>JAZGTH010000049.1:600000-1132500 GCA_036877525.1 Chromobotia macracanthus | reverse complement strand
GACAATAAAAACAATACTTTACAGACTCGAGTGACGCACCATTAGTTTATTGAGGGTAGTTTACACCACATTCTCAAAAGTAAACGCTACTAACAGTCCGGGCGAGTGTCATCTAAGCAAACATCTGTCCGTCTTATATCTGAGAAATGTAATGTTTTAAAGAAACATACAAATAATGTTTTTTGGCATAATGATGTATTTTTTATGTAGTGTACACATTGAAAGGATTGGATTTTTTGTTAAACTTTGTTGTTTATCCTCGTAATTTACCTATACAGTTATTTGCTGGTGAAACATGTTGAATCTTTAAATAAAGCTTATTTGTAAACAATGAAAACTGTACGGTAAGGTCTTAACTATTACTATTACTATTGTAAGTAGATATACAGTATATATTATATATAATGTAATATTTCTGTACATATTTAATATATAATGTATTAATAATATTGTGTATTTATTTCTGGCGTTCATGTTTCTGTTTCGCGGGAATTTGTGGATTTGTAAGTGACGTTTGAGCTGACGAAAATGACGTTGGAGAAAGAGGGGGTGTGCATGTGTGTAAAGCAGAGCGGAGGTGAAGAGGAGGATGAAGCAGGGAGCAGAGGATGGGAGGAAGAGTGGAGTGAGAAACGGAGACAGGCTGCCTATCAAGGGCTTGTGTCTGCATGTTTGTGTGAAGTGTGAATGCGTGAATGTTTGAAAGCGGCTTCGATGGGAGTTTTATCGCAGCGCCGAAACAAAGACGCCATTGTTTTCTAACCGGAGAAACACTGTAGCGGAAACTTTAAACTTTTACCCGCCAGAGCGGCAGCGCCGTGCCGGGTCCCGGCTTTGTCTAGCGACGGGGGAAGTCCGCCGATATATGCGAGAATATAAACCACGGTACCACTTCTGGATACCCATTTTGTCCAGACAACGAGGAGATCATTGAATTGTTGTAATTGTTCAGAAGATTGAGAGAATGGCGGCCAATATGTACCGAGTTGGAGGTAAGTATTGTTGTTGAGCTAACACTAGCAGCGAGCTCGCGGGGGTTAGCATTAGCATTAGCGCGAGCGTCTGTTTCCGCCGTAGTTACAATGAGCGGAATCCCGTTGCTAAGCGAGCTAGGCTAGTTTCATTACGGCTGCTGTTTTTTTTGCTAAATTCATGTAACAATTGCTTTTATGTAAGTTAAAGTTGACCTTTTACATTCTTACAAGTGTATAAAGTTTTATAGAGTGAACAGAATTTAATGTTGTTTATTGTGTAAGTGATAGACGTGATAGATTCTTAGCTATTTCAAGCAGATTAGCTAATTGTGAGGAAACTGTCGGTCAAGTAAAAACGTATGCTAATTTATTTTTTGATAAATTTGACCTACTTTTTTAAGACTTTCATTTAAGTTTTTGCAGCACAGCTTGTTAAACTGTCAAACTTCTGAAAACGGAATTATAATGGAGTGTATGTGGGATGCTATTGCTTTAGAGTTGTCACCTGTTTGATAAATAATAATATAAAAGCCCCTTTATGCGAATATCAGAATCAAATTTTACCTGTTCAAACCGAGATTCATTGTCAATTAAAAGGTCTACGACATGATACAGCCAAACAGACGAGTCGAATCAGTTTAAATGTATACATTACAAATCCACTCACCGTTTCGTGCATGCATGATGTGATTAAAAATTGTATATATATTATATACATAAGTATATATAAAAATATCGCTGCATCTAATGCGGGTGCAAATGTGAATGAATGGCAATACACATCAGCCATACTGCACATCAGCCATACTGCACATCAGCCATACTGCACATCAGCCATACTGCACATCAGCCATACTGCACATCAGCCATACTACTGTACAGTTTCATGTGTGAGCGTCTATTGTTCATGTCGGCTTCTTGCCCTATAATGCAGGTTCATCTGATCATTCTTGTCTGCGGGTCAACGTCAATGACTGCGCTGTAAAACTGTCACCGTTTACAACATGCTGTTTTGTTCTTAAATTCGGGAATAGCCCGTGAATAGGTCATAACGGTAAGCAGACTATGTTGCGTTGACACATGCTACTGTGTCATTTTATTGCAGTTGTAGCGTATGATGGGAAAAAGTACTTAATGGGTCAAAAAGTATTATTTGGTGCCTGAAAAAGCATGCTTCTGCTCAAAACAAAATCTGTGTGCTGTAAGAGACTAACTATCATTACTGTGTGGAATTGTACTAATGGTCATTTAAAAAAAAGGTAGTGCTGAGGTCATTGAACTTACCTCTAACCTTTTACCTTCGTTCGTTTCCACCTCAGCCAGTGTCGACCTTGACTGTGGGCTGGTCTTTTCGTGCACGTTTGGTCACGGTGTGCATTGTGCTTTGAGTACTTGGAACAATTTAGATTTTGTAAGGCACTCATTTTTTTGCAAGCATCAGTTTGAATGATGCATTGCTCCATGGCAATTTATAGCAAATGTTACAGTAACAAACCAGATGTTAAGTGTTAGAGAGTATGAAATATGCCATAAGACCACATGCACAGGCATCAGATGTAGCCATGAGATGCAAGTTGAGTTCATGAGTCTAAGTGTGGAATCTGTTTATGTTTGGTTTAGCAGGACAGCACCTTTTATAATTATTAATCCACGTCAAGTGTGGGGTTTTTTGTTTTGTTTTTTGCTTGGCAAATAGTCAGCATATTTTTTCTTGCGCAATGGGAAGCTTATGACTAAGTTGGGTAATGAATATGCACTTGAAGCCCTCTTTTAAAATGTGCATGGTTTTGTTTGATTCCTTCATAGTACATTCATCCCAATGCTGTAAGTGAAGCATTATTTCTGAAAGTGCCTGCTTTCTGTGGTATAGTGAGTTCACACATGGCAAGGTGTAGCTGCTCTCTGCATCAAGAGAGAGCTGAAGTGTTTTAGTCCTGCATTATAGTTCATGACGTCATCATAGTGGCGGTTGTGAGTGTGTGTGTATGATGTTAACAGTATTTTAATGCTGTTTTAAAAGATCTACATGTGCTAATACCATAATTTCATTGGCAGTTTTTCTCAGTGCTTTACGCTATTGGTTGACTGTTTTGCTTTTCCCAGTATAGAGCAAATGCTGAAACAGTTTAATGCTTTAAACAAGATATAGAAAGAATTGCTAAACGTAATTGAACATTCATTTCATGCATTTAAAATTTTAAATTCTGAAAAAATTAAATATGCAATCAAAAACAGAGAATGTGCAAAGTTTTTTACTAGACTTTACGTTGTGCCACAAGTAGGGAGTAATACATTTCTTAGTCCAGTGATAATAATGTTTAAACAGCTAAACGTTGGCTGGTTAATCAGTTTGAGGTTACACCACACTCGGACAGTGGGTTGACAAGCTGTGGTTTGGTACATAGACATGAGAGAGTGGTGAAGTAGACATACCTATGGCCAGAGCTTGTTTGACCAGTCCCTTTGCCTGTGTTTTGATGTGGGTTACTTGACATCTAATTTTGGCAGCGTTTATGCTCTGTGATTTATGAAGTCCTATATTAACATCTTAAGACATTCCAACATTGTTAGCTATTTTACTTTCCAGTATCTTCAAGCCTCAGTGGGGTTAACTGTCTCTGAACACCAGGTGCTATGTGCTAACAAAACAGCATATCATTGCTTGAAGAGCAGATGGCTAGATCCTGATTCTTCTTGCCGGAAATTATTGACCCATACAGCTACAGTGTCTCTCTGATTGATGAAGCTCAAGATCTTGGAGTGAGACCTCCATTTTGATTTGTCCCTTACGGCACGGCTTAAGAACATGGCTGAGCCGAGGCGAGAAAAGAACGGGTTAGCTTGAGCAAAGATCAGAGAACATCCAGAGCTGACCACCCCAGAATAGAACAGGGAATGACTGTAGAACTGAAGTGGTGTGTTCTCTGCACACACTCTCAATATTGAGCTATCCCAAAGCTTGTGTCTCCTGCTATAGTGTGAGCATAATGAAACTTACTAACACAAATAAACTGTGAATCAACAAGCCCTTTGTCATATTTAGAAAGATACCGGTCATTTCCTGTAGACTAAAGCCTGTGGAAGAACATTTCAACAGAAAGGCCAGTGTTTGAGATGAAGAGAAACTGCTTGAAAGATCAGATATGATGTTACACTTACATTACAGTCATTCATTTAGCAGATACGGTTACAAATGCAGTGCGGGACATGTCAGTGAGCTCACAATCAGTGTTGACATGAACAGAGTTTGCAGTTAAATACTCAAATATAAGAACTCACAACATTTACAACATACTGTCCAAAACCAGGAACACTTCACTTTAACTAGTTCCTTTAGACAATTTTGTCTTAATGATGTTTCTATTTTTTGTCTACTACAGATTATGTGTATTTTGAAAACTCCTCTAGTAACCCATATCTGATCCGCCGAATAGAGGAACTCAACAAGGTGAGTTTTAGAATATTTTGTTCTTTGATAATACTAAAAAAGTAATGTATGGTTTTGTTTGATGTATGCAAATTTCTTGTTTCTGTATATTTCATTTGGCCATGAGCTGTTTGAACTACTTTAACGTTACAGAATACAAAATGCATTTGATGTGTCACCGTTCTGAATGTCTAGAGTTAGACTGGCTGTGTTTGGTTGGTATTTCTGATAATCATTTATCATGTGTCAGAGATTTTAAATTGACACAGAAAAGGGGTGCTTGACGTGCCAGTGCTCAGCACTCGTGGCAGCATAACAGACTGTTTTTGTCAACTGCTCTCCTGGGTTGTGAGATGCTAATGCTCAACCATCATGCTGTTGTCTAGAGGTGTGTGCTGGGCTGTTTGACATGAAGAGACTTATATAATGCTGAGAATGACACAGGCCTGTTTCCTGGAGCAGGGATTAAAACACTTATGTAACCTCATTTTGAAGGGCTATGAAGCTCAGCAGGACAGTTGAACATCTTGTGCAGTCAGTTTATGTTAGTCAGTACTCAGTCTTGAATATGCACATTTTGAACCCCGTGTTCTGTTAATGCACAAGATTATGATTTTTTTTTCTATAGAGAGGTTAATTTTCAGTGCTTGAATATTAGTGACAAGTTTATTATCATCAGGGCTCACAACTTTCTATTACATCATGTAAACATTGTGTAAATAATGTAAAGCAAATTCATAAATATAAAAATAATAAAATATTATATAAAACATGCAAAGAATACATGTTATTGTTGCAGTTGTTATTGTTCTCATAAGATATTAATGCATTAATACGGATTAGTCATACTAAGATAGTAATTGGTTTATGAATATAAAGTAAACAGAACTGATGATTATTACAGTTGTAGTTAGATCATTATATTAAAAGAAATGCTAACAATCTACAAAACTAGGACCTAATACAAGTTAAATGTCAGGAGTCTCTCAGTAAGCAAGCCAACAGTGGAAAGGAAACTCCAATATGTTTAGATAGAAAAAGAAACCAGGCCCAGCCATCAGGGCCAGTTCTGTAACTGTTAATCTGTAACTGTAAAAATCTGTAAAAATGAGACTACATTGTTGTATAATGCTTTAAGCAGTATCCTACACTGTTAATTAATTTGGTGAACTGTTTCTTCCTACAGACAGCCAATGGAAATGTAGAGGCAAAGGTGGTCTGTCTCTTCAGACGGCGAGATATATCTGCCAACCTGAACACTCTGGCTGATAGCAATGCAAGTAAGTGCTCTGTTATACCTGCTTTATGGCATTATATTTTATGTTTGACATTTTATGGATTTGAAGTGTTTAATTCGTATGTAGAAGCAAATCAGATGGTGCCACATTTTGCAGCCTTGTTAAAATATGGCTGTCCTTTTAAGTGAGTGTTCCATCATTTAAGATTTCTTTTTTAATCCATAGGTAGGTACAGACACAATCTGTGGACGGTTTTCATATGGTAATGCTTTGTAGGGGTATAACAATATACCAATGTCACGGTTTGGTTCATATCACGGTTTTGGAGCCATGGTTCGGTTCGGTTTGCTGTAGTGGAAGGTTCATGGGATGACACCAGCAATGCTAAAGAAACACTAGACTCACTTTTAACTTAATAATAATACTTGAAGACAGTAACTTCAGTGTATGGGGGAATTTCGTGTGAGTAGTTTGTAGGATTCATGGTAGAAGGACATTTAAAAACTATCCCAGCATTTTTAAGAGGAGCTACTTCACTCAATTTGATGCTTTTATATAGTGTTTTTTTGCAATAGGTATTATGTCAAAGCAGTTTAACAAAGAACAGTGTCTTCAATAAACCAGCCATAGTGTCATACTATACATTATTATACTATACACACTCGTTTCCCAGCACAGTGTGCTGCAGTCATGAATTGATTTCTTTATAGCTGTTTGTGGAATATACTTGCAGAAATATGTCATTCATAACTACTTTGCAGTTAGTTAAACTTTGTCAAAGGCCATGTCAATGCTCATCATAGCTGTGTTAAATATGAACGTTTTAAAGTTGTGAAACTACATTAAAGATATCAACAGATTAAGTCCTGATATAGGGAACCTTGTTTCTAAAACAGTAATTTATCTTTTGAGGTTCATCATAAATACATTATATTAAAGACTGTCAGTATGTATAAAGTATGAATAGATACATTAATGTGACAAATGCGCTGATCATGGAATCTGATGTAAGGTTTTCTTATGAAAAGTATTGCAGTATTATGTGTTATCGCTCCAGCGCCGCACATTTCATTGATTTTAAATGTGACTGATCATTTTGCCTCAATTTGCAAGGTGCTGAAAACTTTCTGTAGCAGCTTTACATAGCGATCTGTGTTCAGAAATAAGCAGAATGCGCTGCTTTACATGCAGACACCTGCACATGCATGCAGATGGTATTTGATTTGTTGATGCGTGTGGTTTAATTTACAGTGTTTGCAGGAATTTCCTTGATTATTAGCTGATTTTTAGCTCCTGGTGTTTAATATTTAGAAAAACAAACAGCTCTTGCAAGGTGTTAAGTGTACTGACTACTACTATTTAATCAAATGTGAAGACAGAAACCTTTGTTTTGCGGCAAGGTAAAGTGAGGTCAGGGCAGCAGGGGGCATTCAATACATCAGTCTGCCATGAGAGTACTGCGGTACGTACCGTTTATGGTGTTTCATGGATCCTCGGTTAGGTTTTGAATATCGTTATACCCCTAATACCTTCAGCAGTGACTGTAAATATTAGCAAACTGTGTGTGTAAAATGCTGTAAACGTGTTGGAGTCAGGAATCAGGTTTGAGATGTGGAAGTTATTGCAATGAAATGTGCAGGAGCTCAGATCCATTGTGCTGGTGAAATGTCAAAGTCTGCTTGGCTATTTGTTTATTAATGCACAGGCTGCACTGTAAAGCACTTCAGCTGTCCAGTTACACAAGACCAGGGCTCTTTGTCTCGACTTTCTGACCATCTTCTACCTTCAGACTCTCCTGCTGAATGAGCTGCACTGTATTCGTCCTCAGCTGCTCTCAGAACAAAAGAGCCTTCACGGGACCTTCCAGGCCACAGCACTCAAAGGGTTAACGTTAGATTAACACTGTCTGACTGGTGTCTTTGTCGGAAAGTGAAAGTGATATTGAACGTCTGCATGCTTGTGTAAATGGTGGTACGTGTGTGTATATGTTGACTCGCGCGTGTCTTCAGGGCTCGTCTGCATGTGCACGTGTGAGACACAAGTGTCTCTGCACAAGTACGCATTTTTTAAATGTTAGGGTTGTTGCTCGGTGGGGGGATGGGTGCCTCAGGTTTGTTGCACGGGGTTTACCAGTAATGCTGGCAGGGACGCATTGGACAAGGAGGGGGCAGGGCTGCTGGGGTGGCAGGAGGGGTTAATTAAAAAGGGGTGTGGCCTGAGATCCCACCCTCTTCATTGACAGGGTTTCCTTGGGCTCCATGCAGGGGTGGAGTCCAGTCAGATCATGTGATAAAGTCCCGCCAAGTCACCTCACCTCTCGTGATCATCTTTTTATGGAATGTCCTAAACATTTTGGTTTGAATGCAAATAGATAATACAGTACATATGTACATATGTTAAAGTCTTAAAAATACATGGTATCCTGGGAAGAATGTTTCAGAAATTATTTTGGGTTATCTTGCATCATAATGATTTGATTTGTAAAGAATGTAAGTCTAAATAAGTATACACCTTAAGTGAGAGATAATGATGGATATCATGGGTGAAAAATGGAACTGAGCATTAAAAGGTCTGTAAAGATCAGGTCTGTAAATGCATGTCTGTGGGTTCTGGGACAAAGACGGTTCAAATGAGAACTAATTTAGACTTGAGCATTGTGCTCATTATAGGTGTCTGTGTGTTTCAGGGGACTTTGAAGAAGAGTCCAAGCAGCCTTCAATGTCAGAACAGCAGAAACACCAGCTGAAGCACAGAGAACTTTTCCTGTCTCGACAGTTCGAGTCTCTCCCTGCCACACATATACGGTAAACTGACTTATGACTTGCACGGACACAAACCTCTCAAGTGTCAAATTAATGGATTATATGCGCCTGGATTATACAGACCCTATTTTAGTATCCATATAGAAGGCATATGGTTTTGGTAGATGATGTATTTTTTAATTATAACATTAGTGCATGTGTTGGCTTATTTTTCTGCAGAGGCAAATGCAACGTTACACTTTTGAATGAGACTGATGTTTTAACTGGCTACCTAGAGAGAGAGGTAAGTGCCTATTCGGCATCGTCAAGATTTTGCATTGACATTGTTTTAATTTTCCCCAAAATATTTAAATTATAAGTTTTAATACATTATGATCTTGTCTCTCGTATTGAATTTAGTTTATTCTGATTTTAGTTTAAATATTTATGCATTGTGTCCTGACAGGCTGATTGACATTTACAGTAATAAATAATGTTGTATGTATTTATTTTGCATTAGGTCAGTAGGGGCCACAGCTTGAGTGTATGATATAACCAAATCTTAATTCGCTTGATTTATTTTTCTTCTTTAGTAAAAATAAATAAACAATAGGGGAAATACAATATAATAAGGCTGCAATAATAAAGATGCTTTACATTTTTCAGGTACAGTTAGTCTATTAAACAGTAGCATTTAAGAAAAAATCGAATGAAATGACTAAACAGGGCACTGAAATGTCTGAATTAAATACACAATGATTCTTATTAAAGATACAGAAGTTCTTTAGCCAAGAGCAAATGAATGATTTTCTCTGTCTTTTGTTTCATTAACATTTGTTGCTGACAACAGCAGGTTTATTAGGTAACTGTCACATTAAGACCTAACACACGCATCCAATATACTAATACATATCCAGTGGTAAGTTTATAATAATGATTATGATTTAACATGTAAAAATCATATTGTTATATTGTACATCCCCACAGATCAGTGTGCTCAGTTAGCTTAAAAAATCAGAAGTACAGCATTTAACCATAAAGACCCCACAAATTAAGAAATATGTCAAGTGCTAATGTTTTCTTTTGGTTTTTCTGTGTTCTGCAGGACTGTTTCTTCTACTCTCTGGTGTTTGACCCGGTACAGAAAACATTGCTGGCTGACCAAGGGGAGATCAGAGTTGGATCCAAATACCAGGCAGAGATCCCTGACAAGCTGGCTGAAGGTCAGAAGCCTTTAATAACTGAGCTTAGTTTAACAAAAATGTTGTTCCTTTTGGTCATTGAATTGTGTTTTATTTGTTGGAACTTCTAAATTGGTCCCTAAGTAATGCCTTCTTGATCTTTTAAGGTGAATCAGACAGTCGAGTGCAGGACAAGCTTGAGACAAAGGTTTGGGATCCTAATAACCAGCTGAAGGATCCTCAGATTGACCAGTTCCTGGTAGTGGCACGGTTAGTAGACGGACCCTTTTTATATCAAGTACTTTTGTGGTGTCCAGTCTGTATTGGTCAGAATTTGTGAAACTTATCTTAGTAGTACACAAAAAAATAAAGTGGGGCATCATCATGCACTTGCCATTTACTCAGCCTTTCTTTCTTCAGCTGAATGCAAACAGATTTTTATAAAACCCAACATGTTGATGAAAAAATGTGTATGACAAAATGATTCCTATTTTAGTTTGGATTTTGCAGTTGTCAAAGTTGTTTTTCACAAGCCTATCATTAATATTACCCACTAGAGTCATGTGGAATTCTTTTGTGGATGGATGTGCTTTTGGGAAGCGTTAACGTTGGGTCCCGTGGACGTTGTGATTTTTAAAAAAATATGTTTGATTGGGTTCAGCTAGAGGAAGTATGTCATAGACACCAAGGCTGGTATGAGGGAAGTAAATGATGAGAGAATATCATTTTGACATTAGCTATTCCTTTAATTTTTGACACAACATTGAAAGAAGGGAATTTACATTTACTGTTACATCTTTTCCAGAGACATTTTTTATGGTGGTTAAAAAAAGTCTCTTCACATCTTGATAGAAATCATTAAGTAATGTGGTATAAACATATATAATGTGTCTGTTGATGGTGCAGGACCATAAAATGTTTGTCCAATCATTTCTTTTGATCATTGAGTCAGAACCTTGGTGAAGAGTCCTGACATTGGGCTTAATAGGAATTTTTTAACCTGATACAAACCTCTGCTACCTCATTATCAATACTGATTTGATAGCTCATACTTAAGTGTGCGCACACACTAACTGGATGGGTTAATTGCTGAGGACAAATTTCCGAATATGGCCTGCACTTCACTTAATTTAGTTTTCTAAGCCATTCTAAAATGGTGTAGCATGACTTGCATGATGTTAATGGAAATATTGTTTGATTAATTTTTTAGAGCTGTTGGCACGTTTGCACGTGCACTGGACTGCAGCAGTTCTATCCGCCAGCCCAGTCTGCATATGAGTGCAGCTGCAGCATCAAGGGACATCACACTGGTGAGGAAGAGCATGAGGACACACAGTCTTCAGTTAACATGCACATCTGATACTCACCCTGTTCCATCTGTCTGTAGTTTCATGCCATGGACACTCTACAGAAGAACGGTTATGACCTGGCCAAGGCCATGTCCACGCTGGTGCCTCAGGGTGGCCCAGTGCTATGCAGGGATGAGATGGAGGAGTGGAGTGCATCAGAGGCCATGCTGTTTGAGGAGGCCCTGGAAAAATATGGCAAGGATTTCAATGATATCCGCCAAGACTTTGTGAGTTTCTAAAAGCCACAGTTACACAAAATGCACTTTTTGTGAAAGATAAGATTGTGAAGTTTTGTCATTATTTTTAAGGTGTCTGTGTTTGAATCCTTTTTTGTTATTGTGCTGCAGTTGCCCTGGAAGTCATTAGCTAGTGTCGTCCAGTTCTATTACATGTGGAAGACAACTGATCGATACATCCAGCAAGTATGACGATCACTTTCTATGCCACAATAAATATTGTTTGAACAGTGTCTTTCTGAATGTGGATAACCATTAACTGGACAATGCATGTTTGAAGATAAATGTTTGGTTCCTTATTTTCAGAAAAGACTGAAGGCAGCAGAGGCAGACAGCAAATTGAAACAGGTGTACATCCCCACCTAGTAAGTATTAAGTGTCACTGCACTTCCTAATGATCACAATTTGGAACAACATGCTACACTTTATAGCGCTATATTGATTTCCAGCTTGAAATAGCGGCGTTTATCTAAGAACAGTAACTGTAATAACATTCAGGTAATCCGGAATGTAACAATCACTGTAAGGAAAAAGCAGTTGAACAGAATTATTCTGTTTTATGTTAATGGAATAAAAAAACAAATGAAACAGTTAATCATCCATTATTGTTGTTCCTGTAGCTCAGTTGGCAGAACATTGTGTTAATACCGCAAAGGTCATGGGTTTGTACAGTGTGCTGTACTAGTTCGCACTGAGATTTTATTCCAGACACAACTAGAATACTGAAAACTAAAAAAAACTATAGTTAAAATGATAGTTCTGATGTTTAATACAAATAAACACACAGAATTTTTTCATGAAGCCATCCAAAACGTATGATGTGATTGTCACTGCGTTTTCTCCAGTGCAGACCTGTAACTTACTACACTTAAATACTGTCTTCTGCAGCACCAAACCCAATCCTAACCAGATCATGGCCCCTGGTAACAAACCTGGCATGAACGGAGCCACAGGCTACCAGAAAGGCCTCAGCTGTGAAAGCTGCCACAGTGAGTGAATTTTAGTCACTCCATCTGTGGCTTGTGTGGATACAAGCTCAAACATTCCTGTGCAATATAATGAATGCATTCATCTGTTTGACTTCTCCAGCCACCCAGTCTCAGCAGTGGTACGCATGGGGTCCTCCCAACATGCAGTGCCGACTCTGTGCGTCCTGCTGGATTTATTGGAAGAAGTATGGTGGTCTTAAGACCCCCACCCAACTAGAGGGTGCCACAAGAGTTGGCTCGGTAGGTGAACCCTATTTTCTTTTGAGTGGTGATGTTCACCTTGATTTAAAATGGTGTGGTTTCATGCCTTCAGATATCACAGAGACAACTTTATTTGCTAAATTGGCTATCCATCAATGAAATGATTTTCATTATACCGGATAGAAGCTTAAGTTTGACATTCCTTTATTTCCTTCAATAGGACACAGCTCCACGTGGTCACATGACCCGCCAGGAAGTACAGGGAATGTCCCCTTTCACCAGCAGTGCTGGAAGAGCAAAACTACTGGCTAAAAACCGCCAGACCTTCATCCTGCAGACCACCAGACTCACTCGAATTGCCCGTCGGGTGTGTCAGGACATTCTGCAGTCTCGCCGCGCAGCTCGTCGCCCGTATGCTTCCATTAATGCCAATGCTGTCAAAGCAGAGTGTGAGCAGTCGTTTTAAATTAGTTCAATGTCGTTTTTGGCCATATTGCAATGTAACCAGAATTTTATAAAGGCTTTTATTTAACAGTAGGGGTGTAACGATATACCAATGCCACAGTTTGGTTAAAATTACACTTTTGGAGCCATGGTTTTTGTTGGGTTCATTGTAGAAAGACATCAAAAACTATTCCTGCATTTTTAGGAGTTACTTTACTCAGTGAAGCGGTTTAACAAAGAACAGGGCCTAAACTTTGTCAATGGCTATGTCAGTGCATACCATAGTTGTTAAATATGGGCATTTTAAAGTGGTGAAAATACAATGAAGATATCAACAGATAGTGATAAATATTAAATAAATGTGACATGCGCTATATCGTGGTGATCATGGAGTCTGATTTAAGTCTTAGAAAGTGTTGCTGTATTATGACCGAGTAGTCATTGCCAGGCCGAGGCTCCTGTAAATAAATGCAGAAAACTGTGGATTTCAGGGGAATGTAGCACCTGTCATTGACAAGTACAAGCTATACACTCCATGCATGATTGTAAGGAGTAGACTGTGCTGTTTGCGTGACAGAAACGTCTCTGTCAATTACCTGAGATGACAGATAGCACTGGATCATTTCAGATGCGTTGACCTCAAAAATCCAAAGGCCAGATTTACACCACATTGCACATTGTAAATTCATCAAGAACGTAAAAATATTTTGTACATATCTTTCAATTTGCTTACACATCAATATAAACGGTAACATTCTAAATAATTTTAATTTGTTAAAAATGTAATTATTTTGTGTTGATGTGCAGATTGTCTGTTAGTTTAATTTAACTTAATTTGATGTATTCTGGAGTTTAATAACAATCTCTCTATAGCATCAATCAATCTGCAGAATTCCGCAGATTTTTCCAAAACCTCAGGACAGAAATGGCAAAAAAAAAAAAGTCAGCAGATTCCATCTGGCCCTGCTCCAATGCTGTGCACTTTTTTGAAAGCGACTGATAATTTTGTCCCATCTTGTTTAAAGTGCAGAAAACTTAAAACTATCAGCATCAGCTTTACATGGCGATCTGCATTCAGAAATAAACAAGAACACGTAACTTTGCACACACATCCCTGTACATGCACAGAGAGAGAGAGCACTGAATCACGAAATTTCAGACTGAATGAAAAAGTATTTGATTTGTTGATCTGTGTGGTTTATTTCACAAGTTCATAAATGTTCACAAGAATTTCTTGATTATTAGCGTAAAAATGTAATCCTGCAATCCAGTGCTGAATTTCAGGCCCTGGTGTATAATATTTGGGAAAAAATACAGCCCTTTGTTTTTAAGTGTTGGGGGGGGAGGGGGTGGGGGTACCTACACATAAGGTGGTGTACTGCATTTTATTTTCTGGTTTGTTTTGGATATTGTTACACCCTTATTTAATGTATTTTTTATGATTTTATAGTTTTGTTTCAGTGTATTTGTTGACCTCCTCTCTTTCTCTCTTAGGTATGATAAGACTTCCTAAAGCAGCTAAGAGTGGCATCAAGAACCGGCCTGTTTCTCGACCGTCCCTCATCAATATCGTTAAAGAACTAGGTCAGGCATCTACATGTGGGCATTTAAATGATTGATGTTTTGAACCACTAATTTATTTTTGATAGTGATCATCCAACATGGGCTTTTCAATGTGTGAACTAATCACTAGTTTTACTAGACTCAGAAGGTCTGTTTACCAGGGTTTTTAGTGTTAAATGTCTTTTATCTTTATTTTGTGAAAGTTACTTGACCCAAAAATGAAATGAAGTCATTGTTTACCTTGTGTCGTTCAAACTCACTATTCCTTTGTTCTTCTGAATCAGAATGGAAACTGCTTTCAAACAGTGTTTAGTTTATGTATGAATTGATTAACTGCAAAAAGCTTCCAGTGGTTCCATGTAGGTAAAGAGGCTGCTGTAATATTTGGCTGATTTAAGAATATTCAGAGTGCTTGTTTTGTTTTTAGCTGTTCAAGCTCCTTTGAAACTCAAAGCCCCTCGAGGTGCTCCAACCCCCATCAACCGTAATCAGGGCAACCAGCCACGAAGTGCATCTGCCCTGCTGGGCAAGAGGCCCTATGATAATGTAAGCATTTACAACTGTACCACATAAATATAAAAAATGCACCTTTGCACTTTTAGAAAATATTATACACAGATCTAAGAACTCTTTGGCTGTAGGTTGGAGGTCATTCTTTCTCCACCAATGGAAGACCATTTACATCAGGAATGAGAGCAGCCAACCAGTCAGTCATTAAGAGACAGAAGGTCAGTCAGGGAGATGCACCAAATCCAGTGGTGTTCGTGGCTACAAAAGACACCAGGTATGGTCATGAAACTTACATTTACATTTTAAATAGAATTAGTCCTAAAATTAATTTCATATGTATGTTACAGAGCCCTGAGGAAACACCTAACTCAGGCAGAGATGAGGCGGGCTGCCAGAAAACCACACCTCCCAGTTAGGATCAAACTTCCTGTGGTACCCAGGCCACTTCCTGTACCCATTTTACCCTCCAACACAAACGAGCCAATAGTGTTGGAGGACTGAGCGACGGTCCAGCAGAGCATGTTAAATCCAGCCCTCATCAGCTGTTCTTTATTCCTTGTCTTTGGTTGTCACCTTCACAAGAACACATAACAAAATATGATCTCTTACACCAGCATACACCAGCCTTCATAGTGTTTTACTCCTTGTGTTTGCTTTCATTCAATTCCAGTCCCATTACTTTTTTTAATGCAAATACTTTTAACTAATTTAAAGCAAATCATGTTCATTCTAAAATGGTGTAGAAGCACACTTTATTTTTCTCTAGTTCTGTCTTTATTTGTATGGATATTAACATGATTTTTCAACAGTGTGATGTGTGTGGAATGAGGGGTTTGAATGTATAAGGGAGTCTACAGTCTTTTTTTACCACCTTTTCGTAAATGAATATGGACGGCTTTATTTCACATTATATATACATTTAATGATTGCAAATCTCTTTTTTTTTAGCTTTAACCAATACATGTGGTTCTAGCCTTTATGGTTTAGCAAAACAGCTGATCATTGAGCAATATGAAATCTTTCCCCTAAATATTTCTTTCTGTAAAATAAATCTGCAGTTGGGGTGATTATATAGTCACCTGGTTTTCTCAGACACGATGTATATTTTTAGGGATCCTGAAATCCTTCAACATAACCGCTCAATCAGTGATATGAAAGGTCTTATAGGGTTCTACCTGAGTCTTACTGCAAACTATTGAGGAAGTCTTCTGAGGTAGTAAAATATCTCACATGCTCATAAGAATGTGTGGTAGATATAGGTCTGAGGAGCCTGTGGGATATTAGATGCCATAACCCATTTGGCCTGTTTTGTGTCTCAGTATTAACCCTTCTTAAATTACATCCTGAACAAAGCCATCCAAGTGTGTTTTCTACTGCTTTTTCATACAATGTTGACATACAGTTTTGTTTTAAAGGTCTTTATGGGCTTAATGGTGTCCCAGAGGCTACTGGGAAGCTAATGCTAGTGATTGTAGGTAATGAAATGGTAGGAATCCAGTGAGAGCAAAATGATGTTTTTGTTTTGTAGTAATGGCTCAACTGTAGACTTAAACTAATGCAGATTTCCCCCCTTATGTTTTTTTGTGAATGTTGGATGATGTGTAGAGTTGAGAAGTAGGGCTTTTTGACATATTCCCTGGATTGTTGAGATTTGTCAGCTCAGTTTTATTGTAAATCTTGTCCCTGTTTAGGGGTTTTGTAATGTTTCTTAAATGGAGCGTGCACTGCACACTAAAGACACAAATGTTACCCTGGTAAAGCATCACCATTTTTTTAATGAATAGCGTTTGTACCCCTCCAATGTTTTGGCAAAGCGTTAACGTTATGGGGGGGTTGATGAGAAATTCAACAGAAGAAACTCAAAACATTTCTCCACCCTTTTCTTTAATATTCCAGTGGCTGTTTCCTTTTATGTATCTTGTGATAAAAAATGAATAAAGATTCTGTTTGTGGTCATTAAACAGTTTTCATCTTTGAGTTGTTACAAGGCGTTAATGTTTCGTGGCACTTCTGTTAAAGCAACAGTAATGATAAAAGCAATGTTCAATAAAACAAAAGTTGGTAATGATTAATACTTTGCGGTACAACAACTTATTTTAAGACTTTATGCTGTTTTACGAATGCCAATTAATGCAAAACTTTGTACTGTCAGGTCACAAAGGATGTGTGTTAGCTAATTTATAACCTCTTAGATTTGTTAAACTTCAGATTAAAAAAATACGGTCAAACGGTTTAGAGTAGGATCTGTTTTATAAAACTGTTCATGTAACTTCTAATGAGCTAACCAATATTTCCATTACTTGCTTTAATTGTGCTTGTTATTAGAAATTGTACATTTGACAGAGTATTTTTATCTTTTAAAATCGGTTTTGCTATTCCTTAAGTCACGAAATGTTCATCGTTTATCGTATACGTGTAGACTACACTCGGGTAACAGCTCGCAGGTGTGAAGCGGTGCTGATAACAGGGTGTGTATATTCAGTCTTTTGAAGTGCCCGGAAAATGTTTATTCCAGCAGCGATAATAACTCAGATTGATCAGCCTAAAAACGCCAGTGACACACAGAAAGCGTCGCCCTTCACACCCGATTGGTTAATTCGAATCAGGCTTGGACGTTTGCGCTTCACAGCTGATTCGTATTATACAGCGGACGCGGAATCCAGATCCGCTTTAAAACAGACGCGCAGCCGTCGGTGTGTGTCTGGCCGTGAGCAGCAGTGCGTGCCAAGAGTTTTGGTTCACTGTTGAGTTTCCAAAGTGTGTACAGTGATGTTTGAGGTGAGCCGAGTTTAGTTAGCCTTCACCTTTGGTTTCAAGTGTCATTGTTTTGTGTTGAAGTTTAAATGTGGTGCATCAAATACAAGCTTATTTCCTCTTTTAATGCTACACGTTTAAGTGAACTTTTGTGGTTGGACCATTTACCCTGTGTTTGGGGCATAAACAATGCTCTGAGCTAAATGGCTCAATTCATTGAGCTATTTAACTAATAATACTTTCTCCCTTTTAGACCAGTCAAGAAAACCTGC
This sequence comes from Chromobotia macracanthus, assembly GCA_036877525.1. NCBI lineage: Eukaryota > Metazoa > Chordata > Actinopteri > Cypriniformes > Botiidae > Chromobotia > Chromobotia macracanthus. The sequence goes on along the minus strand of JAZGTH010000049.1, from coordinate 1,114,621 downwards.
TGCTGTTCCCACCTGAAGGTCTGACTGACCCTTTTCTCCCTGAGGAGGGTTTAGGTGGTGTGGGCCTCTCTCTTGCTGAGGCCTTGCTTCCTTTAGTTGAGTCTCCATCACCTCCTGTGACCCCCTGGCTTTGTTCCACCCGCTATAAGACAGAACTGTGCAGCCGCTATGCTGAGATGGGTACCTGCAAGTATGGTGAACGCTGCCAGTTTGCTCATGGCCTTCATGATCTTCATGTACCCTCCCGCCACCCCAAGTATAAAACTGAGCTGTGTCGTACCTACCACACTGCTGGATACTGTGTTTATGGCACACGCTGTTTGTTTGTGCACAACCTTAAAGAACGGAGGCCTGTCCATCCTCGGCGCAGAAGTGTTCCGTGCCGAACGTATCGTGCGTTTGGGGTTTGTCCCTTTGGCACCAGATGCCACTTCCTTCATCTTGAGGGTGGTTCAGAATCTGATGGCGCAGAAGAGGAGAGGACCTGGCAACCTCCACTGAATTCCCAGAAGTGGAAGCCTCGTGGTGCCCTCTGTCGTACATTTAGTGCTTTTGGATTCTGTCTCTATGGCACCTTTTGCCGGTTCCAGCATGGTCTCCCTAATGCAGTCAAGGGTGTCTGCTCTAATTCGGCTGTACTCTGGCCTCACCAAATGCCAAATGGAGGATCTCTTTCACCCGTCTCAGACACATGCTTTTCACCGTCCTCATCACCTCCATCTGCGTTATCCTCACCAGATAGTGCTGGTCCCATCACTCCGCCTGTAAATGCAGTGGCCAACAATGCTTTTACATTTAGCAGTGAGCATTTAAATGACCTGCTGCTGCCTCTGGCCCTCAGGCTCCAGCAGCTGGAGAAAACTGTCAGAGCTGACCCACAGAGTTCTCCAGAATAGCAACTGCTGTCATGTTTAAATTCTTTTAGTCATGTCTTAATGGATGTAAGCTTTAACTGTTACTGTACTGTGTGGAAGCTATATTTTAAAGGGGTAGTTCACTCCAAGATAAACTTGACCCGTTTTCCTCGTTTCTAAGGAACGCATGGTGTTGTGCGCTGTAACCAAACTGTGGCAGCCGTTGACTTCTATTGTATGGACCCAATATCATCAAGACGTTCCTCTATCATTTGTGTTCCACAGAGCGGTACATGGGTTTGCAGGGGAGAACCTTTTGGTTTTTGGGTGAACTACCCCTTTTGCTTTTTAATTCAAGGTTGTTGTTTGGGGTTTTTTTTTAAGCAACCTTTGTTTGAAACTGATACTTAAGTGGTTTGCTTTCTGGTTTAAGTCTGTCCTGTACTTCTGAAAAAGCCACTTATTTGAAACCGTTTTACTCGTCTATAAATGATTTGCTTGCAATATGAATGTTTAACTTATGGATTTTTAAACGTAAATTATTTTTGGGAAGCTTCCACATTCTTGCATCTCAATAAAACCTCCTTAAAGATTTCATGCATCTTTATTTCTTTGGGGGTGCGCAATAATCAGCTTTAAGTTCTTGTTAATGCATTTGTCTTTCCTTCGTGAAGAGGACACTTTCTCGTCTTTTATCACCTCGACTTAGTCTGGACTAGTTAAAACTGGCTTCAGCCGCTCTGCGCATGCTCGGACCTCGTGGCCAATCAGGCGCTTCCGTGTGCACGAGCGTTGTGGAAAATGGCTGCTCGAGTGTAGCTGCAGAAGTTGGGCTCCTGCTTTATAGAAGGCTTTGGGTTTTATGGCCGTCTCCTGATTAACTTGCACATCTTTTCACTAACAAGTTGCACGATGCTATGCAGCCGTGTCGCTTCAGTTTACAGTCCCTTAATTCTCGGCATCTTCATTCGCTGATCTCCAGCTGATTACAAACACTTTAACGGCGAAAATGGCAGAAAGGGAGGAACGGCGCTTCGCCGAGGTTCCCCGAGAATCCATCAAGCTGATGGCGGAGAGCGCCGGCGTGGAGCTCAGCGAGGAGGTCGCAGCGCTGCTGGCCGAAGACGTGTGTTATCGTCTGAGAGAAGCAACGCAGGTTATTTACAAGATGATGGTCATTTCTGAAGCATCTACTTATTTCCATGTTCCTGTAGATGTTTGTTTGTTTGTGGCATTTAACGTGGTGCTTTGTGCGTTTTATCTGTTCGACAACAGAACAGCTCACAGTTCATGAGACATGCCAAAAGAAGGAAGCTGAGTGTGGAAGACTTCAACAGAGCGCTGCGCTGGAGCAACATCGAGGTGACTGGAACTGCACTGCGCTCTGATGTGTGTGAGCGTGTTTAATGAACAAGAGCATCTTACACCTGCTGTATGTTTTCCAGACCATCTGTGGCTACGGTGCTCAAGACGCCTTACCCTTCCGTCCATTAAAGGAAGGGGAACTTTTCTTTGTAGAAGATCGGGAGATAAACCTGGTGGAGTTGGCCCTTGCTACCAACATCCCCAAAGGCTGTGCAGAGCCCATGGTGCGAGGTAGGGCAGGTGTCAATAGTGACGTTTTAAGTTTTGTGTTATTGAAAACTAACTTTCTGTTTCATCTCATTGGCAGTACATGTGTCATATCTTGATGGGAAAGGCAATCTAGAGCCTCAAGGCACAGGTAAACTGGAAATATTTGCCTTACTGGGTTTTTTTGTCTTTCTGTACTAAAAAAAAAACATTTTAATGAAATGTTGAGTATAAGAGAACCATTTATAATCCTGATATCAGCCAGTGTTTGGAAAAAACAAAAGCATTAAGTTATTACTAAAATCTTTCATATACTGCCCAGCCATTTTATTTAACACTGGATGGCTAATTTTGTCTTCTTGTTAGTACCCACTGCAGTTCAGTCTCTGTCAGATGATCTGCTGAAGTATTACCAGCAAACAACTCGAGCCATTTTAGGAGAGGACCCACATCTCATGAAGGTTCTCTGTACTTCACTGTAGCACTAATCTCAAAGCATTCAAATAAACATCAGAACAAAACCAAGACAGAACACAAAACTGGTTTTCTTTTAAATATACTAAAATGATTTTCCACTAGGTAGCTCTGCTTGACCTTCAGTCTAATTCAAAGATTGCTGCCCTCCTGCCGTACTTTGTATACGTCATCAGTGGGGTATGTCGGTTTTGTCCAAATACATAAACTGAAAAATGATTTCTTTTTTTTTTTTACCTGGCTGTATGCTTCTTTCTCAGGTGAAGTCAGTAAGTCATGATCTGGACCAATTAAACAGACTTCTACACATGGTGAAGAGTCTGGTGCAGAACCCGTTCCTGTACCTGGGCTCATATGTGCGAAGTCTGGTGTCAAGTGTCATGTATTGCATTTTGGAGCCTCTGGCTGCCTCCATCAATCCCCTGAATGACCACTGGACCCTGAGAGACTACGCTGCCCTGCTGCTCAGCCACATCTTCTGGTATAGAAGACAGAACAGTCCAAACTTTTCATGCTTTAACGTGCCATTATCTTAAGCCAGTCTGCTAACAGAGGCTGTGTTTCAAAATCTGCATAGGAAGTGACTTAAGACAACATCCTACTCAAAATCACATACACAAGGAATCATGCCAAGTCTCAAGTTGAGCTCAATCATTGTTTACAGTAGGCAGATGAAGTTGCCAAACAAGTAGTTTTCTCAACATGGAGACAAGTTTAAATAGACCAAGAGAACAAGAACAAGCTACAGACGCTGCACCATCTACAGTACCCTGATGATTCAGTAGCCAGATGTTTTTCCTTCCATTTACAGATGGACATTTCTTGCGAAGTCCAACCTGACAGCTCAAATTATACATCATTACTAAAAACTTGCCATTGCAAATTGGGTTAAGGAGATGTGTTGAACACTGATCTGTCATGTACTTGCTCAAAAACTGATTTATGTGCATTTTAACCAAAAAAGGACTTCAAAGTGTTACCATCTCACAACCACACTACTAGTGGTTAAAGTTAAGTCCGATCACTTTTACTATAAACATTGATTAATTATCCCTGTACTGACTTGTAGGACACATGGTGATCTTGTGAGTGGGCTGTACCATCAGATCTTGCTGTCGCTGCAGAAAGTTCTTTCTGATCCAGTTAGACCTCTCTGTTCCCACTATGGAGCTGTAGTCGGTCTGCATGCTCTCGGCTGGAAGGTGAAGCCCCAGCATCACACCCACCAGGACAAACACTCGTTCGTATTTACTCATTCTCACTGTATGTTTGTGTTTTTCAACACAGGCTGTTGAACGTGTGTTGTATCCTCACCTTCCTGCCTATTGGGCCAATTTACAAGCAGTGTTGGATGATTACTCTGTGTCCAATGCTCAGGTGAAAGCAGATGGTCACAAAGTCTATGGAGCCATTCTTGTAAGTATAGTTTGTTTATGGTAAAAAATTGATGGTTCATCCTTTAGAATGTTAAAGGTAAGGTATCAATAGCATGCAAGCTTTGAAAGCATAAAGTATGAAGTATTAATATTGTTCATTCATTGATTCATTCACATACTGGAGAAATGTTGAAATTTTAAACCACAGCACAGTATGACCTAGCATATAGTACCACAGTCCAGAATATCTGTCATCTAAACTTCAATGACCCCCACATTTTTCTTCCTGAAGGTGGCAGTAGAACGTTTGCTGAAGATGAAGGCACTCAGTCTGGCCACAGGCAGTGGTGCTCCACAGGGAGCAGTGGGGTTCAGGGAAAGCTCACCTGCTCTTAGCCCCCCCCCTGAGCCCATTTCTGAAGCCCCTCTTGGTATTGCAAGCCATCTACAAGCTGGTGGAGCTGGTTGCCCATGGGAAGAGTGGACCCCTGTCTCTCTTCCAGCCATGTACTGTGAGCTGTACTCCTTCTTTGGAGACAGTTTGGCTGTGCGTTTTAGCACTGACCCACCACTATGTGTTGCTCCACTTGCAGCCCCTTGTCAACCACTAGATAGCAGGAAGGAGCCAACTAGTGGTGCTTCCAATCTTGAGAGCACAAGAAAGATGCCCCAGCTGACTGCCAATATGAACATCAGCCCACGGCAGGATGGAAGCCCACGTGCAGAACAGCCCCCGCCTAGTCTGGCGGCTACTGCTCCAGGAAGGTAGGATATGAAGCACTTGCCAGTTCTTCTTTCTTGTGCCACCATCATTTTGCAGTGTCACTGTTCTTCTACAATGCAAGTAAATCGCTATCAAAAATTACATATGCAATAAGTTTCATGCTTAACGACTTAATGTTTTTAATTAGCCCGTGACTAGTAAATAGTCCGATTTCACTCACCTCTGAGTTAGAAGCAAAGAATCCGTTACACAGAATAAGTATAACGGACAGAAGACGATGAATGCTGAGAGTTACTCAGGATGAACCATGAAATTTTGAACCATGTAATGTCTCTTCATTCCACCCTGCATAAGAATTTTTGAGCCAAGTGTTCATTTCTTACCCGTGGTCTCTGTATGTTATCTGCAGATCATTTGCCCGCTCTTCTTCAGTCTCGCGTTCAAGGTCCTCTTCATCACGCGCAGGGCGTTCAACCAGCCAATCCCGAGACATTTTCCCCAAGGCCCGTTTCCCACCCCCTCAGGCTGGAGGTCCAGCATTCTCGTTCATTATTGGTGGACGGCAGATGGGTCGCCGTTGTCAGGGACGACGCTTCCAGACGAGCTTTATCCCAACCCCACCTCACACGTCTCTTCCACCTCGTGTCTATGCTCACAAATTACCAGTCATAGGAAGAGTCAGTAAACCAGTACGGCGCTGGACATCTTCCCATTACTCACTTCACCTGCCCCTTTAAGATGCTTAAAGACCGTGTATGTGACATTAGGATTATCTGACTGCAGGGACATCCCTCCCTACAAAATCATCACATCTTGGTGAACTGTGAGAATAATATCCTTTATATGATAAAAGGTAATGATTTGGCACAAGCCTTTTGAATTGAGGAATATAAAAAGGCTAGAGGCATATTTGTTTCTCTGGCTCTTAATGAATCTTCTCTCATTGTTCTATCAGTGTTTCAGAACCTGTGGCCATAGACCCACTGTGTTTTAGAATTGCTATGCTCATAGTAGGTCAGTTGACTTAAGGCACATATGAATAACTGTCCTTATTTTTATAATTTAGGCCTGTAAAAATAAATTGCATAGTACTGTAGTCACAAGATATTTCTTGTATTTTGTATACCTCGTCTCTTTTTCGTTGTTACCTTCTCACTACTACAGGTGAGCTGTCGGGCGTCAATGAAACGGCAGCTGTTATGATTTGCCCCACAAAATGTTTTTTTTTCAATAATTTGATTTGAACCAGTAATGACAGTAATTGAGTGAACAAAACTCAGAGAAACGACATTTGACGCGTTTTAATATGCAAAATAAAAACTAATAAAAGGAAAAACTTTTGTTCTTTGACTTAAATATATCATCTGTAACGGGGTATTCAATTGGCTCCGCAAACTCTGGAAACAAATGGATTATTTGTGGAGTTTAATTTTTACTTTTAATTTTGCACAACACAGATGTGTGCTTAATGCAATATTTTATGTTCAACCTGTAATCTTCAGTGTTCTTTCTTCAGGATTTTAACTATAGATTTTGAACTACAGGCTGCTTTGTCCTATGGTAGTTTGTACTGTAATTTGAAGATCACATTTCCTGCTATAAATAGATGCAGCACTTTACAGTTTACCTTATTTTTAATGCAGGCTATGACACAATTGTAACTATTTTGTTTTCTCTCTCTTGGCACAACTGGATTTGAGGACTTCCTCCCTGCTTCTCTCCTGTACCTGCCACCCCAAAAATAAAACTCACCAAAATTTGACCCACTTCCTGCTGTGACCACAGAAGACTCTGGTCTAGGGATGTGATTTCAGGCAATATACATCTAAAACTACTATCTTAAATCAATTTTTAAAAGTCAAGTAAATAGCGATTAACCTAAGTGACAATGCGGCTCTGTGGACTCTGTGGATGCATGTCCTAAATGTCAAAATCAAACTGACGCCCTGAGTACCTCTCAACATTGCAGAACATTTAGTTTCACATTAATGTTTTCATGTTGACTCTAAACACTTGCTTAAGTGGCCATCTGTTAAAACCTGTGTTAAAAATAGCAAATGAATAAGATCACATCACCCCAGATGATCCAAACGGCATAACTGTTGACATCATTGTCCTGCTATTAACAAACACAGGACATGGGGCTTTGACCAAAAGAGGTGTGTATTTTCCTTAGTAGTTGAAGAATTGAAGGGGGTTACCCACTTGTTGACAGAGTGGACCATAAACAACATAGAAATTTCCCAAAATCTGACCTCAACCTCTTTAAACCCTTAACATGTAAACAAAATTAAACAGAACCTGATGCATGTACATTACTACATCTAACACAAGAATGTTATTAACACGAGCATATACATATGGTAGACAGTTTTACTTTGCATCATGTGGTATATATTAGGGTGACCTTGTTACCATAGTCACTAATGCTTTCACAGTCAACTGCTCTTTCATTCTGATTGAAAGTCAGCAGGTGTGACATGCCGGTCTATATTTATCATTGCCGCTTTAATGTTAGCTCTGATCTGGCAGCGCTATAATAACACAGTGTATATAATACCACAGTGTAATTTTCCACTCATATGTAATACACATATATAAATATATATATACTCTAGTCACTCTGGTTTGTTTCGAGTTGTCTTTAGAACATTTCCTGCAGTTGGCACTTGGGCATGAGGGGGTCAATGGCACAGGAAAACAGGAAGCACTGAGACCACTCAACTAACAGGAAGTGTTGAAGTGTTCAGCTGTGATCAGGAACCTTATTCATGATCTGTGGGATCTCATTCTGTCTCTTATTTTCCCATTCTCCCTTCCAGCTTATTTCTGGCTAGATAAGTATTAATCTAGGAAAGGTTAGAGGGGAAAGTGATTGTGTAGTGTATAGTGTGCCCAACATCAGCTGCACGAGAGGAATTCTGCAGTCATTTACTAATTACAAAATACTAATTTGTAGTAGTTAGCTAAACAGATACAATAGTAGCTTGGAAAAAATAGCCAAATAAAACACTTTAAATTCTTCCTGGAATTAAATTACATTTTTCCTTTGATTTGGCTTCCTGATTTGATTGAGGATCTCAGTGGATTACGTTTTTGGTCATTCTTTGCAGCAACAGTTGGAACACAGTGGAAGTTTGAGGTTTTGTCTTTCTTGCAGCAGTTCTTCTTGCTTTCCACAACTGCCAAAGCTAATCTGAACTCTGATCAGCAAGGACAAGTCCAAACCTACCCTCTCACACTGGTCTAGAAACAGCTCTGAGGGCTCAGATCATAAGCACTGATATTATGAGTATTACCTGCTACACAAGCAGCTTTAGCCACACCTCAGCATTGTTCAAACAGCATAACAAGAACTCATAGTTGACTATGAGAAATGAAACTAATCAGAAAATAGCTAAGGAAATATACCATACCGAAACTTGTGACAGTATTTTTGGCTAATTAATGATTATTAAAGCACAGTAAAATAGCTGCTCAAAATGACTTTTAACTTTACATGAAATATTTTGAATAGCTTTGCCTGTTTTTCAACAGTTGCTTCCTATGGTAAGTTCAGAAAGCACAGAACTATGTGGCTTAAGTTCTGTTACATAAGCTGCACATTGGGGGAGACAGGTGTTAGTTAGTTAGTTAGTTAGTTAGTTGTCTTTGTGTGCAGTACATATTTTTTGAATGCAGGTACATTATTCAGTGTCTGTTTCTGTACGCAGGTAACCTGCCACTAAACAGCCTGGTAGGTCTAGGGTTGTCAGGAAAGTGGAAACTATTGTTAAACACAAAACAGTCCATAAGACCAAAAATATCAAACCATTGTTTTGGCCAACAGAAATTGCAATTTTTAGGTGTTCATGTGTGTCTCTCTAAAAGGTGAAATGCCAACCAGGCCTGACATGACAAGCATGAGAAAGAATGAAAATGACAGAATTCAACATTCTGGGTAAAAACAATACTCAATTTATTTGATGGTGAATGTTTGCCAGGGCGGTTTTATTGTGTTTACCTAAGAGCTATTATGCAAATATGATCTGATATGACTATATTGAAATGGGCAAAATCTAAAAGGATTACTTTATGATATCCATGTCTGGTTTATGAGTCGTGCCTTTACAGCACGTTTCCTCATCTGATCACGTGTTTCTCCACGCTGAGTGAGGCGGCGCTCCCGCGGCTCGTCTGGCGCTCCCGCGGCTCGTCTGGCGCTCCCGCTGCCGTCGCTGAAGCGTCGCGGGTCGGCGGCTCGACGCGGTTCTCAGTAGCATGTTGAAGTCCCTCGTCGCTTCTGCTGTGACTAAGCCATCATGACATCGGTGTGGAAGAGACTTCAGCGCGCTGGCAAAAGAGCGTCCAAGTTTCAGTTCGCTGCGTCCTTCCAGGAGCTCAATGTGGAGTGCACGAGAAGATGGTAAGAGACGAAGCGCCGTGAAGTGTCTGGAAAGCAAACGATTCGCAGTATAACCAGCGAGGTTCTTGTGCTGAGTGTGGAATAAAACCTTGAGTTTTAATCCTGCTGTTATGAGCCGAGTACATTGTGCTTGAGTTTTCTTCAGTCACCTTAATGGCTCTGCTTGAAGCCACAGACTTTAATGAGTAACTTCTGACTTTATACTAGTTCAAACTGATGCAGAGGGAAGGTCATACCAGTGTTCATCTCTGATGTCTTTGCCTGGTGTTTAACATCCTCTCTTTCTCATTTGAGTAAGAATAGCTGAACTATTACACTTCAGTACAGCCACAGACTGAAAGGGGCGCACACCATACACCAGTACGGACACACATGCGCGTTTGGTGTTATTAACTATTTTCCACATTTTAGATCAGTTACTAAGTCATCAGAAATCCAAACAGTACACATGGAAGTATGTGCAGTGGTCAGAAATGTTCTTCTTTTATTTAGGCTTTTTCTCTGGATACTATAAACGTTCTCCAAACAAACTTCATGAGGTTTTTCAGCATCATGCCATTTCACAGCTGCTACTCATTCATTATCCAGTCCAGCTCAGTCTAAATCACCCATAAAAATAAAGATTTTGCTTACTAAAGAAATTCAAATGTATGAACAAATTATATTTGTCTACTGAATGAATTAGATTAAAATATTTCAAGATTAGGAAAAACAAAATTAATCAAACTGGCAGTGCAACTAGTTGTTGTTTTCGGCAAAACAGCAAATTTCCAGTTTCATGTACACAACACTTCTTCACGGTAGATTTTTAAGGGAAAAAATGGCTGAGCTGATTGAAAAATATACTTATTTTTAAGAGCTAGGCTTAAGGTCACAGACAGCAGACAGGGTTATGACTTTAGAAGATGTGGATGTGTCATTCTTATGGGCCCAAGCATGTTTACTTTGATTTTGGTTACTAATTTAACAATGAATTGGTAAGAAACAGTGTATAATGTTATTAACATTTATTTTTCAAGCATCTTTATTTTGTATGGTAGGTTCAGATACTGACACTATTAGGTGTTTTCCTCATTTCAGGTAGTAGGAGAGATGAGACTTGTGGTCACTTGACTGTGTGTCTTATGTTGTCACAATTCAAACCTGACAGCCCTTAAAGCACCTGTTTGATTCTGTTACATGTCTCGGCTCCTTCTTAAATAATAAACAACACATTTAAATTCATTAAGTTCATTTGTGTGTTTGAATTGTTTAGATTGTTTTGCATTTATAAAAATATGAAAATGTTAAAATGATGATTAAATGCTAAAACCATGTTAAGTCTATAGTAGGAATAAAACATGATTGTTGCTTACAGATTTTGTGGTTGTAGAATAACGCTTCAGAAACTTTATATGAATGTAATCTATTTCTGTGGCCCTCATGACTCTGTCAGCACTGTGTTTGGCCTCCTCACTCATTACACAGCTGATGTTAAGACTGACCTGCAACACGAGACTTCACAATTCCTTCGCTGCGCTTTGCCTCATTACAACCTCAAAGAGCATGTTAACATACAGCAGGAAATCTGCTGGCTGTCATGTGTTTCTATTGCTTTGAGGGATTTTTATGGACTGGTCAGTATTTTATCCAGGTGGTAATTAGTGATTATTTATTGCTGGGTTGTAAATGATGCCATGCACAGAAATACTACAAAGGGCTTCTAAGACAAAGCAACTAATTTATATCAAGAATAAATGAGGTTAAAGAAAAATGATTGTAGTACTTTAAATCTGCCCCCTTATTACAGAACCAGGAGGCATAATCTACTGCACTTACTTTTTACCCAGACTAGCACTTTTTAATTTAAATTAACATGTGAAAATGACCTGTCTAGCTATTAGTTCCAATGGGACCTAACATTGAATAATTTAGCCTAGTTCACAACATACATTTTTATCATTGTTTGTTTATCAGGTTCTGCACTGATAACTGTGAGGTAAATGTGGTCACGGTGCCTGACAATTATCAATTGGCCCGCATGAACAGACAATGTACAGCCAGCACGTTTTGTCAGTAAATTAGATATGTTAAAGGGTTAGTGGCAAGTTCCACTTCATGAGCTTCTAAAATTTCAGCTTTCATTACCCCTGATATTTAAAAAAAACCGAATGCTTTTTGGGCTACGTAACTCACCTGAAACTTTTCAACGTTTTGTAAATATGGTTCTAGCAGAGGTGCTCAATTGTAACGCTGATCTAGATGATTTTATTTATTTATTAGACTGAACAGAACATACCTGCTCATTGAAAGCAGTGTTTGAGTGACTTGGGAAGGCCTTTTTTAACACTTAATTTGGTCAGGTGACTGTTACCTACCTCAAGTCCACCCTGTTGAGGCCAAGGTTACGACTGTTTGAATTTCCTGATTCCACCACCATGTGTTATGTAGGGATAAGGGAGCGTTTTCTTGTCACAGTCATCTTTGGCTTTCTCTGAATGATGCCATCAAAGATGATGTCATCTTCATGTCTCTGGTATTGTTTAAAAAGTGGCATAAAGGTCAAATAATGGCAACAAGCAGAAATGGCTATTTAAAATGAGAAGACATTGCGGAAGTGTTGGGTAAGTTAAATAGCTGCTCACATAATCTTGTTAGTGTAAGAAGAGGCCACACCCTCCATTAAGAGAAACCAGTTTGACTGTAAACACACTAGGGAAAAGTGGAGCAAGTCTCAGCTTATACTTCCTGTATAAGCCCTGAAGAGATACTTCATCACACTGGCTAATGTTTGTCATTCTGCTGTTTCCTGTTAATACATGCTCACATTAGTGTACGTTAGACTTTGTGTTTAGGGCACTGCTCTCTTAAAGGAATTATGCCATACATTTTTGTAATATTAGTTTATTCCTTAGGTCCTTATTGTTAGTAAAGTTTTTTGCGTCTTCATTATATAACCCTGTTTATTTCATTCAGTTACATGCTGTTTCTCCAGTCCACGAACATAGTTTTAAACATCACAATTATTTGTGTTAGAATTCAACAGGTATATAAGATTACAGATGAATTGATTACATTTTCCTTTTTAGGAGGATTGCATTTAGATCCTATGTCAATGACAAACATACTAGTTAGATTTATTTGACTATAGGCAGCAGACCTGGTCAAATACATGTTACCTGCTTTTTTAGAAGACCAAGGACTTCATAAACTAATGAAGCCAGCTAATGCTTTCCTGTATGTGGGTCAGTTGAGTAACCTAATAACTAAACGGAGTGCACATGATGCTATTCTTAGTCATTGTACTGATGAAGCCTAACCCTCTTCAAGCAAATCACTGGGGAGTTCTAGAGGCAAAATCCTAGTAACATATTCAAGTTACTGTTACATTAGTCCTTAAGAGTTACAATTCTCCTTGTGTATAAGTGTTATATGTTTGCCTGCTCTGTCCTGTCTTTAATTGCATAATCAGTTACTTTATTGGTTCCTGTTGTCGTTTTGTTCAGTTCTATGGGACGAACTAACTGTGACCTGCTGGTTAAAGAGTCAGACTTGTAACCAGAAAGTTGCCGGTTTGATTCCAATGCTGGCAGGAAACAACTGAGGTGCCCTTGAGCAAGACACCTTACCCCAGTTGCTCTCTGGGTGCCGCAGTGCTGCCCACTGCTGCTGGTGTGTGTTCACTGATTACCTTGTGTGTTTATACTCCTGTGTTTTCTGGGCTCTTGGGTTCTCGTTTCCCTGTTGTTGTGGATTAATCTCTCTCGGATTTAATAAACTTGTTGCACAGCCTCTCTTGCCTTCTCTTCAATATTGTTACAGTGAGACCCAGTTTTATGCAGTGTTACATGTTCAATTAAAACAGGCTTACTGATATAATGTTTGTGGTGTTTTTCTGTAATTGTGTATTACTTGTTATTCACAGGCAGCCAGACAAACTGCGAGTGGTTTGGACTAGACGAAACAGACGCATCTGCACCAGGGTAAGAGGAAGATGTGGGTTTGTGGGGAGTGTTTGTTTCCATTTTTGTAGCTTTCCAGAATACAGATACAACTGGTGATTTAACATTTAAATGGACATTTACATTCAGCTGGGCATGTTCCCAAAATGAATTTTTATTCATTTTTCAAAGGATCAAAAAAGAAAACACAGAAAAGACTGAGAAGTGTTTGCACAGCAGAAAGAACAAATTCTGCCTTTCAGCACAAACGTTTAACAATCGGTATCCGTGTAATGTAATAATTTATTTCGTATATCACATTGGAGTGGTTGTTTTAATATAGATGAACTGCTACATTATATTATTGATGATTATTCCATAACAAAGTGTCTATTTATTTGAACGTAATTATTTTCTATTATGATTATATTTTTTATAACTTTATCAGAACCTTTAAATAACTAGTACAACTTTGTTTTCATATTGGGTGTAACATTATTTGTTTCGACATCAAGCTATGCTGATAGTTGTGAAATAGTTGCCCTGGAGTTTTATTTCTAGTTTTTGTTCTCTTCCGCAGCTTCATGACTGGCAGCCAGGTATTAAGAATCCATACAGGGGAACTGTGGTCTGGCAGCTTCCTGAAAGCACTGATATTACAGTCACTCTGTTTAAGGTAAGGTGCAGAAAGTGCATTCCTAGTACATTACAGGAAATACAGAACATTTGTCCTCAAAAAGAAGATTGTGCTGTACTTACAACAAACTTAAATAATTTCATTTTCTTTAGGATCCAAACGCAGATGAATTTGAGGACAAAGACTGGACATTTATCATAGAAAATGTGAGTCTATCTCTACCCTGTAATCAAAGCCTGTTTGTTAAAGATTGTGTCATATTGTGTCAACAGACGTTTGAAAACAGATGGTAAGTGGTTACACAATACACTACAGTTTGATTGTACAGTGCTCTTGGTTAGTGTGACCCCATCTCTCTTATAGGAAACAAAGGGCCATCGGAAAGTTTTAGCTTCAGTGGACGTAAACATGAAGCAGTACGCGAGCGCGACACCAGCTCACTTCGAACTGGCTCTTAAACTAAAGCCTCTGTCAGTGAAAGTGGTGGATGCCACACTCAGACTTACTCTGTCCTGTGTCTTCCTGAAAGAGGGCAAAGCCACGTGAGTTCTTCACATAATGTTTTTATGGTTCTACTAGTCAGGTGTTTATTTGAGTCCTGATCAGATCTTTTAATGTATCATGTACGTTAGCATATGTGGGAGAGATGCTCCAACAAGAGGATACATATAATGTCAAACACGTTTTTCTTATTTTACTGATCTGCAGTTAGATCATTTTTTTGTTGATGCAACAAGGTGTGCACCAGCAGTGCTGACCAGTTCTGTGGTGCAGTGCTTGATTCTGATTGGCAGTTGTGGCAGTCTTGGTTCTGATTGGCCAGTCATTCTAAGATACAATGCTCCCTGATAACAGTCACCTAAAGCTGATAACACACGGTCATCCGAGTACTGCCAGTCATCATGACCTTACCAAAAAATTAAATGCAAATATGCTGAATCAATAACATATCTGAGATTATATTTACAACTGACTGAACCAAACTGTAGGGTTGAAAAATGCCCTGTCCAAAAGGCTTTTCATCCATGAACCTACTGGAGAACCACCAACTAACTATTCATTATTAAAACATTGATAGTTAATTAAAACTAACCCCATTCCTTGCTGTATTCAATAAGGTAGTACACATGTAATTTATTTATTTATTGTTTTATGGCACTCCAGCATGTAAGGCTATATTCATGGCAGGAACCGTTAATCTACACGTCAGGAATGGGGAATTTAGCATGTTCAGTTCACCTAACCTGCATGTTTTTGAAATGTGGGAGGAAACCTGAGTACCCAGCAGAAAGTCACACTGATACAGGGAGATTGTGCTGAAACTTCCCACAGAATGATAGTACATAGAAAAGGTATAGAGTGGTATGCTGTATGTTAGTGATGGGTTGTGTTTCGTGTGTTGTCTACACAGTGATGAAGACATGCAGAGTTTGGCCAGTCTGATGAGTTTAAAGCAGGCTGACATTGGAAATCTGGAAGATTTTAATGACAGTGATGAGGAGGAGGACAGAAGACTGAGTGCAGCGGTAAAAATGGCCACAGCTGTAATAGGTATTATACAAACACTCACACAGCATGTTCTGTACACATGGATTGATGACTTGTGTAATAACCAGAGCGCAGTGTGGTGGTTATTGTAGTCAGCTCTGCTTTATCTTGGCGGCTGTATTGTGATC
Organism: Chromobotia macracanthus; assembly: GCA_036877525.1. Taxonomy (NCBI): domain Eukaryota; kingdom Metazoa; phylum Chordata; class Actinopteri; order Cypriniformes; family Botiidae; genus Chromobotia; species Chromobotia macracanthus. Next base: position 1,098,983 of record JAZGTH010000049.1, on the reverse strand, counting down.
AACTAGAAACAGTTTGTTCTTATTGACTCTTTTTATTGATTGAAATTATTGGTAATTTTAATGTTTTTTTAATTTTAAGTTTTTGGAGATGAAGACTCCCCTAATAAAATGTGATAAGGTTCTGTTTCTGGGCTGCTGTCATCTTTGGCTTGTTTGTAAAGGTATCTGGGAGCCGTGTGTGTTGAAGCAATATACAGACTGAACTGAATATGCAGTAAACGTACATTACATGACCTTACATTACATGACCTTCTGGCATGACAGCCTTAGTCCCTTGTACACATTGGCTGCTCATACTACAGTTGAAACCAGGGGTTTGGAAACAAGTTTCTAAACAGGCGTTTTCTGTTTTGAAATAAAAATCATTTTATTTTATTGCATTTTATTTTGATTTGCTGGTTATTTTGCTGTTTTTTTTGCGTGTCTGGCATCAGGTGTATCACTGCTACATTTACTTTTGATCATAACTTAAATTCTACCTATTAATGCTGAAAAACCTCCTCTCTGAACCTCTGAGCAGTTCAGAAAACTGAACTGCTGAACTCTCACCACACACAGTTTCTGACGTGTTTCTGGTGTCATGCACACACTAGTGTTATAAATACAGTGTTAACAGTATAAAGACGTAAAGTAAAATTATAGGTTACAGTAAATCCATTGTGTTAAGTAAGTGGTGCTTAATCTAAATAGTTTATATTAAATAATCAGTTTAATTAACTCACAAAATGTTTTTAAACATTCCCCATTTTGAGTTTACACAAGGGTTAGAAAATAATTATATTATTTTTTTGGAAGGTTAACTAACCTTTTAATAGTAATATAAAGTAATACAATTATAATTATACAAATTAAAGGCGTTATCTTTAGTGCTTAAATTTCTCAAAGAATTAGGCTGAGACATCATTTTCTAATCTCATTTCTAGCTGTCTGCTGTGCCTTCCTTTTCCTCTGTCTTTCTCTTTCATTCTTCATCTTGTGCTCTGATCTTCCTCTCTGTTGTCAGCTCCTCAGTCTCCTGCTAGAGAAATGCATGATAAGGCCTGGAGACCTGCTGTAGACACAGGCCCCCCTTCCACAGGTATCTAATCTGTGTCCCTTTTTCATTTTTATACTTCATCTTTTTCACATTAGTTGCTGATATATGGCCATAACAGCGTGATGGCGAGTGTGAGTAAAAAGACAAGGGAGTGAATAAGTGTTAGTTATGGTTTGTATTTGTCCTGTTATGTCCTAATTATGGAAACTATAACACTGTCATAGTTTTGTAGGTTACTGTGGCATAGTGACACAATACAGCAAAGCTTCCCAATGCTGTCATGGTTATGTACCAAATACCCTTAAATGTTATCAGAGCTCAGCTAATGGTTTTTCTAAACCATGTTGCCATTTATAGATCGTATATAGAATCGTATTATAGATTCCTGGGTGTGTTTTGTTTCTGCTAAATAAAAAAAGGTTAACATTGCGTAACATTCCCATGACCTCAGCATATGGTCATATGTTATTTGTGTGTGTGAGAGATGCGCTGCGTCTCTTCCTTCACTTGCCTGTTTTCTGCTCTAAATTATTCTTGGTCTTGCACCCTCTGTTTTTATTTAATATCTACACATCTATTGTAACTTTTTCTGTTTATTTGTTTCTCTTTGTCGTCATCAACATCATCTCTCAGCTTCTTCTGAAAAAGAGCGTATAAGCTGTACCTTCATTACACCTAATGTTCCGCTCCCGTACCACACTCTGACATATGCTGCTCCTGACCCTTTTGCCAAACCCCTCCATGCTGCTAGCAGTGGTCTGCAGACACGCCCATCCACGTACGCCTTCACTGTGCCTGCATTCATGCATGCCCATCCACCTGCCCTGCCCAAAATCTTCCGGCCATCGGCAGGTTCAGGTACAGTCTTTCATTGACTAGGTGTAACGAGAGAGTTGTGCAGGTCACCATCCGCTGTGCTGTGTTCATATAACGCATAGACCATCCACAAACTCTCTCTGCACTGCATTTTATTTCCTTATATCTTAAATATCTTTGATCGCTAAATATTATGCTGTTATTATGTTTGAACGTTTACTTAAATGTAAACCCTGTAAGACCCCAAACATTTCGAATTTTGGATGTCTAATCTAACATACGTAAATTACCACATCAGCTCTTTAGAAAAGAGACACATTGCATAAAGTGCACATTTAAAGACAGAAGCTTGTCATCCTGTACTGATGTAAAAACTATTTCATTGTCGTGTTTTCACTATACACTGTACACAACTAATCGCACACTAGATGCATCAGTTGCAAGATCATTTGCACTGACTGTAGCATATGGCCTTGCATGTTGTATGTTTTTGAGACTGACCTGAAAACTGATTCGCCAGATTTCATAAGTTTTGCTCCGTTTAAAGTGGGAAGAGCAATAGTAACACATTATCAGTTAGACGGCAGACTAAAAACATTCATGCTTTTGTCTTGTGTGAAGGACAAAAAAGACAGATACTTCATTAGGATTTACAAAAAACCAGACAGTAAGAATATTCTTAAAAATTTGCCTGTACTAACTGAACTTTAAATTTTCTTGCTATCGGAAAGTTTAATGATACTAGAAGTTTGGGCTTTCTTGTGTTATGGAAGGCTGACTTGAGTGTTTCAGAGTGTATCTTCAATGAAAGCAAGAAATTCTGTCCTTGTGTCACATGGTGAGTGTCACAAATCTGATCATAGGTTTGCTTAAATTGTTTTAAATATAATCTCAGAATTTAGGACCCTGTGTAAATGGCATAATATATACTCAAAAACATACAGTTCACATCAGTATTTACTGAGATTTGATATACTTTGTCTTAATTGATATAAACTGACTTTTGAAAAACTGACCCTTAATACAGAGTTGAAAACCAACAGAAATATTTACAGCCGCTGTTCTTTTCCTCATTCCCAAAGTAACTACTGTGAATTTTCTCATCACACTCGCTACATATTCAGCTCTTGACATTTTCCACTCATGTCCTGTCATGCCTTGATCTAAAAGAACTGTTACACTGCCTATTGTGTAATGCACACATAACTGTACCTGTACTTATTTGTTTTATCTCTGTTATCTTCCTTCCTCATGTAAGTCGCTGTATCTGTCCCTCAAAGATTGCATGAGGGTCTTGTAGACTCCGAGATAATGGAGACCGCTAGCTCTGCTGAGGGTACTGTGGCCCCTCATATGCTTCCCCTGTCTTCTACACCTGGGCTTGGCACACCTTCTCGTTCTCTTTCCTTTGCTCATACCTTCTCGTCCCCTCAGCAGACCCCTCACCCTGATGTTACCCAGACAGGTAATCACTGCTGCAGCTTCTAATTGCAGCTTCATTGTGGTTTATCTCAATGTGATCTCGTGGGAAAACAAAAGAGCAAGCATGAAGGTTCAGCATGTAAACCCCGCCCATAAACCTGACCATTTCTGGGGTGAAAGCAGATCATTTGAATGAGATTGTATGAATTCATATGAATTTTATGGTAAAACATAAAAAATTGCAATGAATTGCCACGAGATTGTGTTGTCTGACTTGTCTGTATGGTTGCTTGCTTTATCTTGTCTATCTCATTTTCTTTATTCTTCTTTCTGTCTGTCTCATCTTTTTCTTTCTTAGCCAACTTTCCTGGTGCTCAAAGCAAATCCAGGAGACCTCATAGTTTCCCTTCTTTTCGCCCCTTCCCGTCTACGTTTGACCCCGCCTCCTCTGACCTTGGTTCCTCCTCATGCGATTCCATGACTCGTCCTCCACCACGGCCCTCAGAAATCTACCGCGCTTCTTTGGCTGAGCCAGGCTCCGCCCTCACAAAACCTACAAGCATGCCCTCTGCCACAGAGACAGGTACATTGTAAGCACAGAGATGTAGTTTAAAAAAGCAGTATTGACACTGATTTTAATAGATGTTAAGTTTATAATTTGAGCAGCTTTCTGAAATAAGTTTTAGGTCATAAAAAGTTGCAGTTCACTGTTAAAAACCCTATGAAATTAAAGTTGCAGTTTTGGGTCTTTGACTCCATGTCTTTGAGGCCATCTGTATATTCATGTACTCCTAAACGTTTTTATAAATTTAGCAGGTACACACAATTTTGTCCTGTGGGAAAATGGACAATATACAGATCTTGCATCTTGCAATATGTCCCCTTCCCCTAAATGATCAAGCCATCACTGTTTGAAACATTGCAAGTTTCTTTATGTGGGTGAGTTAAAAGCGGCTCCATCATTCCAGCACCCACACACAATTTAGAAGCCAGATCTCCTTCTGTTTACAGATGTGACATGGATCGATTATCTACTCAGTAACTTATTTTTGTTCATTTTTAACAAAACAAAGTTACGAAGTGCAGCTTTAAGATTTTAAGTCTAAATCATTCAGGTAATATTTGAAAATCTTTTAATTTTTCTCCTCCATTATCCCTCCAGTCTTTGTCTATTGTTACTTCTTCCTTCATCAACCTTTATTATTTATCATACTCTAGCATCTTGGCAAAGAGAGTGGAGGTCTCCCAAACGACACCCTGCTCTGTGCCCCGCCTCCTCTGCCTCAACAGAACTTATGAACCGTGTGCAGGACCGTCAGCCTTCATTGTGCCATCTAGCCTCCTTTCCCTCTGCACAAACCCCTCCTCTAATGTATGCCCCTCCTCCTGCTTTATCTTCATCTCAGACTCCTCCCACTGTGCTTCCCCAACCAATAGAAACTGTGTTCTGTACTGTTACTCCCAACTCTGGTGTAACATCTTTCATTGTTGCCCCCTCCTCTGAGATACTCAGTGCTGACTCTGCCTGTACACTGTGCTGTGAAACATCTGCCGGCGTCTGTCCTCTTCCAGCATCATTTGCTTTATCTTCAGTTGCTCCTGCTACACCATCTAGTTCTTCATCCACCCCATATCCATGTGTTTCCTTCCTGTCATCTGCCCATCATGCTGTTTCTGAAGTTCCTTCCTCTTCTGATGATGCTGGTCCTGTGGTTGTCTCCGACCCAGGTACTGAGCAAACTGTTAGCATGTATTAACCTTTAAAAATTGTTGTTCATTTTTGGAGTTTAAGATGAAATCATCAGCATTGTCAAAGGTAACTAACTTTTTTAACTAAAAAAACATTTAAACTAAAAAATGCTTAAAATTGTTTAATTACATTTGCATTTTTGGCATCACTGCACTCTTAGTTATTGCCGTCATTTTTGACTCATTCACAGGTACGTGTTGTCCAGAACATTTAATGTACTTCATTCTAAATGTGTGCTTGTTGACTAACACTGGAATGATTGTTTGTTAAAAGATTACAGATAACAAAAACAGAACATGCTGCATTTTAGACACGACATTAGACATTTTAGCAAGTTTTAAACATGCCTTGAGCTAGTGAGACCTGTTTTACACTTTGGAATTGCTTGCATAGCAGTCAGTGTGTTAAAATCCAAACATTACACACTGTTTTCAGTTTTACCAACTGTTACTAAAAATTGTTTAGTAACAATTGTTTAGAAAGGGTCAACCTTTCAAAAATCTGTGTTTATTTTGAGTTTAATGCTTGTATTTTGAATTATTTTTTATATATCGCAGACTGTTATAGCAAACTATATTGGAGGTTATCTGTTTATATAATTTAACAAACTTGTTAGTTGCAGCAAATCTACAGTGCGGAGGCTGCGCCCCCTGTAGGGCACTGAGCGAAGCCGCTGCCCACGATAGTTCTTTAGCAGGCAGCTGGAGGGCGCTGTGGATCCTCAAACACAAGAGGAATGCTGCATGAGCTAGCCTGTAATTGAACTTTAATAAAATGCTGACGGGTCACATAAAGCCGTGGTTCTCAAACAGTAGTATGTGGACCCACGTGTAGTGTGTATTCACTTCTCAAATGCATATAATGCATACAAAGGCATATAAACATATAATGGCAAACGCCTCACTTTCATTTCTCACCTACATGTTTATGTACTGTGTGGGGTGCAAACAGATGGTAAATAGGTCTGTGAATGTGCACCACAATGTGATGCAATTAAAAAGGTTTGCTTTACAAGGTTTAGGCAATCGTGCTTACAGCGTGGTCTGTTTTTGATAGATATTTGACTGCAATACATGGATTCAGCACTTGGTGAGGATGGTATCAATAGTATCAGAGCAGTTTCAAGTGCCTTGAGGTGTTTTCACAGATCTGCACTGGGCCGTTCAAGGCATTTAACAGCACCAGCTGGTTCATGGTAAAACTCATAATATGCCATTGTGTGTATAATGCATACAGTCCTTAAGATTGCACTCAGACGTCAAATTGCCCGGTGCTGATAAGTTGGGGGAACATTGGTGGTGACTACGTGAATATTCAGGTCTGGTCATAGGTGATACTTGGCCTAGAATGATTGAGAGCAACTAGTGGGCATGTAGAAGGCCTGAACTGACTCTCAATAGCATATTGTGGGTTATGTTGTTTATGTGGGAAAGACATTTAATGTGAATGTTGTGAATACTCTCTCACTTTTGTATATACAATATTTTGATGTGTTTTCAGAGAAACACAGGCAGTTAAGTGTATTAACAGAGGAGGAAGATCTGAATACAGTATGTTCTAGTGAGTATACCCCACACCTTTCATACTTTATTTTAATCAAACCTGAGAATCTTCTCAGACATACTACTTATTTTGTGTGACCTTTGTATTTTCTATACCCAAAGAAGATGCAGACACTAAACTCTTGATTGTTCCTCAAAACCATGACCCTCACCATCGCAAAGTCGGAGCTATCAGTATAGCCAAGCAAAGACCAAACGACAAGCAACAACCTGTTTTTGGGCTTGAGGTTGTGAGGCCTGCAAAAGGGTGAGTTAACATGCAGATAACAGAATGACTGCTACTGTACTGGAGCGAATAAATAACTATTGCACTTCAGTCGTTCATAACCAGTTGTGTTTTTTGCTATGGATGACTGTGGTGTTCACATAGACACGAAAAATTAATACATTGAATACCAACATTTGTGCACCTCTCTAAATAAAGTGAACACATTTAGTGGATTATTGCACTACATACAACATTCACAAATCAAATGTGCTGATAGCAACTAAATTAAGGAGGCACTGTGATGGACTGGCCACCTGACCTGAGATAGCTGAGACAGGCTCCAGCATTCACTGTGACCCCGTAAGCGGGGGAAGAGTAATAGAGAATGTGTGTGATGTGTGCATGTGCAGGCAAAGTTTGGCTCTTTTTTTTTTTCGAAAATTTTTTGTCAGTGCGAGAACCTGGATAAAACAATTGGCTAAATGTACAGTATTTTAACCTAAAACATAACGTGTGCAGAAAGAGGTTTCATTTTGCATGCCAGTCTGATTATACATTTTCCACACCAAGCATAGACATGAATGTGTATTTTTTTCTCTCCTGAAAGTTTTGTGATGAATATTGGCAAACGCTTGCATGTGTGTGGACTTTAACATTGCATTTACATTTTGTGGTTTGTGAACTCTCACCAGTTGTGGTTTTGGAGACTTGATTCATCAAAAGTTACTCATGTTAAGATGGTGTAATGTCTGATAATGTCATGTAATGGATTTTTGTGGAAATGCCTTCTAAATTAGTTTTTACTGTAAACACAGGATTACAGTAATCTAACTTGCTATTTCTTTTACTTGTTTATTAAAGCATGTGTTGTCGCAGTATTTGAAATATATAAATACATAAATTCAGTGTTTTTCTGTATTAGTAGAAAAGTTTCTTTTATATGTCATCTTATATCCTAACTCCTTATTTTAAATACCATTTTATGTCTTAATATAGTTAGTGTATATATTTTAGTTTAGTTTAAAGTTTAGTTTAGTTGATGCCATTTAATGTAGTTTGATAAATGATTTATTAAACACCTGACTAATCCCTAAAGCTCAGATGTTCAACTTCATTTCACGTATGTGTAAAAAAAGTTCCTCCACACTGTTCATCCTGTCCCTGGAATCAGAACTATTCTCACTTGTAAATGTAGATTTGTTGACTAGGCTTGTTGGTTCTTAAGGCAGAATGTTTAATGCTCTCTCTCTCTCTCTTTGTAAGCCACTTTGGATAAAAGCTTCTGCTAAATGATAATACAAATGCTAATGGTTTTACATATAGGCACTTCAATGTGTGTGCATGCAGGAATGTGAAATAACAATAGCTTTAATAGTTGTTGTTTTGACTCTAAAGGAATCTGTGTTGTCCTATCATACCTCAGTTGTTCTGATCCAGCCTGATTTTCTCCCTAGGCCAGAGAGTTTGGTCTCTCTGCTGCCATATGACCACATGTCATCTACTTTCTCTGATGTCAGATGTTTTGAGCTGTCAAACCCAGAGCTGTGTGATGCAGAGAAAGTGACCACCCATGCAGTCTCCAAACCTATCCCTGAATCTTCTGTGGTCGCTCCCTTCCCTACTTCAATACATGAGGTCCAGATCACGCAGTCAGATAATTCACACAGCTCCACTGAGCTTGCTGTTTCACAGTTAGCAGATGAGATGAGTCCTCAAAAAGATATTGAGGCTTTGACAGAACCCTCTTACAGTATAAGTACTGTTCAAACAGAGGAAAGAATACAAGAGCAAGTAACAAGCTCGGAATATATTATAAAGCAACCTTCAAGTCCAGAAAAGCCCCAGTCAGATAATGTTGATATGGGGTAAGTGTGAAATGACACGCTTGTTGCATCATCAAACATTTATTACACCAATTTATAGTGGTGCCTAAAGTATACTTGTTTTTTATTTACTACATGGCTCTCTGGAATTGGTCATTGGCGATATTCTGAGGTCTCTTGTTATCCCCTGATAACAGTCACTAAAACCGATTACATGCCACTCAGCAAACTATTGGGGACCCACCTTGATGAGCACTAATGTGAGGAGTTTAGGAAACACCTGCATTTGTACAACATTAATTTGAAAAAGAACGAGCACATTTTCCCCTTGCAACACTCTGCAGGTCAGAAGAGTAGAGCCAAGCACAAGTGTTAGCATACATAGTCAAATAGAGTGTACTTTGAAAGGTTTGAATATGCTAACATATGTGTAAAGCACCAGAGTATACTTTAGGCCTAACTCTGTTTCATATAAAGCTAGTTATGCTGTTTTAAAAAAAGTCTGAATATTTTTGTGTTGCAGTCTGTTTGCTTATACACATCCGTTTTACATATTTTCCTCTGATCTGTGTTTTAATGCCCCTCAGCACCAAAAGCATGGCCACTTTGCTTCCCTTATGTCCAAAAGTGTCCAATTCTCCTTGGTCAACACCTGTATTGACTGATACAGCAGGGAATCACATGGAGAACTTGCTGCTGAGTATCCAGGAAGTTGGTGTTCTTCCCTCAGCCTACAAAAATACGCATGAAGAAGAGGACGCTATAAGAAGTACTGTGCTTCTGTCAAAACACTTTGAAGATGTCAGAAATGTTCCATCATTGCCCAGTATGGTGTATCTTCTTCCATCCTGTCCAAAAACTGCTTTGGTACCAGGAATGCCATCCACAACATTTCCAGAGATCACCCATTGGCCTAGAGTCGGGTCTGTGAAGTCACCGAACGAGTATATTAAGAAGGAGAAATCAGTAGAGCTTCTAGATGTGCAATGTGCATTGGATAACACAAACGCAGAGAATATGATGTTACTACAGTTGGCATGTCCAATATCTGCTAACATTGAGGGATTTCCATCTTTGCCATTCCATATAGTTAGTCTCCTTTGTACATGTCCCAAAGTCTCTCTAGTGCCTGGTTCACCTTCAAGATTTCCACTTGTTTGGTCAGAAACCTGGTACAAAGAGAATTTGGTATTATGGGAGAGACATTTTAGGAAGAGTGAGGAACTGATTTTTATAATTTCTTCAGTAAAGGGGAATTTAGAAACTGCTACATATATGGTTGCATTGACACCATCAGGCTCAGCAGCTGCTAAGATTCCAGGATATGCTCCAAAACTAGGTAAACCAACAAGTATGATCAATATTTTACTATGTTGTCCAAAGGTGTCCTGCATTGCTGGATTTCCATCTGCACAAGTCTTTAATGCTGGGCAAAATATTGTCCAGCAGTGGCCATCCACCAATAAATCATGCCTACTAATAGCAAAGAAGAATCAGAGACATTTGAACATCATTTTGCCTCCAGAACACATTGATCGGTTAAGGGAAATGGTGACCATAGTGCCATGTTGCCCAAGAAAAGCAAGAACTCCTAGTTGTCCATCTGTACCAAAACAAAGACAAGACATTGCATACCATATGACAACATTTCTACCTTCCTGCCCAAAAGCCAGTTGTGTCTTTGGCATGTCAACTGTACATATGCTTATAAAACCATCATATTCAGAATGGCTAAATAACATGAAACCATTTTCGATTCAGGCACTTTCATACCAGCCATGTCATACAATCTGTCAGTGTCCAGCTCAGTATAAAGACCCAAATGTTAAGAACAATATGGTATCATTGATGCCCTCTTGCCCAGGGAAAGCAAGAATGCCTGGATTACCCGCTGCACTGTGGCTCTTTCGTGAAACACAAATAACGTCCGCTGCTCTGTCAACCTGTGCACTACAAGCTAAAACTCCAGGCCTCTCCTCTTTAGACCTTAGCAAAACTGGTGAGGCTATGGTAAGTAATTGGTCTACAAAAGAGAAGGCCATTTTGAAAAGACAGCATTTTAAAGAAAAGTCAACTTACCCATCTGAGGAGCTGAACATTGCTTATCGGGATGAAGACGGTTTTAAAAAAATGCATGCTAGTTTGCCAAGCTGCCCAGTTAAAGCAAGTATTACTGGCTTTCCGTCTACACCAAAGGTTCCATTAATGGTTTATCTTTCCCATTCCTGTCCCACAGTTTCAGTAGTACCCGGGATGCTATCAAGCAAAATATCCCAAGTGGAATTTCAATCTGTAAATGAAATACCATTATGGGTTAAACAACTGAAGAGAAAGTTGGGTCAGTCCATACACTCAGTTCTGCTTCAGTACAGAGACATCAGGGATGATGTAAGAGGCAAAACAGATATGGTAGCTTTGCGGCCATCTTGTTCAACCAGTTCCACATTGCCTGGCTTCCCATCAGCCCCAGAGCTAAAAATGAAAAGGAAAGCAGCAGGTATGATCTCTCTTATGGCATGTTGCCCACGTCTTACAAAAATATTAGGCTTTCCATCAGTTGAGTCAGAAAATGGACCAATAGATTTTTCAGCTGCATGGTCTCTTGGGGAGATGTCTCTGTACAAAAGGATCGCACAAGGTGAATCGCATATGAGAGATGCTTCACTAATTAAATTGAATCTAATGCATGTGGACCACCTGAAATTTCAAATGGTGGCTATGACTACCATGATGGCATTTTGTACAAGGAAGTCAAATGTGCCGGGATTTCCATCCATATACAGTAGCCCACAGTCAAAACAAGATGATTGCAATAAACAAAATTCAGCTGTTCTAGTTCTGACAGATGTTAAAATAGACCTTTCCAGTCCTAACAAGTCTAACCCTAGTTTTGTATTAGAGAAGACCAAGGAGAAAATGGGCCTTTTGGCAACATGTGAGGAAGAACAAAAGGGAATTCTGGAAAGGGGGTAAGTTTAGGACTGTCCAAGTGTTTGTTACATAAAAGAACTTGAAATTCTCATCCTGCAGTCAGTAGACAGTGCCTAAAATACTTTCCAAAACACACCTGTTTTTAGGAAAATTCATTGTCGACTGTGGCAATCCATACCAGACATGCCACTATTACTGACTATTGGGGAGAGGTGAGTTTTGTTAGGAAACATAATATGAACTGAGTATTAATTAATTGCTTTGTCTTGCCCTAACTGAATTAAACACCTGCATGCATGCAGTTATCGTGTCGTCTTGTATTGTCATGCACCTCACATTTGACGCTGCTATCCTCATTTCCTCAGATGTAAAAGTGCTCAGATCCCACCTTCTTGCACATGCAACACAGAGGATTACAGAGATACTGTGGCTGAAAATTGTGAAGTGGATGAGGATAAATTAAAGAAATCAGAAAAAATACCAGAACAGTTTTTTTATGAACTCAAGAAAGAAGAAGAGTCTTCTAATAGTCTGGTGCATTCCACAACTAAAGATCAGACAGGAGTGCAACAAGAGTCTGTACCAGACATGGTAGATCTTCTGCCATCATGTCCACCATTCTCAAGGGTTATTGGATGTCCATCTACAGGTATTTTTAGACAGTATCAAACAGACATAATCAACTGGACCATTGATTCGTATATAATTTGGGACAAACCACATAAATCAACAAAAAATATTTTGTTAATGGCATGCTTGGAAAACTTCTATGAGGTGTCTCTCACATACACATGTCCAAATGAAGCGAGAATTTCTGGTTTCCCATCTGCTAGGAGAACAACAGTTTTAGGAACACATTTCATGAGTGCATTATGTTCAACTTGCCCAGAGACATCCATTGTTATTGGCACACCTTCACGATACCCAGTTCCAGAGGAAAAGCATCACGGGGAGTGGTTTAGCATAAAAACAACATTGGTGGAAAGTAACGTCACATCAAAATTTATTTTGAATATTGAAAGCTCTGCTGAGTATTCTGAGACCTCTGCAATAATGATGGCCATGCTTCCTGCTTGTCCACATTCAACACTTACTCCTGGTTTCCCCTCTGCACCAAAAAGTGAAGAAAAAACTATTCAGCCATATGAAGACTCGAGTCAGGAAAATTTCTTATATACTAATTTAAAAGAGCTTAAACTGAATATTGATTCCAAGTGTGCACATGAAGCATTTCAATCTCAAAGAGCTGCAAAAATGTTGGATCTGGTCCCTGTAGCTCAAATAGGGCCAAGTATGTTGGAGCTCCTTCCGTCTTGTCCAGTGCTTTCTAGTATCCCTGGATGTCCCTCTTTAAGGGACTTTACAGACAGAAAGTGGATTACTGAATGCTCAATGATCTCTTGCAGTTTACTGAAAAAGGTTCCTGCTGGTATTTGGGACACTGTTAGAGATGATGATCACTCAAAGAATATAGCAATGGCACCAACATGCCCACAAGCATCAAGTAGTCCAGGATTTCCATCCAGACCACTATTTAAATCGCAAATGAAGCCAAGCATGTCAAACATGTTTCCCTCTTGCCCAATGATTTCCTGTCTAGCTGGCTGTCAGAGCATCCAGACAGCAAAAACATTCGGTTGGCCTGTAAATACAGTTTTCATGTGGTCAAACCCTTTGAAACTCCCCATGGTTGGGGACATGTACAAGATATGTAGTGAAGACGTTTACAGAATGTTTGCATTGTCACCAACATGTCCATCAGAGATTTGTGCCCCAGGTTTCCCATCTGTGCCCAAACCAACAATGCTATGCATCCTTCAGACTTGCCCAGAGAAGTCTACTATTATCGGATTATCTTCTAAAGAAGAAACAAAGTATTTACATAGGTCATTTGACAAGAAGACATTGTATAGTATACCTCTTAAAAATATGTCTGTCACTGTAGCTGAAAGACTACATTGGATTAATGAATTATCAAAAGTAATGGTTGCCTTGGCTCCAACCTGTCCACTACAAGCAAGCATACCCGGATTCCCATATGCACCTAAGCACAAAGTTGCCCTGCCTCCCATTATGGTTAATTTTCATCAGTGTGTTCCAAAGATGTCAAAAATCATTGGATTCTCTTCAAGTGAGAGAATAAACACAGGAATATGGCTTGCTGATGAAAAGTCTATGTTGGAGAAGCCACTAAAACCAAAGTTAAAACTATTTGTTCAGTTTTCTGTGGATTCTGCTTCTGAACAAATGGACAAACATATTTTGCAGATTATGTTTTCACTAGTGCCAGCCTGCCCAAGAGAAGCTTGCATACCTGGTTTCCCACATTTACCCCAGATTAAAGTGGAGGGGTTCTATCTAAGTAAAGAGCCAGACATGATCAGCCTTTTGCATTCTTGCCCCAGGCTTTCTTTACAAGTAGGCATTCCTTCACTAAACTCTGTGCCCACAGAAGAGTCTCAAGTCAGGATATGGTTTACCCAGAAGCTGATGTGGATTAAGCCACTTAAGGAGAGAGCAGTTTTGTCTTTAGGTCATACAAAGAATTTTAAAGGATATTCAAAAATGTTCTTGCTTGCTCCTACCTGCTCTGAAAAGGCAAAAAGTTATGGATTTCCTGAAAGGCCTAAAAAAGAAGAGTGCACAATGACGTCTGACGTCTCTGCAACAGATGAGATACATTTCACTGAAGTGCCATGTGGTCCAACAGAAGCAAATCTTCCTGCTTTCCTAGATGCCACTACAAGTTTATCTGCACTGCAGCAACATACTGAATCTACACCTAAATGTAGTGAACACATAGAACTGAAAGAAAGAACTCAAACGCTGGACATGAAAGAAACTGGTAAGGGACTTTTGAAGTGTGGCTTAAAAATGTAAACAATATTTATTCTGAAAACATACATGTTGTTTCTTTGTATTTTTTAAGATAAACCCATAGAAATAGGACATTTTTATGAGGTGTCCTTGTCTAAAGGGTGAGTTACAAAGCATGTTCTTTGTGAAATCTCTTGGAACTGAATTTGCAGTTTTTGCATGTGCAATCAATTGTCATGACATTTTGTTTTTAACATGGTGATTCAGGCATTTTTTTTATTACATTTGTGCATTTGTGAGGTTTATGCAGTACAATTCAATTCATGTCAAGATAATACCATTGTGTCATTCAAAATTGTCCAATAAAACTTGCTTCAGCATGATTTGTATCATCTAATAAATGCTTAATTGTGGCTGACAATATATCATCTCACTGTGTTATGACTGAATATTTTTGGTGTGAAAATGGATGTTGCACACAAATTGCATAAAAATCTCTTGACTCCATTGACCTTCTTGAAGAGTGACTTACTCTGTGTCAGTATCAGTAATCAGGAGGAGCATTGTTTGGAACATGTTGGAGAGCAGTCTTCTAGTAAAACCACAGATCCGGCAGAGACTGATATCATATTAGGGTGGGAGATCTTGGAAGCAGATGATTCTTCTACAGAAAAAGCAGAATCGTCAGGTCTTGTTAAGACTATAGTTGATGTCCTTCACAGAGGGTAAGCAAAATAAGATGAATGTATCAAACATGAGTATGCTGGCATAGATCTTAATTTAAAAACACTTTAAATGCTGTTAAATGTCTCTGTTTACCCTGCTGAGAAGATCATCTTAAATTAGCATGAATTTCCATGCTGGTCTAGGCTGGTTTAATGCTGGGTTGGACACCAGCTTCATAAGCACATTTGCTGTGGACCAGCTATGATGGTCTTTTCAGCAGGGTAGTGTAGGCTTTTTACATTTTCTGGCACAAGTAACATGTAACGATTTCCATGTGTTCTGGTGGTACAATAATTACCCTTCATTTACAATAAAAGATAGCAACAAATATTTTTAACAAAAAAAAACTTTTGTACAAAAAAATATTGTAGAATTTTCTTAAATGTTCACCTCTTAACTCCAGTGTTGCTCTTTCTTAGTTATGAGACTGTTGCAGCAGTATTACAGCCCTGTAGCTCTGAACGGGTATCAGACTCTTTAGGTACAGCTGACAGCCTTTCTTCTGTGGATCATGAGGACAGGAGCGATCACATGGCCAGTGGATGTAATCTTTTATTGGAGGCACACATGCAAGCAGCAGGGCCCGAGGACTTAGACTTTGCAGAGCCCTACATGTGGCGTTTGGCTGGTGGTTGTTCAGAATCGTCACTGTCATCAAAAGAGACTGAAGGCTGGTTTGTTGAAGATGAAGAATTTTGTTTAATGAGGAAGTGGCCCCCCTTGACGGAGGCTGACCTTCAAGAGATGACCAAAGAGGAACAAGAGTTGGTGCCAGAAGGATCAGGTGTTCATCAAGAGCAGGACAATGAGAAAACTGATGGTAATGTTGGAAGTCTAATGGAGGATGTTATAAAAATAGAGAC
Source organism: Chromobotia macracanthus (assembly GCA_036877525.1). Lineage (NCBI taxonomy): Eukaryota > Metazoa > Chordata > Actinopteri > Cypriniformes > Botiidae > Chromobotia > Chromobotia macracanthus. The sequence continues at coordinate 1,083,029 of JAZGTH010000049.1, read as the reverse complement.
TTTGAAGGATGAGGTGGGAGCAGAATTGTCAGCCAAATTATTGCCAGAGAAGGGGTGAGTTTACCGGGAATGGTGCATTCGACCCCACCTCAGAGTCTAATGAGTGGCAGCATGGCTTCTTTAAATTCATTTGTTTTTCTTTCGGGTTGAGTTTTCCTCTCTAACAGTTGCACAAATATTGCACATTTTTATTTAGTGGGTTTATAAAATTTTATTGTACCTTTGTCTAGTTCTGCTTTTCCTGCTCTAGCCAGGATTGTCCCTCATGGGTATTTGCACTTGGGACATTGTTTTACATTGTTTAACATGTAACACAAGTAACAGAGACACAGGACACACATTTGAGGTCCATATGTGTGTAGGTAAGCGCAAGGACTGCACGTCTTTAATTGGCTTGAATTGTACAAGGAAACTTTCAAACAGAGTACCGGCAAAGTGGAAATTGATTTTCAAGATGACAAACTGATGGTTGCAGATGTTCAGATGTGTTTTCAACATCATCTTTATTATTTTTGCAGTGTTTGCACTCTTGTTTGGAAATTGATCATGCATTTGAGTTTGAAGTACATTCATCAATGTCTGCTGCATCAACTTTCTATTCTTGACTTCCTCCTCCTATTGGTAACTGATCTGTAGAAAACGCTCCAAAACAGTGCTAATACTGATCCGCAAATTGGATTGGTGCATCGGTGCACAAAACATGCAGCTTTTGTGACATTAATTTGTCTGTTTGCATGTTGTGAAGAAATGTGCAATTTCCCATTGCTTGCTGAAGTGGAGCTGATGTATTTAGTTTGGTAAACAAGAGTTTATTTTGAGTGTGGATGTTCTACAGTATGTACCATAAGACTGAAACTTTAAACTTTATCATTATATCAGATGTAGTGATACCGTATTCTTGTTCCTAAGGCCACAACACCATAATGTACAAGAGTTCTCTCTCTTCATCCAACTGGCAAAGGACAAAGTAATTGATGAAGAGACCCTGCCTATGTTTTTACAATTCCCACAAACACTAAATAACCCAAAGGGTGATGCAGAACAGACTGCTGTTTCAGCCCCAAAAGAACCAACACCACTAAAAAAGACCACGAGGCAAGAGAATCAAGAGAATCGCTTATTATTGACACCAAGTTCCAATCCAACAGGGAAGTCCTCTGAGGAGGATGTACAATATCATGGAAGAGATGGAAAAAACCTGGAAGGAATGTCCGCTACAGAAAAGGCACTCTCTAATATCAAAAGTTCAGCAAACTGTCCATGTTTAACAAAAATGTTAGAGGATCAGGCAAAAGATGCACTTATAGCAGTGTCGCAGGCTAAAAAATGCCAGAGTACCACTTTACCTGATGATACCTCTGTGGTAAAGGCTGAAGACAATGAGATAAAGACCAAATATCAGACATGTCTACCAGCATCCCAACAAGAGAAGCCCACAGCCCAACATATTGCACCATCTAGCAAAGAAAATTTTACCCTTTTGCCTTCTAAGTATTATACGTTACAGCCAGATAGTCATTCCCACTGGCAGACTCAAGCAGTCACAGAATTAAATGCACCTCACAGGGAGAAGAGTAAAGTTCAACCCACTGAAGACAGTAAAAGACAGTGTGAAGTAGTGAGTGCACTGTTTTCTGACATCACAGATGTGTCTGAGTCTGAAAATGAAATGGACACAACAAGAAAGATCAGAGTTGGGGGTGAGCTTGTTGTGAAAGAACATGTACAGCAGGACTCTAATGATCCTGAAAAGATACCTGAGGTGAAACTGCGAAGCACATGCAGAGATCTTCCAGTTCCAATGCCCCGTGTTAAAAAGCGTCTTAGTGGTTCTTTTCCAGACAATCTTCCAAGCCCCTCATCCTCTCCCCTCTCTCAGGAAGATACGAGTAACATTGTTTCTCAAAAAGAAGATCATCAGGGCTCCGTTTTACCTGTTCCAATGCCTCGTGTGAAGAAACGCCTGAGTGGTTCATTTCCAGATGATCTCTCTAATCCATCTGCCTGTCCATCACCTTCTGGACAATCAGTTGCTGTAGGTGTCCTCAAGGAAGGTCCAAGTGATACAGTCATACCTGTTCCAGTACCTCGCTCAAAGAAGCAACTTAGTGCCTGTTTCCATGATAACTACCCATGTTTCTCTGAAGGAAGAGGCATGGAAAACTCTGATATAGTCACTGCTGGGCAGAGAGCTACTGACATGACAGCCAATGGTGAAAAACACAAGACTGGTGCTCCATTTGATGAACATATTTGTGAGGACAATGGGGAGATGTGGGGGGATGTTGAGGAATATAAGCAAGCAGTACATTCTGGAGTTTATGAGCTGAAATTGACTATGGATACTGTAGATGACACAGGTGTTGTCTTAGATGTATCTAGGTAAGTCTAATAGGGTAGATTTGTTGTACTATTTGTTGTTTTTAATGCAGCAAGTACAATCACTTCATGCAGTGTATTTTGAAAATGTGAGTGTGGCAGATGATCACTAGAGGTGCCCTTTTTTGATCAATAGTTTATTTTCAGGCACAATACAAATTGCTGATGACATTTATGTAACTATTAAAGATTTCTGTGTTCAACGGTGTACCTGTGGTCTTTATGGAAATTTCCTAACTTCAATAAAAGTAAATGGTACTTCTTTAATCTTGTCATGCTTAAAAAAAACTATAACTATTGCAATTCTTCTAATAGTGATTTCTCTGTTGTTTCTAATTTTTCTATTGTTTTTCCCCAAGGCAAGAAGCAGCACATTCTACAAATCTTCCTGTGCCGATGCCTCGCATGAAGAAACGTTTAAGTGCCTCTTTCCCAGAAGACATCTCTAGTCCCTCATCAGCCAATCAAAGTGAAGCTTCAGTGAATACCAATGGCGAACCAACAGTGCCAGTTCGTAATAAAAGGAGAGCTGCAGTAGATGCTATGGACCCTCAGGGAGTTTCCACCTGTGCAGCCAGTGAAGCGGAGGTTGTTGGATTTGCTGCTGGCGCTGTTTGATTATGAACCACAGTTAGACTTCATTGAGTTATGTATCACACACAGTTAATGGAGAAAGTGTTTTATGTGGTTAATTTCAGATGGCAATTCTGGGGTCATCAAGTAAGTCTCTGCTGGAATGGTGCCAAAAGGTCACACAAGGATACAAGGGTGTGAGGATAACAAATTTCAGCACCTCGTGGAGAAACGGCCTCGCCTTCTGTGCCATCTTGCATCACTTCCACCCTGATAAAGTGTAAGTTTTTTTTTTTTTAAGGTGGAAGAAAGTTTTGCGTTATATATATATATATATATATATCTCAACTCGATATTATCTAACATTTTATTTGTTCTGTCTTTAGGAATTATGAAATGCTAGATCCGTATGACATTAAAAGCAACAACAAGAAGGTAAAAACCCCCATTCTCTTTGTTTTATATTAATATAGTTTACAGAATGCATGTAATTGACTACAGAATGCATTTAATTGATTATAAACCGGCTTGAACCAGTTTATAATGAGCTTGTAACATCTAGAAACTAGTTGGTGTCAACTTAGAGTGATTTTAAATCAGGGCAGGTGAATACCAGAGATTAAACATAATATTCCCCAATAATTGCTTTTTAATTAACATATTTAATGAATTTGTCTGCTAATAAGAAATACAGAAAGAAGCAGTTACTCAACCCATAGTACCTTTGGCTCTTAAAGGCAAACTGAATTCATGAATTGTGTTGATCTGACAGTTTGTGAATTTGTTTTCTCTCTGTGACAGCAGCTGCTGTCAGGCATCCAGCAATGTTAAATACATAAATACTTTAAACTCAAAGTAATTTGTCCAAATCATCACTGAAAGATCTGCGCCTGGGGATCTTAAATCCAGTGAGGCACCGGCAGGGCTGTCTGCAGGATTTTAGATTTTAGGATTTTTTTGCCTTTAAGTCCATTAACTGAGTTTACTAGACGGTTTTGGTGCAAGCCCCCACAGAAAAAATGATCTTCCTAATTTACATATATGCATTTTAAGACTTTTAGAGCATTTGGGTTCGGAATGACTGTCTCTTTAACTCTGGTCAACTTTCCCTTTAACCTTTTGAGCACAGATATGGACACAGATATCAGAAAGAAAAAGCTGCAGACACTTGGGGGTTACATGTTAAAAAGAGAAAATTAATGAAATAAAGAGAAGGATGAATAAAAAAGAATTAAAGAACTAGAATTTATTGTAAACTAATGCTTTTAAACTGTTTGCAATAATGTTTTTTTTTTGCTCCATGTGTAGTTGGTGTCTGTGGTCTTTCTGATAATGGCAGACTCTTTGTTTATCATCATAGGCGTTTGATGGCTTTGCTGACCTTGGTATCTCCCGACTGATTGAGTCCTCAGATATGGTTCTGCTGGCAGTGCCCGACCGGCTCATCGTAATGACCTATCTCAATCAGATCCGCACCTATTTCACAGGCCAGGAGCTCAGTGTCATACAGATTGAAAAGAACAGCAGTGAGTCCAGTTACGCTGTTGGTGAGAAGAGGGAGGAAGCTGACCCTGAAGCTGCTGCTCGATACTGTGCTGAAAGGCTCCAGAACAGCGGCTTCACTCTAGAGCCCAACAGGAACTCAGCAGGAGGAGAGGTTAGGGGGGGTTCTGGTGCTTTAATGCCACCTCCTAGAACCAAACGAGTGCTGGGCTTGAACCAAGCTGGAGGTTCAGGTGGCGCTCAGCCTCCAGTGGCCCCACCCAGATGTCACTCATCTAAGGCTTTTTCTCAAGTGAAGGATGCAGATCTGGTAAAAAAACGCAGATCACAGCTGCGAGGAGAGTCACTGGATGAGGCTGAACTGCAGGAGCAGCAGAGCGCTACAAAGGTAATGCTTTTACTTTAAACAATTTATTGAATTTAGTAGAATAAAAAAATATGTTTTGAAATGAAAGTGACGTGTAGGCCAACTACTCAGAATAACTCATACTCAGCATTGGGAATCAAACCTCTGGGTTACAGGGCTGACTCTAACCGACTGTCCTGATGTGCATGGCATGTCTGTGTGCCCTGTTGGTTCATGCATTCTTCATGAATTTTGACAGAATATGTAAAATCACTTGCATAAACTTGATAAGTGTACTCTGCCATGTTTCATTGTATAGGAGAGTTGTGAAAGATAGCTGTGTCTGAAATCTCTCAGTATTTCCTAGTACTTTATATTGGGTGGCTGCCATTATGTAGCAGTGTCTAAATGCTGAGTGAACATCATACTATAAATGCTGCTGTACATTATGATGTATATTATTTTTTGACTCAGTCTGCATCATGCCTGTCAGAAATCGAAACAGTCAGTGGAGGTTCAGAATCACGTAAGAACACACTCTACATTTGCCTCAAAACTATTATGAACCTTAATATTGTTCATAATTTCAAAGATGTATATGCATAAATTAAGCTGAATATTTTTAGAGTGCAAGAAATGTAACGAATTGTATATAAAAGATTAAATATTACATACAATTTTCAAAGAGTGTTTAAAATTGATATGCATTTGTACTGCTGTTACATGCAACTAGAAGATGCGTCGTATATTTGATATGTTTCTGTGTTTGTATAGAAACTGTAGAGCCTGTTGAAGAGAGCCCAGCAGAAGACAACCAGGTCCTCCATTTTCATTTCTGCTACCCATTCATTTAAAATACTTTTAAATGTTGGCTTTGAACAGACTCCAGCCCATACGCCATAGAGTTCACATGAACTAGATTTGTCTACATTCACTGATATATGGATCTGAGTGTTTGTTTTGTGTACAGGACATCAGTCAGTATGTGCTGAGTGAGATGCGAGCTCTGGAGGCTGAACAGAAGCAGATAGATCATAGAGCAGATATTGTGGAGAAGAAACTGAGAAGACTTATGGAATCTGGTAAGTCAGCAGTGAAAACGAACGCAAGGGAACAACAGTGAGATATTACAGAAAGTTACAGAAACATTGGTTGTAGGATAAACATCAAATGTGTTTTTAAGGAATTTAGGGATAATTGGAATCATTTACAAATAATACTGTATATCACTACAAAGTAACTTTAATGTTGGGTAAATTCAGTAATGCTCATGTGAATGATTGTGTCATCGCTCATCCTGCAGGGTGCTACTTAACATATGTAGGCTGATGCAGTGGTGTTACTGTGAATGGTGGAACGTGCAGTGCAATGTTGTCAAATACTTTTGCACGTGCAGTAGCTGGAGTGACCTGGAAAAAATGTATGCAATTTGAGCTTAAGAAACAAAATGTATGGTTCTTTTGATATCAGGTGTACTTGAAATATGCTGTTTTATTTTGACCTGAGATTGAACTTGGTCTTGCATGACTGAGAGAGCTGCCCGGAGGCGGTGTCTGCATGGCAAAGGCTTGAAGTGACTTTCCTTGAAAGGCACTTTGGAGCTACACAATGCGGTCAATTGTTTCAAACTTGTGATATGTGCATTTACAGGTAATGATCGTGTAGAAGAAGAGAAACTGATTCAGGAGTGGTTTACTCTGGTCAACAAGAAGAACGCTTTGATCAGACGACAGGATCATCTACAGTTACTGTAAATGATTCCTCTTGCTTCATGCCTTCCTTTGTGTTTGTTTAAATGGCTGCATGTGCAAAGGCTTCCACAGCACTAAAGGGACTCACAGCACTGCACATTTTGTATGTCTCTCATATCTAACACTGCTTTTAGCTCATGAAGCTTCTCCTAATGAGCTGATGATCTGAATCAGGTGTGTTAAAGAGACGTACAGAATGTGCAGACCTGTGGCTCCTCAGCACCAGGATTGGAAATAGCAGTTTTGAAGCACAGCAGATATCTTAAATGCTATCTGCTGCTTTTCGCTACAGGCAAGAAGAGCAAGACTTGGAGAGAAGGTTTGAGCTGCTGAAGAAAGAGCTTCAGGATCTGATGGCTGTAGAAGGTGTGATGATTCAAGGAGTATTAAGGATTCCGTGTTCAAATATATTCAAGATGGATGTGTATTTTTATGTTTTATAGACATAGCCACTCATCAAGTGGCTTTAACAGCTGCGGCATAATGCATCTTTTAATATTCCTTAATTTTATTATAACTGTTCATATTCTCGTTATACCTACAGAATGGAAGAAAAGTCAGGCTCATAAAACCAGAGAGCAGTTGTTATTGCAGGAGCTTGTGTCTTTGGTCAATCAGAGAGACGAGCTAGTGCATGACATGGATGCCAGAGAAAGAGGGTGAGTTTTCATGAGCTGCATTCTGGGAAGTGTTTCAAATGGCATTGAAAGTGTTCCCATGTATGATGCCCACCTGTTGGCTTGTATGTGTGCAAGGCTAATTTCACATGTACAGTACTGTGCAAAAGTCTTAGGCACAACAGTATTTCCATTAATTGTAATAATCCAGTGAGATTTTTGTATGCACAAGGAGACTGACAACAGCCAGTGCTCCACAGAGAGATCTAATCTCACAATCATCAAGTCTGTCTGTGATTACATTATGAACCAACAGAAAAAACTGAGACTGACTAAATCCAGAAGAACTGTGGCAGCGTCTCCAACACGCTTGAAGAAACCTGCCTGTAAAACTACAGTGCTATGAAAAGTTTTAGCCACTTGTTTAAAAATGCTGTAAAGTGGGGATGCTTTCAAAAATAATGTCATAAATAGATTTTATTTATCAATTAACATCTAATAACTAAATCAAATAAATATTTTCTGTGAACACCCTTTGGTTAAAATCTCTTGATAAACATGCACATTTCAGGTAGCTTTGCAGGCAGATTTCTTGAACTGTCTTGGAGAGATATTGTCAGGTTCTTCACAGTAAAGTTTTTCCAAGTACATTTTTTGTGTTTTTTCTTTTAGTTTCCTAAAAAGTTACCTCCCCATTTACATAAAGTTACACCCTCAACATTGTCACATCACAATTGGCTGCTCATTTGAAATGGTCATCTCTCATTGAAAAAGAAAGATGTCTGATGTCACTGCCAGGTTGAAAACCCTTCAGGATTTTTGCAGCTACCGAACTCTGGCAGTAATGTAAAAATCTAGTTTATTCTTATCTGGCTCTCTCTGTCCTCTAATCCAAAAGGGCTCTTGAAGAGGACGAAAGGTTGGAGAAAGGTCTGGAAATCAGGCGCAGGAAATATGGAAGTCAAAAAGAGAAGTGTGTGTTACAGTGAGGGATCATTTACACCTGCATTTATGCACTCTAGATCTCTGAAGAATGGACTAGTGTGAAGTGTTGAGCAACACAAGAAATCCCTCAGTTGTCATGTTTGAAAGAATTTTTAGCAGTAGAGAATGCTCATTTTGGGTGGATAAAGAGTTTCTTTTTAAAGACGTTTTTAGTCTGCATGTATTTTGTCTGAAAATAATTGAAATGGACTGTTTCAGTGGTTCTTTGGTATTCTGAAAGCACTGTTTAAAAAAATAAGCTCTGTCAAAAAATTTTAAACACGGCATTTGCAGTTTTACTTACCTGATTATTTAACTTGTATGTATAATTTAGACGCTGAAGAGTCTTTATATTAAATATAATAATTAAAATTCAAAGCTACCTATAATATTACACAACCCCTGAGCTGGTGTTTTATTTTAAATAGTAATTGAAATAATCAAGAGTTTTGGAGATATCAGGGACATTTAGCCGAACATAAAAGGTGATATACATGTTGGTATAAACGCAGGTTTATACACTGTGATGTCATTTTTGCACCGACTGTATGAAACCCTACATATCTTCCCATAGGACATTATCCTAAAATGTATCCTAAAATTATCCAAGTGTAACTTTTTTATTTTACATTTATTAATTTGGCATACGTTTTTATCCAAAGTGACTTACAGTGCGTTCAAGCTGTACTTTTGATCAGTACATGTGTTCTCTGGGAGTCGAACCCACAGCACATGCACTGTTAACATAAAGCTGAACCAGCTGAGCTACAGGAACACTGTTACATGTGTTAACTGTCAGTTATATTGTTTAGTATTTTGAGATGGAATCAATTCCAGTAATATTTAGAACATTTTGTGTTGCACTGCTGACAGCATTTTTTCTGTGTCCAAAGCAACATGAGAGGCATGATTTTCTCCAGATCCCCCTCACATTACGTTATCTAATACAGAGAATGTGCGTGAACTTTCACTGTTAGCATTCTTGAAACTCTAGTACTGTTAGAACTGTTATTAGTACTGTTGAGTGTTTTACAGGTCGTGAATGGCACAGAATGTGTCAGCAGAAGTGTTTCGAGTAGAGGAGGGTGTGTGGTTTTTGCCTGGACATTTAGAGACTGATGCTCTTGCATTATCATTTGCTGGACACTTTGTTTGAAGTAGCTTTGTCATTGTTTGTATCTAGTTACAGTTACACTCTAAACTCACTAAACTCAGAGTTGACACATCTTTGGGAAATAAAATTGTTTTAAGTGGTACGGATGGTTGGTTTATGTGTCTTCATGACTTACTGTGTCATACTTGGTCAACAGCATTAGATCTGTTCTGCAAAAACAGATTCTGAACTAGAGAACAAAAACAAGCTGCAAGTTGTGATCAGGAAAAACTTTAGTCTACCAAAAACGGGAGTTGCAAAAGAACACATAGGAAAAAAATGTTTGCTTTTTAATAATAAAAAGTGATGCTTTCATGTAAGTGTTGATATGGAAACAGCTGGACTTTTCCATTGCTGTGAAATTGTTTAAACTTACCACCTTCCACCATTTTGGAAAACATGTCTTTTTTTAAAAAAAAAAAAAAAAAAAGACACGATGATCTCTGTCATTAGTAGTTTTATGTAATAATGGCTCAGGATAACTACTATTAACTACGTTTATACACACTTCCCTTATAAATGGAATCAGAATTGTCAGCACAAATCTGTTTGTATATACATATATTTAAATAATTTCCACAAACTAATTTTTAGTAATATTTATTATACTATGTAGTTTCATAATTACAGTATCTATACATGCATTATGCTTGGGTGTATTGGATTGGGATATGATGTGTGTGCTGTTTCTAAACACTCACTGAAGCTTCCTCAGCTTTCTTCAAGAACATCTCAATTCTCCAGCTGCACCTTGAGGTGCACCTTCATTCAGAGCTCATATCGTGTCTGTTAGAGCACATTTTGCATCTGCTCATTGTTCTCATATGTTTCTATCATACATAAATATATGTACACCACTTAGTGATTGCTCTTAGTATGTGAAGAGACTTTCAGCCAGCTTAACAAAAATGTTTCTGAAACAAATCGAGTAGCTGTCTTTAATAGTCTGGAGGTTCTGTGTTTTTGTGACATTTTGTAGCTATGGCATTTGAACAATAACATTCATCAACGACGTTATTTGACATAATTAAAACGTTATCAGTTCATAATATCAGGCGCGATCAATAATCATAACTCAAGTTAGTCGCTGGTTTTTAGTAGTTCACTACCTCGAGTCTTTGTAGGGCTGATCTTTGACGTCAGATCGCCTGCCACGTCATCTGATGTCACTGCCGCACCTGCGCAGCCATCTTGAACTGCGAGTGAGAGGCAGATCGGGAGGAAGAGGAGAAGACGGCGATATAATCGTGAGATAATCGTGAGATAATCGTCAGTGCTGTCCGTCAAGTGAGCGAGTCTGAAGGAAGAGCTTTTGACGTGTGACCGGAGGGGTAAATAAGTGAACATTGCTTTTGTCCCTCAGAATCCCAGACATACAAATCATCATCATCATCATCATCTTCTTCTGCTCACGGAGAAAAGGAAGAGTCCGATCTCCTGCTGAACCAAACAAATAACCCAACACATCATGAATCCAGAATAGTGAGTATTTTTACGTCTAGCTTTGTGGTACGCATTTCAGTTCTTGTGTAATCACTAAGAGTCAGTGTTTGTGTAGCGTTGTTTATTTTGAACTGCAAAGAGGGTCCGAAACAACATGCTAATTAAAGCGACATTTGTCTTTCTTTTGGTATTTTCATGCGACATTTCAACACCACACGTCAGTATTATACGTTTAACTGTTAAATATGTCGCTGTGTAGTATTTATTACGCGAAATCTCACCATTTGCCGTACTGTGTGACGTCATTTTTGTGTGTTGCGTTGCCATGGCGTCACGAGTTACTGAATCGGACTGTCAGAATGAACCATGTGAGTTCAGATCGCGCTTTATCTCCCGCTATGGACGGAATAAACGCTTGTTATTGCATCTCATATGCTTTTATTAGACCTGAGAATTGCAAGTTTCTCTGTCTGCTATTGCAAACCCTCTGTTGTTTCCCGTAGGTGGAGGTAATTAAAACACAATTCAATCATGGAAAAAGGGAATGTAACAGAAATGAACACTTGCTATACACAATATTTACTTTAAATGGACTGAAAACAAGCAAAAGGTTTGAATAAGACTGTTTACACGCACAGAGGCTTGATTGCTTCACAGCTGCTGTGATGCAACATTTCTGAGCTTGTCTAATATTAGTTCTTGAATTGAGAACCCAGTTGCGACAGAATCTTCGTCTGGGTGGAATCACATTCACTCCACTTTATTTTGAGCTCCTGACACATCGTTTGTTGAGGTTTATTTTGGTATCTATTTATTATCTCCTTACTGTCGGTGTGGTGTAAGTTCTTTGCCACTGGTTCTTGGAAATGGCAGCTGATTTCACAACTCAATTAAGTTTATTTGGTTGTTTTCTTCAAAAATGCATTAAAGACATAGATTAAGATGCTTTAAAGATGATCATTAAGCAGCATGTGACTATTCCACCGCCAATATAACAGTTTAACCTCCCATAACTTGAAACTGAATTATTAATTATAATTATTATTTCTGTAAAGGCTGATTTTGTGGTGTTGTTACTCTTTAGTGATTATCTGTTCAAACTGCTCCTCATCGGTGACTCTGGCGTGGGGAAGTCGTGTCTTCTGTTGAGATTTGCTGTAAGTACAGTAACAGATTTTGTTTTTTGTTTAGCTTTTGCTGCCAGACATCAGTTAAAGATCAGTTAGTTATGCAGTGTGTACATTTCGTCCTCATTTGTCTGTCTTTCCTGTTCTTGCAGGACGACACATACACAGAAAGCTATATCAGCACTATAGGCGTGGACTTCAAAATCCGCACTATTGAACTGGATGGGAAGACAATTAAACTACAGATTGTAAGTCTGAATTCATGGTTCCTTGAAACACTAAAAAAGCTGCTGCGGGGTCTGACTAAAGCCAGTGGTGTGGAGCACTATGCAAAAACTCGGCTGGCTTGGTGTGTCATGGCTTTAAAGAGTCGTGCACTAAGCTTTTTTTGGGAACCTGCTGCACATGCGCTCTGGGGAGATAATGATACGCTGCTGAAAGGTCCACAGTGCCTGTAGAAGAGACTTTTTGTGGAAACCCATACATGGAAATGCTTTGACCATATATTATGCTGATTACTAACTGCAGGCTAGTTCTCTCCTATTCATTATTCATGAATAACATGCTCTCGTGAGCTTATTAAATTGAAATAATACATTCATCTCTGTTTCACCATGGTAGTGTACATGCTTTAGATGACTCTGAGGCCTCTTGTTACTGTGATTAAAAATCTGTGGTGTCATTCATTTTAATGTGTGTATAAATCTTACCTTGTTTCTTACCTCTTTCTCAGTGGGATACTGCAGGGCAGGAAAGGTTTCGCACGATCACCTCTAGTTATTACAGAGGAGCCCATGGCATCATTGTGGTCTATGATGTCACAGATCAGGTGATGTTCTCCTCCCTCTTCGGTCCAAATTTGTCAGCTTAGAATGGCAGGTCTCAAATACATGTAATTTTCCAAAGACGCTTTGTAAACACAGAAGACTGGCTTGCCTTCGGTTCTCTGCCTTAAACTCTGTATGTGTGAGTGTTGTGATGTGTTACCCCACATCACAGCATGACAGATTTCATGTTTAATGTTCTTCCTGCTCTTCTTAAAGGAGTCGTATAACAATGTGAAACAGTGGTTACAGGAGATAGACCGTTATGCAAGCGAGAATGTCAACAAGCTCTTGGTGGGGAACAAGTGTGACCTCACCACCAAGAAAGTAGTGGACTATACAACGGCCAAGGTATGAATGTATTGAAGCTTGGCCCCAGTGTACTCTCAGCAAAGTTGTCCTTCTGGGCTCAGGGGTAGGAAGAGTTTAAAGCAGATGAGCAGCAGTTTTTCAACCCCCGCAACAGTTTCACAGCAGCATTTAAATATGTGACAGACTGTGTAAAGAAATCAGTCAGAAATGTGTTTGTATGTAAGAAGCCCCAGTTTTAAGGTGTTCCACAGCCAGCATGAAGTTTGCGCAGCCCAGCTGCTTTGAACTACTGTATGGACTTCAGAAACACCTTTTTAAATTTAATACATCATACCAGGTCATTCTGTGGTTTCATTAGGGCTTATACATACCAAATTAATGCTTCTAAAGTGAAAGCTCTGTGATTTTTTTTTTTTACTTTGCCAAAGCTTGTGGTCTTTACAAGTTAAGCTGCTACCCATTTTTGTACTATTAAAAGCAGAGGATCTAGAAATGGATAATAATAGTTATCTTTCCTCATTGTTGCTATTGCTCATATTGCTGAAGTATTAAACACCTTAGCAACCACAGAGTAACAGCCTGGCAACCACCCACTAGACCTTAGAGTTCTGATAGCGAGTTTTGTACAAGTACAACATTTTCAGGAAATGTACAAATCTTGGAAGAATCTGAAGATCTGAAGTGTTTCATTCTGGACTGTTCTTCCTTGCTTAACAGGAATTTGCTGATTCTTTAGCAATCCCCTTTCTTGAGACAAGTGCTAAGAATGCTACAAATGTGGAACAAGCCTTCATGACTATGGCTGCTGAGATCAAGAAACGCATGGGTCCTGGAGCTACAGGCGGAGGAGACAAACCCAACCTGAAGATCGAGAGCACTCCTGTGCGGCCGTCTGGTGGGGGGTGCTGTTGAGGAGCCTAAACTTCCCCTGGCACACTGTCACACACACCAGAAATCATTGTTATGGGAGAAACCACTGCGTTGAGAGCCCACGTTCTGACAGCCTTAGGCTTGTTTTTGAAATTGAATCCTTCCTTTGACATCACATACCTGTTTTGTTTTTATTCACCTCATTCATCTTCTGCTCCTTCACAAAACATCTCCCCTCCTCATCATAATCTTTTCCTGTTCATCATCTTGTCCCACATCCACAGCCCTGCCCCTATGTACCTGATGGCAGGGTGGCTTTGGTAAAGTCATATGTTCATGTACAAAAACACAGAACAGGGGTGATGCTTTTAAAATATGGCCCTTTATCAGAGGGGTGGCATTTCAGTTGTAGTTAACTTATCTCTGGTATTTCTAATCCACACATGCACACGCAAGTGGTCATAAATAAATTTTCGAGGCTGACTCGATCAACAGGGGGTCATACAGAGCATAAAAAGTTGGCAATATTCTATACTTGTTCTCATTCTACTAGTATGTTATTGTTGTTACAGTGATTTTAAGGCAATTTTTTTCTGTAGTTTTGTTTTCTAATGAAGGCTAGTACAAAGGCTGCTGTCAGAGGACTTGTCTGATCAGGGAGAGGGTATTTGTTGTTGCTGTTTTGTGTGAAGTCTGCTGTTTAAGGGGCTGGGTGTTAGGTTGGATAGTGAAAGCTACTGTTCCCACTCTTACCTGATTGACTTTTGATTCTTTAGCCTGTCCAGTGTGTTCAGCCACCTGCAAACAGAGCTAAACACATGAGGATTGTGAACATGATGTGTTGATGAGGTTGCTGTCTGCCTCTTGTGGTCAGCTGACCTCAGTTTGAAACCTCCACATTTTGGTTTTTGTTTTTTCATCCTGTTGAGAAAAAACCTTTATTCAATAAAGGTCAGTCTTTAAAATTGTTGCTGCTGCCAAAAAAGATCCATCATGCATTATAGGCATGTGTGCTCACAGTATATTTGTATTTATTGACATGTAATCTTAAAAGCCCTCCACAGTACATTATTCTATTTCACCACTGAAAAGCACACAAACATTTGGTATGTTTGTGTGGGAATGTTGTGTATTATTATCTAAATGTAGGAACACTGGGACTGACTGGTCTTGGTGAGAAGACCGGGTATGACTTCTCATATTCCTAAATTAAAAATATCCATATAAATTGAAGCCTTCAGACCTAACCATGAATTGCCCTCTCTAGAAACAGATCTTGCCACGAGTCCTTTCTAAGTAATTCCAAAGTGAGGTGTGCAGAAGTTCATTCACATGTTGCCTTTGGTGTTTGGAGAGCTTCATCTGAATTTCATTAGGGAACTAAAAGCCCATCTGCTCATCACCATGAAAGTTTGGCCTTTCAATCATTCTTAAAAACTCCTGCTGAAGACTCAAATGTTGTGTGAATCCAAACAAATTCTGCTAAGATTTGTTGGCCTGACAGC
The DNA here is from genome assembly GCA_036877525.1 of Chromobotia macracanthus. Lineage (NCBI taxonomy): Eukaryota > Metazoa > Chordata > Actinopteri > Cypriniformes > Botiidae > Chromobotia > Chromobotia macracanthus. The sequence goes on along the minus strand of JAZGTH010000049.1, from coordinate 1,067,642 downwards.
AGTGTTTTTGACCTTTCATTATGTATGATATTGATCTAGAGTTTGTGAACTCCACTAGTATTAGTGCGTCACTGTCTTTGTTAGGATATTTCACCAACATTTGTCTTAATGTGATGTTAGATCACTCACACTGAGCCAGTGCAATTGAGTTTAAAACCTGCAGTGCTATCTTCACTGCACATTTTTGACTAATATTCGGTGGTGGATTTGGTAGTGATATTTTATAGCTTTATTGGTAGTGTTGGGTTGGAGGGAGCAGTAGCAGGGTTAACAGTGCATGCAGTGGCTGGGAACGAGGGCCTGGGCAAGAGGAAAGTGTGTTTCATTTAACATTCCTTTGTTTTTAAAACTGGTCCATTGTGGATCTTGTTATGTCTATGTGAAATGAAACAGTATATGGAAAGTCTAATTTAAATCCCACACACATTCGCATTAAAAACAAGTGCTTTTCTTTGGGGTGTGTTCTAAACGTGTTGTTTTGCTTTGCTGTTCTACTGAATCCATTTGTAAGAATTTTAAGTTTTGTGGTAAAGTTCTGTGTCTGTTATCAGAAGGATGGGGTACAGGGCGGGGGTTGTCTTTAAATGTGGAGGGTTGATAATGAATGTGTTGGAATATTTATAAGCTTTTCTTTTTTACTCATGTGATTTGCACATCTTATTACTGAATTAAGGCAAGGCGATGGTAAAACGGCACGCACCTCATTAGTAGTTTCCATCTCTTACAAACACTCTTTCTGTCCTTCTTGCTTGCTTACCCTGGTGCTGATTCAGGGCTGGGTTTGATCTTGTTTATCTTCTCTGTACATACTATAAATATATCTAATAAAAATGATCAACATGAGACTTAAAGAACTTTTCTGAATTGTTTTTCTATGTTGTGTTGAGTGGTGAGGTGTGTTATTTCCTGTGCTTGTTTAAAATGTTAGCGCATATTTTTTGTATCATAGTTGTAGATATTGGGAAAAACTATGAACATGTCAGGTCATTTCACCTTAAGATCAGAGGAAAACGTAAAAGTAACTTTTTTTGTACAACCATTAAGATAAATATATATTTTTGCGTTGTAATATTTTGATAATGCTTAGGCACATTTCCACCAAAAAGACTTTTAAGACTATATAAATATATATGAATAATAAATACAAATATTTGTGAGTCTTTACTGTATTGGGTTCTCTAAATCTTGAGAATGACAGTTGCAGGACAATTCAGTAAAAGATCTGGATGAAGGCCTTATATCCAAATTGTCATGAAAATGTCACAATGCAAACAAAATCCTAATGCTCCTGCAAATGGGCTTCATGTTTATGCAGTGTAGTTTTTCTTCAGTTTTATAGATGTCCCATTGAGCTCAGTGATTGTTAAATCTACGATCTGTGTTCAGTATGCATTACCATCTGTTTATTTTATTCTTGAGTCCAATTAGATTAATTAAACAAGAAATGAAAGGTGTCTGAAGTCAGTGTTGACCTGTTGATGGATTTAATGTTTCGCTTCTGGTTTTTTTCCACACACAAGTATTCATAGGGAGGGGTGAGCCAATGACCTTGAGTTATTTATAGCCAGTTAGAATAGCTGCAGTCAGTGTGCAGAACTGCACTGATCCACTCAGACTCCCCTGAGAGACAGCAGGGAGGAGGGAAGGGTAGGATCATTCGTTCTTATTTCCAAACTGGGACCCTGATAATGTGAGAGATCTGACCACGCACAAACAATGATGCTAAATTTACGTTTTGTTTTTTTTAGAGAATGATGACAACTGAAAAACTGTCTTTTTGTTATTGTATTTTTTTCCCAGTATGGAATTGTGCATTAAAACCAAACAAAAACCTCTTGCCTGAGAAGAAAATATAGTCCATTGTTAATGTGTTAACATTTTTTCGCATTGTGATAGTTTTATGTTTAGCCTCCACAACTACACAAAGAATTTTTATAGTACCAAAATGCTGTCTTAGGGTAATATTTAAAAAGAAAATACTAAAAGATTTGTACATCATGGTAGTATTTGCTGTAGTCCCTATAATTTTGTGAGTTGAATGCACTCAAAAATTCAGTTTTTGAGTGCATTCAGTAGTTTTTCAGTAAATATTTATAGTATAACACTCACGTGAATCTAATAACAATCACATTCGTTTCTGTGAATACCTGTGCATATTTTTGTAATGTTTACCCCATTTCTAAATGCTTTTAACATTACACACGTGAATTAAGGCCTTGAATTAATGATCTCCCTCTACTGTGTAACGCTATTCTTACAAACACCAATCACCATTCATGTTTTCAGCTTTTCTTTCATGTTTATTTACACATTCTGCATTACATAAAGTATATTCCCTTTTTAATCCCTGTCTGGTTCACTATCTTGGACTAGTGTTCGTTCTCCATCTTGTCCATCTCTCTGTTTTTCTGTCTCATAGTGTCTTTTTCTGAGTGGTAGCTGTCCTGCTCAATCGACTGGCCCTTGGAAGATGAGTTTGATGTGGCCTTGTTCTCCGGTCAGCCACGTTCCACAGAATGGACAAGCTGCATGAAAGGCATGCGTTCCGTGAGGCAGTGGAATTTGACTCCAGCCTTGCACTGTCTTTTCTGAGCACACGTGGCCACAGGGGCAGAACGCATGTGTCGGGGGGCCTGCGTCCAGATACAGCCCCCCCTCACACCCGAGCCAGAGGGGTACATAGGGGCCCACCCCTCTGCACATGGGGCACTCGCGCTCTCCAGTGCTGGCTGGAGCTGTCCCACCACCCCCGGTTAACGTCAGGGCGGAGGATCCGGCTTTCTCCTTCCGAAACCCCCAGTTGTGATATCCATGCACGTGGCCGCAGTTCATATAGACCCAGGGTTGTTTTTTGTCAATAGTGGCACGTTGGGCCAGACTGGGAAAGGCAAGTGTATTGAAGCCCACAGGACACTGGGGACGGGCAGCATTTAGTTCTTGGCGAAGGGACTCCAGCTGTTTTAGAGTCGGGGTGTGACGAAGGCCACTGGGTGTTCGCCAAAGCAGAGTGGCCCCGCAAAGGTCGATGAGAGAGCCATCCTGAAGCATGTTAGACTCGTTTTCCACCTGTGAAGTGAAAACCACACCCAGTAGAGAGAACCAGGACAGCAGTTTCAAGCCCAAAATGGACTGGAAGTCACTTCTTTATTTTGAAGGTACTTGGCAGTCGTATTGTGGCATTGTAAAATATCTAGTATGACAGCAGCATTATACATTGTATTTATTTGGCTCAAATCATGCAAAAACTGCCAATCATATTTTTTGTTCTCATCACCCTATGGTGTCTCTGGCAGTTTAAGTGATACTGTTGTATGCAGAAGTACCGGCTGCTATAGCAACCAAGATCACTTTATAGTGAAACGTTACCTTAACATCTGATCTTTCAAATTCAAGATGTTTATGTTTCTTAAGCAATTTCTCACCAGTTTTCCTCTTTGCTGGGCAGACCTTGTCTCTCGGAGAGCAAAAACATTTCCACATACTGAGATTTCCCTCCACACGCCTGGAGTGGGTTCAGATGCAAACTCCCCCACCGGGTTCATCACCAGCACCCCATTGGTTGTTAGTCCATCCATCAAACCATCAGAGGTCCTCCATTTAGCAGCTCTCTCCTTGGAATCAAGCATATAGAGAGAAAAAACTATGCAGACATGCAGTCCATTTCAAGAACTTACAGTACAATGTTTCATGAGCTATTCTCAGATTACCAGTTCTTTATAATGTATGTTTTACATTAACATATACATAAGCACAGATGATTAAAACGCAGACAGACTACTAGCTATTACACAACACTACTTGGAGTAGCATTATGAAGTGGGTGTCTGAAATATTTATACCTGGCTAGTCCAGTATTAATTCACTCTCTTTCCCCCTTCACAGACTAGTATTGGGCAGACAGCAGCAGTGAGATAAACCATATATCACTTCCCAGTACTGTGTAAATTTCTGAAGAGAAGTGACATGCTCAGAATTTGTTCTCTGACTTTAACCCATCCAGTTAGTGCACACACACACACACACACACACACCTGGAGCAGTGGGCAGCACTGTGGTGCTCGGGGAGCAACTGGGGTAAAGTGCCCTGCTGTAAATCACTTAGTGATAGTTAGTTACCACCAAGGTAGAATCAAATACTAATACTTTTTTAGTGTTAGCTGACCCAAAAGGTGAAACTGTGCCATCATTTTGAATCATTACCCCACAGTTTTTCTGTGAAACAAGAGCAGAAGTAAAGAATGGGCTCCACTGGAGGCAGCTGTGCTGTTTCTCTGTGGCTCCCTGTGTTTGATTGGGAGGGAAAGAAGGCTGAACAGTGTCATCTGCTTTCATTGCTGCTTCTTAATAAAGCAGCAAAATCTTGAGCTACAGAACAGATTCTGCATGAGACTAAAGCACAAATCACTTCATGTCTTTTATGCACAATGAGCTACACAAAGTATTTGCTCTGGTGTAAACAGTAATGTATTACACTTCTGATGTAAGGCGTATCTATTAATATCAAATCATTATCTGTCTGTAAGGTGTTTGCTGAAGTCAACATCACTTATTATTGATTTACAAATCTATTTTACTGTTGGTTATGCTAATGCACACTTTATAAAAAGTTTGCAATTATATGTATTTTTTTCATGTTGTTTATCATTTTTTCACCTTATTTCTAATTTATGTCTCTTATGTCTCCACAGTTCTGAAGAGGTGTGCAATTTTTTTCCTAAGTGAGGAGACTTCTGACTGAATCCTGTAGACTTAAGTACACACAGTATGTCTAGAGACCTCCAGAATATTTGGGGGTTGGCTTTTTTGAATTGGACCAATAAAAAACACCTACAGTAGCAAACCACCATAGCAACCCCATGTACCACAAAAAAATGTAGTTATATTTTATATCAGAGATTTGGGTGAGATTTGGGTGTCGTAGCCCTGCAGCTAGTGCAAACGGAGACATGGTGCTTATGAGGTCAATGCAAGTTTGAATGTGGGATGTGATTTCTCAATCCCTAACAAACAAAAACAGGCTTCATCAGTCAAAATAGTAGGAAAATGATGTGCCTGCTTCCCCTGTGTCACTTTCACTGCTCAATGTCGATGTAAATACCCCATGGAGCTATTTTGTTTTTCTGTATGTTGACTAATATCTGACATTAGTAAATGGTTATGTGGCTAGTGATATGACTCACCCCCAGAAAGATGTTTTTGGAAGAATCAAAGCCCGCAGCATATATCCGCGCAGTGTAAGGAGCGCTACGCTCACAAATGATGCGGCACGCGTAGCGAGAGATGGTGCTTTGGGCTGACTGTCCTCCATCTCCATTTGCTCCCCCCTGACCGCCACCTCCACTGCTGCCTGTGTCTGTCACCACAAAGTCTATCATGCTCTCTGTGGAACGGCCAATCTTGACAACAAGAAAACACATAAACAACATTTCCAGCACAACATGCTTTCTGTACATGTCTTAGATGAGGAAGGGAAAAAAAACACTGATATGATTTACCCAAGGACATGGGGGTTACTGGATTTAGTTCAGGCGTTGAGACAGCAGTAGTCTAAGGGATTAAGGGGCTTGAAAAACATTTTTTATAGCCATCATTTCCTTTAGATTTTAGGGGCAGGCTGGAGTTAAATCCCTCTCACATGACACATGTCTGGGCAGAGGCTACACCCTGTACTGCTTTGACCTCCAGATTAAAAGCATAGCAGCAGAGCTCCAGAATGACTTACTGAAGTTCAGCTGTGATTCTAATACTTTTGATTCTAATACATTTTGGACAACAGTTCAGTAAACAAGAAGCTAATATGGAGTAAGATACATTTTAGTTAAAGTATGTTATTTATTTCATTATATGGCCAGCTGCTGAGTTTTGCTTCACCAATGAAAATCAGCCAAAGCAAGGTCAAGCATTGCAGTTGGCCAAGCAGCACGTAGACTGCTGACATGTCTGAGGGATGAAACAGCAGAAAACCTCCGGTGCTGTTATATATAATACAAGAGTCAACGATCTTCACAATAAAGCTGTTTCAGGAATAATCTAGGCTTAATCATGCAGTGCATACAGCTAGTTCATGTCCTTAAGAAATGCAGTAAGGAAGGTGTAAGACATCCACCAGTAAGAAAGTGAATTATAAACGGTGTAATGACAGAAAGGTGTAAATGGTGTTTATGTGTTCTTTCCTGGCATACCTGAAACATGTCAGTGTTGGGATCATGTGTATATTCCACAATAACAGAATGACTTCGGGACAGTGTGTAGGAGATGCTGTGGTGACTTTTGTTGCTCAGGGCCTGTAAACATATGCACACACACCTTTAACTAATGGGCTCTGTTGCATTTTTCACTCTTATATGAAGTCAGATGAATGTAAGGAAGTTGCTATAGGTTGGCAAAACTGAGACAGATTGCAGTGTTGACTCTTACAGCATAGTGGGAGGGCCAAAAGGACAGTTATGCTGAAAAATGGAAATCTTTTGGAAGGCATGAACAAAGTATCAAAGTATATAAATAATAATACATCTCACATTTTCAAAGCATCTCTGTGATGTAAGAGCTGTTACCTTGGACACCAGAGGTGTGGAGATGTTGTGGATAACGTCAGGTTTGACACCATTGGCTTTGGGTCGTTTGTAAAGGGCCAGACGACTCCTCCTGCGGCCCTTGTCCCCACTAGCTAGTGAACCATTATGTCTGCAACAAAACCACAGCAGTGTGATTTTAACTTAGCTTTAACAGAAAGACAAACAATGAATTCATCCAAAACACACTTGATGCTTAAATTAGAACAAATGCACCTCACAGGCCATTTTTACAGGGCTGAAACTGAGGATGAACTGTTGTTGTGGGAATGACAAAAACTAGGCAAGGATTATGTGATTTCACTTAACACAAAATTAATTCAATGACATTATCTCTCGGTCAGTGAGTCTCACAAAATGTCTGATGCAGCTCTCTTAAAAAGCTCATCATTCATCCAGAGAATCATCATCAGTCCAGGCATTGATGAGCTCGCTCTTTCCTTCGCTCTCTTGTTGGAAGGGATGTGAAGTCCACTCTGATTCTTTCCCACTCAGTTTTAAGCAAGGGTCACATTTTCTTCCTCTCACCCATCCTGGCACTAGAAACATTAATTTTCCTGCTCAGCTCCATGGTCGTGTGATTTGAATGACATTTTTTTGGCAGTCAAATGAAGCATTTTGCATCTGTGGCTGAAATCTAAAGATAAGTCAGGAAAACCAGCCACAGGTATTAAAAGCACAAGCCCTTTAAATCGAAATGGTTTTTTACAGCTGTCAATGTTGTATCAGTCATCAGCTGGAGGTGTGATCACAACAATACAGTTCTTTATCGTTACAGATGTAATGTGGTCTCCGCTATTCTCTTCAATTTAAGCAATTTTTTAAACGTATTCTTTAGAGTGAAAACTGTATTTTAACGTTCATTTACTTCTATTGTACTGTCTGTGTTTTATAATAAGAGGGCATTTATTAAACTATGGTTTAATTTTACATTAGATTACAACTAACATACAACTTTCTTTTTGTTAACTGCTGTCTTAAAAGTATCTATGTAATAGTCTATACTGACTGTTATCTTGTGGAAATGTAAAGGATTTATCTCTCATTTTTACCTGTCCTTAATAGTGCAATATTCTCTTTAGTCTGCTGGGGATGTTTACTTACCCCAACACAATCAGCTCCCCATACTTGATAGGCTCCTTGTCCTCAGGGCAGAGAGCATCATGGGACTGAGATCCTGAGCCCACCGGAGGTGATGACTGGCTCTTGGTGCAAGAAGGACGCAGCTCTAGGGATGGAGGAGGGCAAAGAGCTTCAGAGCTCCCTTCCAAAACCATCTCCAGCAAAACCCCTCACAGCTGTGTGTGTGAGAGAGAGGGGGTGAGAAAGACACTGTTGATCATGACATCACATTTGCTTGTTTTCTCACGCAGTAAAAGGTGCTTACCATTTTTATCTAATATGCACCACAGGGAGACACAATGGAAACAGTATCATTTTTATCAGTATCCTAATCCCCCTTCGCCCATCAGATTCTTTACCTGTAGCAAAACAAGCTCAGCTGTTATGTGTTTATGTTAACAGCTTATCTCATGAGCACAGCCTGAGGGTTTTGTTCTTTCTCATATAGCAGTCACCTGTCAAAGTTCTAAACTGAATATCAGAAACTGCTGTGGTCATTACTCTGACTGCTTGAGTTTATCTACCCAGATAAATGTATTTTTTATTTATTTCTGCCTGTCTGTCTATATGTCTTTCTATCTATCCATCTGTATGCATCCATACACATAAATCATTTTCAATAGTAAGTTTATATACCCCATGCAGAATCTGTAAGATGTTTTTTATTTTTAAAGGAGATAATAACAAACAATATTAAGAAAGCAGCATAAATCTAGATGACACATTTATGTTACCAATTCTGGTATAAAAGGATAAAGGCATAAAGGGTTCACATACATTTAATGTGAATCATTTGTGCAAAACTATCATTCATGTTAGTCAGGTGGTCAAATGACAGCCATGTACATGATATCTAACAAAATGATTACGTGCAGCATTATGTAAAACCACATTCAATTACTAATAAAACAAATACAATACAAAACAACTGGTTTCATGCCCATTCACTCTTCCAAAACCTGTCTGTAGCTAATGAATTCAAACTGAATGCAAACTGAAGCTCACTGGTTTCCTGATGACGGAGAGCTCATGAGCTATTCACTACACTATTACAGCACTGCATGACTGTGAGCGAGAGCAGTGAGAGGTGGACTGGAGGCAGGGGGTGGGTGGGTGAGGAGAGAGAGGACAAAAATAGAAACAGCATGATGGTGCAGGTGGTGGAGGAGACAGGAACAGAGGGAAGCAAATTCACATATAGTGTTTATGAAACAGTAGATTATAGATGACAGAAAATTCCTAGCGATGCACAAGCCATGTTACATTACAGGCAAAAGAGATTGTGTTTGTGTGTGCTGAGATTTGGCAGGGTGATGGATGGATGGCCTGCTCTGTGCCACACACTTTCTAATCAGCCCACCACCAAACAACAGAGATATGGAATAGGCAATCAACAGGAAAGAAGGTTTACAGAAGGCTGGCTATGAGAATAGAGAATTTTCAACACACAACAGCCTATATACAAGCAATGGCTGTAACACATGATCAACACTCATCAATAATTCATTGATTTCTGGTGGCTTTATTAAAAGACTCCTGGAGCCTAGATACCTCTGTTATCCCTCTTTTATATCTCTCTCTTCTTCTCAGAACACCATGTTCTCCTATTGGTCTGCTTTTACGTCTGTTCTCTGTTTGTATTGTCATCTCTCCTTTTTCCCACAATCCTCTCTGCTGCCTCTGCAGCGGGGTTAGAAGGTGCGGAGTGTGAGATCGTGAGCGGAGTAGAGAGAGAGAGAGAGAGAGAGAGAGAGAGAGAGAGAGAGAGAGAGAGCGCACCCGTCTCATCCATCTCTATCAAGACACAGATGAAGTGGGTTCTAAATATACACACACAAGGAAATGATCTCACAAATAACTTATGAGGCTTACTCAAGTCTTGGCTTGTCAAACTTAATTCTTCATTATCTAGATCTGCTTTTCAGCAGATCATTAGCTATTTCACAGATTTGTCTGTGCTGCATTTGTGCACTGCATATCCTCACTATCAGCATAGTTCTATATATACTGAGGTTCTGTGTGCAGGATATTTGAGGATTTGTGTTACTGTATAATATAGTTTGTTGTATATGTGGCACCATTTCAGTTGAAATTTCACTGTTTACATTGTGGTTGCAGTTCACACTGTCTGCCCAATGACTAAAGCTGTATTTTCTGTAGGTGCAGATAGCATCTATGACCATTGTTATAACTGCAATAATATATAATCATGGTTTAATATCAAATGTCATCAATGGTCTATTATTGTACATTATATACTGTTGTAAGTAGTTTGTAATAACTGGGGAAACCTTTAGACTGTTGCAAACACTATTTTCATGTGTAAATACTGTGACCTAGCAGAAACTTGCAATGCATGTGCTCAGACACAACATGAAGTAGAGCTGTTTATTATAGATGTCAAGCAATGATAATATAATATTCAACTACTTTATAATATTCAACTGCTCTTTCATATTCAGCTGCTTTAAAATATTCGACTGCTTTATAATATTCAACTGCTCTATAATATTCAACTGCTTTATAATATTCAGCTGCTTTATAATCTTCAACTGCTTTATAATATTCAACTACTTTGTAATATTCAGCTGCTTTATAATCTTCAACTGCTCTATAAAATTCAGCTGCTTTATAATCTTCAACTGCTTTATAATATTCAACTGCTCTATAATATTTATCTGCTTTATAATATTCAGCTGCTTTATAATATTCAACTGCTCTATAATATTCAGCTGCTTTATAATATTCAGCTGCTTTATAATATTCAACTGCTCTATAATATTCAGCTGCTTTATAATATTCAACTGCTCTTTCATATTCAACTGCTCTTTAATATTCAGCCGCTTTATAATCTTCAACTGCTTTATAATATTCAGCTGCTTTATAATATTCAACTACTCTATAATATTTATTATATTATATTACTGCTTTAAGACTTTTCTAAAAACCTGAAACATAATGTTAAGCTGTTTTGTGCAATATTTCAAACTTCATCCTTATTCATCTGTTTAAATAATTAAATCTTTCAATAGAAATCTTTCATCTGTCAATTGACAACATTTACAAAACATGTACATTTACACCTTTCAAGACACAGATATCATAACAGAAACTGTTGTATCTTATAACATCATGTTTGCGTATGTTTGTTTAGATCAATGTTTACAATTAGTCTATATGACTGTATAAGGCGTGTCTACCACATGTGAATCTTTTGCCTGCAGTGTGTGTTATTGTCATCTATTGAATTGTTTATTTGAACAGAATAAAAATGTCTGTCAACTCTAGCGTGAGGGAAAGCCGTAGTCTGCATACACTGCATTCTGCATCACATTAACAGTGCATATTGCATACTGTATATCATGGCAGTTGTTATTTGCAGTGAGTGTAAAGCTGGTCTGCAGCAGGTGCGTGTGTGGCTGATGATGGAGTGTGTGTCTCACAATGCTGTCTGACCCACTGCTCCTGTCTGGCTGAACAGAGAAAAGGGAGGGAATGACAGAAGGTATCAGAAGGTCTCCCCTTCAGAGACATTGTGATCCTGACACATGATAGTGACCTTCAGAGACCTCCACATGAGCTCTGTCAACAACACATCAGCATTCACAGATGCGTGTCAGCAGACCCGTATACAGGCCGCCAATGTGACCCTGTAATCAGGGTTAATTCAGAAGTGTAATTAGAAATTCAGTGTATTACAATATGCTGATCAGCTCCAGAAAAGAGCAATGGTATAACACTGAAGAAAATTACACACAGAAACACAAAATTGCAGTATATAAATGAACCACAAAGCAAACTGAAATGAACAATTATACAGATAAATGAAAACCTGTTTACAAATGTGTATACTTAGTAAACAGAATTACTGGTGACAATAATAATGTAATAATGTTAGCATAATGCACAACTGTATTAACAATTATCACACCCCACACACAAATCAGTTCTTCTGATTTGATTCTGATACCTGGTGAAACAACCCTGTTGTGTACACAATCATTCACTATATAATACACCATGTACAGATGCTTCCATAGGTCTTTATGGTTTCGCATTGACATGCACCATAACCCAAACGAAAACAGAACTGCCCTGTTTAGAAAACTCTCTTCACTTAGGTATGGTGCACATGACTGCTGCCATCCACACCCATTCACATCACAAATGAATAAACAAATGAAGAAGTCTATTTGTGAATATATACATGTGTCTACAGGTTAATTATGAAAATTAAAACATCTAAACAATGTTATTTTGTTTTCGTATGATGGTTCTGTTACTGTTTAAAACCCACTTATGTTGTAAATGCATCACTACAACATAATGTTTTAACGCGTTGTTTACTACTTCTGCAAACAGGCTGTAACGAAACCACTGGCAAACCCAGCTCAGCAATTATACATTTCATACCAGGATTTTCTGTGGAGCTAATGTTCACTGACATGTTGGATCATTTTAAGCCCCCTCAGAAGAAAGCAGTATTATGTGAAGTATTACTCGTATTCTCCGTGCTCTCACACGACAGACTGCAGCGGATTGCGTCTCATTCACACCCCAGCTGAAGAATTCGAATTCAAACACAATACTGATTTGTCGACCAGAAAGTACAAGACGTCCATTAATTAAATTTATGAATTAAATATTAAACTATGTCAGGCAACATTTTATTAATTTCATTTATTTAGTGTCAGCATGGCATGATGCAAATCTCACTTAAGCTTGCATTTTTTCCTTTTCTTTTAATACGTCATTATAATTTGCGTAATAGTACATATAGACATATTACATAACATGTATAACATAGATATGTCCTGTTTGGTATTCAGCACTGCTGTTGCATGCCGATTTCTAATTGAAATTGTATATCTGAATTTATATGAGCCATTTCACCAGCTGTCGATTAGGCCTGAGACGAACACACAGGACTGCGCTGCTCACAAACCTGCGTTAACACAACGACACGACTCTGTAATAACACTATAATACTATATTCTGGCGCCAGACTCAACAATACTGTCCAAACTATTCAGATACGTACTTGATGATGTTACAGCCCCCTGTCTTAAATATCCTCCGTTTGTCAATCCCCGTGTGGCCTTAAAACAGGGCGTCGTGTTGTTAATGCCTCACTCGCCTCACGTCCGGTGGTTTGCATTGCCACACTCCGGTTTCATCAGATACACAGAAAGCAGGTCTCAGTCCTGAAGGAGAGCGTCTCAGTCTAGTCCAGACGCGCCGCTGTCACGCCCATCATCAGGTCGCCCGCTGGAGACACCGGAGTCCGGGCTTTGCTCCGGTCCACACCACGCGTCTCTGCGGTTGGTTAGGATGCCGCGACTCACACAGCCCGCCTCCTGGTGGCGATTTTACGAATCATACTATGGCAGAGGGGGTTCATATTCATGAGCCAGCCCATCGCAATTGGTCGGAAAGAGCGCAAATCAGGAGATAATTAATATTCATAAACAAGCCTTCACCATTGCATTACACAGTAGAGGCAGTATGCTTAATTATTAATGAGCGACGCCTTGGTAATAGTAATATTTGTAACGGTGAGTTGAACCCGTGACATGCGCAGTGACGCTCGAGCTTTGAATCCTCCGCAGTTTCACATTGAGGGAACAACCGCCTGTAGAGCAGCTTCATCAATATGATGATCACCTGCGTATCGTTTTAGGCAAAAGCGATGATGCGATTGTAACCTAATGAATTAATCATACAGACTTTCTAAAGATCAATATTCCACACTGAAATGAAAAGTCGGTATGACCTAGCCCGAAAACCCGACATTTATATAGCCTTATGAAATACAATAACATTTCCATGTCAACACATGTGCGTCACAGCATCTGTCAGTAACACATTTTATTGGGCCCAGTGAACACAAGAAATAAAAACAGCTACTATTGTAAAATAGTATTGTGAAATATTGTGAACATTATACTATATGCATGTTTTATTTATTGGGGAGAACTAGTAATGATGCACGCACACCAGTTAAACAATATTTTGGATCATAATTTGACTGCCGTTTCACATTCAACTTGAAATGTGGAGGGGAAAGGCCGTGGGTGCTTCCCAATACAAACCGACGCTTCCTCGTTTCCTTGCTCCTCTCCTCTCTTGAAGCACATCTCATTTCTCTTGAGGGGGCAAAGAACGAGGTGTGAGGAAGCTTCCTGGGGAGGAATGAACACGGGAACATCGGCGTATCCTAGGCGAAAATATTTCTTATCTCCGCCCACCGTCCTTCCCTCGCATCCCGACGGGGTGGAACTAAGACGCGAGGGAAGGATGCGAGGACGCACAAATAAGAGCTGAAATCACCGCAGCTCAAAGCCTCCGCAGTCGGCGACAGTCTTTGCAACGCCTCCAGGAAGGAAAAGACAACTCTTTAAAATGGCTCAGGTCACAATTACACAGTATATTTCAGATCAACTAATAAACACGACATGATCTGTATCATACATCTTCTTAAGCTCAATCTGTCGCAACATTCTGCAGAGAGCTCCGTTCACAGCAACACAACTGCGATATCTCGCTCATCTGTGGCCAGGGCCAGCAGGACGGTCGTATTTTGATTACGTCATTCGACGGCGCCACAAACAGTTTCCGCTCAGCTGTCGACACACTCTTATGTGGTATTTAATGTGTCGGTTTCAGCGAGTCGTTTACAGCTTTGCTTCCTCTCGCCATGAACGACGATGATTTGACCGCAAGTTTCCCTTCAGATCAACGTCTCTATCATGTGGCGTCTGTTCCCGACGGACTCTGCTGGGTGTCTGTTCTCTCCTGCCTGCTGCTGGCGTGCTCCTATGTTGGAAGTTTATATGTTTGGAAACGCGATTTACCAAGGTGTGATTTACAGTGTTGAGCTGCGTTACAACACCCGGTGAAGTAGCTTATCAGGGAGTCTTGTTGTCTAAGTATTGCGCTTGTTCGAAGCTAATGTTTCCGAGAAACGCAGTAATTAGCAAAAAGGGTATAAGAGGTATGAAGCAATATAATCCTGTTTTGATAATCAGTTAATCTGTTCATAGTTTATTCGATTTACTGGATCATTTTATTTCAAGCATTCATAATGTATTAACTATTTTTAGTTTTATCATTGTTACCAATTTATTGTATTCAACTCAAGTTGTAAATTGTCAGACAGGTGTTTTGTTAGAAGATGATGCAGTTGGCTTATATTGTATATGCATTTAAGCAGAAGAAATGATCATTTCAAGTCCTCACAGAGGTCAACGTCATCTCTACACACTGTTTGGTCATCTTAAGACACTGGAGTCATACTGGAGCTGCTGTGATCTTTACCTACCCTGGGAGGCATATCCTGAGATATGGAGGCAAATAAAGTATAATTAGTGTAGCTGCTTTTAGTAACATTACTAGTACAAGATACTCTTCAGAGTGTTTTCTGGTGTAATTAAAAACAGTGTTTTAAGATGAGTAATGGGAATGCGTAGCTAAATAAATATGTCTTTAATCTAGATTTGAGGTGAGAGAGTATCTGAGCCCCAAACAGTGTCAGGAAGGCTATTTCAGAGTTTAGTGCACTTTGTGATTCTGGGTACTACCAAAAATGTGGAGTTTTGTGATCTTAAAGAGCGCATTGGCTTGTAGCGGTGTGAGGTTTGCCGGGGTCTGCAGGATGGTCGTATTTTGATTACAACATTCTATGGAGTTTCCGCTCAGCTTGTGTGTACTGTGGAGATATGCATACTTATTGCTGTCATCATAAAACATCACAAAAACATTGATTGTAATGTTATTTTGTTTGTTTGTGTGGTTGTTTACACGAGCAGGGATCACCCTGCAGTGATAAAGAGACGCTTCACCAGTGTGCTCATCGTGTCTGCTCTGTCTCCACTCTTTGTGTGGACATGGAAGTATTGCACAGGCATCCAGGTTAGTTTACTGTAATGCAAGTGTTCAGTTCTTACTTTGAGTTACGTGTGCTGATTGTACCCAAACACATCCATTTCCCTGTATAGAGCTTATATTGTAAAAAACAGAGTATCTGATCTAAGAAGATTTTGGCTCTATCCATACTCTGTGAAAAGTGTCAATATATTAAATGCACAGATAGAAAAGTATTATCCTGATGTTTTTGGGGTCCCATGTAGCCCGGTTCGTCATTACTGGCCCTTATGGGGATCCGGTTGGAGGGGCTAATGCCTGCTGTCATTTTACCCCTGCTGCTGACCATGGTAAGAAAATGACTGACTGACTCTTTCTTTAATACAATAGAATTTTTACATTTGTCCATTTGTGATCTGTTGTTGTTTTTAACAGTCATTATTTGACTCTTTTTAGGTACTTTTTCTCGGTCCTCTAATCCAGCTAGCCATGGATTGCCCCTGGGGCTTTATTGATGGGATGAAAGTTATTGTTGGTAAGCAATATTTTTAGTGACACACTGTTTGTTGTAGTTGTAACATCTACTTGTGTGTCTATCAGCAAAATCCTGAATGGGAGAATTTATTTTTCTTAAATTCTCATCTGTACTGTAATTTGGGGGCAGATGTTTGATTCCAATGCCAGCAGCAAACAACTGAGGTGCCCCTGAGCAAGGCACCTTTCCCCCATTTGCTCCCCGAGCGCCCCAGTGCTGCCCACTGCTCTGGGGTGCGTGTGTGCGTGTGTGTGTGCGTGCGTGCGCGCACTGGATGGGTTAAATACAGAGTATGGGTCACCCTCATGTTTGGCCTGCATGCCACGTCATTAAAATTAGGAATCTGTTATGGAAAGAACAAAAT
Organism: Chromobotia macracanthus; assembly: GCA_036877525.1. Classification (NCBI taxonomy): domain Eukaryota; kingdom Metazoa; phylum Chordata; class Actinopteri; order Cypriniformes; family Botiidae; genus Chromobotia; species Chromobotia macracanthus. Next base: position 1,051,186 of record JAZGTH010000049.1, on the reverse strand, counting down.
GCAGATGTGCTTCAGTTTTAGACTTAATGCTTTGTCATTTTCCTGCAGACCCATGCTTCTGGGCACTCTGTCTGCGTGACATGCGCTGGCTGAGGAACCAGGTGGTGGCGCCGTTGACTGAAGAGCTGGTTTTTCGGGCATGCATGCTTCCCATGCTGGTACCCTGTGTCGGCCCCTCCACTGCCATCTTGACATGTCCTCTTTTCTTTGGTGTTGGTGAGTCCTAATCAAGAGGCATTTACTTTGCTGGATGTGTGCCTGACTAACAGAATGGATTTTTTACCACTGTAGTTATTTTACAGGGTTTCTAAATGTTGACGTTTACTGTAACTGTTAAATTATAAGTAATGAAATTGAATGTTCTGAGCCCCAGTGGTAGTGTTAAACATTCACATTGTATGCAGCAGGTTTGAAATTAAGAAAAGATGATATCTTACCCTTTTCTTTCTTATCTCAGTGAAGCAGACATTGAAATTGAAATAGTAGTTAATGGTAGCTGGAAGATTACAAATTGTTTGCTGAAAATCACTAACAATTAACACACTTAAAGGCAATTGCAGAGAAGCTAGCAATGGCAAACTAGCTTTGAAAGTATAAGACGCCTCCTTCCCTTCAGAACTCTCCAAAGCCACACCTCCAACACATGAACACATGCAGAGTTTGACAGACAAGTAGGACATTCAGACCGAATGCAATCATTGGACGGACATTTTATGGTTCTTCATCTTTCACAGAAGAATATATGTATTTATACAAATATATTTAGAGCATTCAGGATGTGAAGAGACTTTCAACCAGAATAACAATAAAAAATGTTTCTGGACTGTATTTAACACTAATAGTTATTCATTCACTGTGATAATTCATTCATAGCTCTCTTCCTCTCTTTCTCTGCAGCTCATTTTCACCATGTCATTGAGCTCCTGCGATTCAGACAGGGCAGTGTCGCAGGGATTTTCCTCTCTGCAGGTAACACATCATTCCTTTACTGTTGTCGTACCTGTGAGACATAATCCCTCATGCCTGTGATTGTGTGTGTCTTTTCCAGTGTTCCAGTTCTCCTACACAGCAGTATTTGGAGCCTATACAGCCTTTATATTCATCAGGACAGGTGCATCTGTGATTTATTTAAATGAATTTAAAAAATTTTTAATAGTCAGAAAGACGTAACTGGGTGGTGTAGTCTCTAAAAAGAACATTTTCAGGGGCTGAATTCACAAAACATTCCTAAGATAAACATTCTCCTTAACTACCATCATCTTACATTCTCTTTAATGAAATCAGAATGTTTCATATTCCAGACTTTATAAGAAACTCTTGTTTTCTATTTAAGATTAGTCTTAATAAAATTGTTGTAAATAACATGGTAATGATATGATACACTCACAGTTGTTTTTAAAAGGTAAGATGTGTAGTAAGTGTATTGGGTCCTGTACCCATTAAAAATGTGACCTGTACCTTGTTGCAGAAATCACATTTTTGACTGTTTACTTCCTAAAGATAAGTTTTTTTTGTAAGGAATCTTATATATCTATAATTACCCTTTGTCATTATTAAAATCATCTTTTATTCTGGATAACACGTTTATATGTTGAAAAATGTCTGCAAGATGCTTGTTACTCTTCGTCTTAAGAATACTTTTCAGAATCACCCAGAAATAAACAAAAGCCCATTTTTGATGACCATTTTTGCACTGTAATATTTTCTTCACAATAAAGCACATTTTTATTTAATTCCTGTTAAAAGTGATGAAGAAATTCACTTTTCTTACTGAAACCATATGTATGCGTTATTTTATTTGTAATGGTATAAAGAAACACAAAAGTTTATCAGTTTATTAGTTGATCTTTCTGTGTCTGTAGGTCATCTGATGGGTCCTGTGCTGTGCCACTCCTTCTGTAACTACATGGGCTTTCCAGCTCTCAGCACGGCCCTGGATCACCCTCAGCGCCTCACTATTCTCTCCTTCTACCTGCTGGGGGTTGTCCTCTTCTTTTTCCTTGTCTTCCCCATGACTGACCCATGTTTCTATAGTGTGCCTACACCCATCTGCACTCTGACCACCATGCCTGGTTCCATATGCTCGTGATCCTCACCATCCATCCTCCGTTCCTTCTCTTCAGTCCTACAGTCCTTTCAAATAGGAATGTGCTGTTTTTCTCCAGCACCAGGTGAGCGAGGGATTGCTGGTGAACAGGTATGAAAAGCCTCTTGAGAGGTTAGTGGAAAATCTCAGTGGATGCGGAACATCCTCAGGTGTTACTGGCCTTTTATTTCACTGTTCTGCATGACGCATCTTGCAACAGATGTTGTGTGCTATCAGACGACTTCATCTCTGAGCCAGACATTTATAACACATCTGCATGTTTATATGACAATATGTCAGTGTGTGTATCTTGAAATAGGTGCTGGGAATAATGATCAGACAATTATTACTGGTTCACTAGGAAGATTTGTGTGTAGAAATGTGCATTATTCTCCATGACGTTTAATTCTTGCTTGCATATGCTTGTTTGACTGGTGCTTACCCTCATGACAGTTTTAACATTTAAGGACATTTTTGGCTTTACACTAGATTTTGTCATCTAGAAATCAATTAAATTAATTCAGTAGCTTTAAAAGTAGATGTGTGTTAGTGTACTCTACTGCAGCAATAGACTTAATAGACACACATTTAAGAGTGTCTACCCAAAGATACAGAATTACTCATTGCTCATGACTTTCTAAGTATAATAACTAAGTCTAATGTTTTGTGTTTTTTCAAATTCTGAAGACAGGTTATTAAATGAATTTTCAAGCATTGCTCACTCCCACAAGCTAAAAAACAGGTTATTAAATGAAAAGCAGCTAATATCTATTCATGTCAATGTAGCAGTAATCTTTACAATGTTAGTATATTCAGTATAGGATGTTAACTAGCTGTGGTTTTTAATTCACATTCTGTTTTCTGTAACTCGTATGGTAAAACAATGAGGCCCTAGAGAACACAAACTGACTGAAAGTTGAGTTGAATGATTCTTTTAACATGTAGCCATTTATTTGCTTGGCCATTTGTGCAGCTCTAGAGTATACTGACATGAAGACGACGTCTGACCTGGAATGCTCTTTAGTGCTGCTGTGTATGTTGATAACACTGTACAGTAAAGTGCCATTCATTAACATTAGAAAATACATTGACTAACATGAGCTAACAATGAACTATGTATTCATACAGCATTTATTAATATATGTTAATGTAAATACACTAGCTCACTGTTCATGTTAGTTCACTGTGCAGTAACTAATGTCAACAGATACAATGTTTGATTTTAGAGGATGTAATTAGGATTAATAAATGCTGTGTTAGCGTTGATCATTGTTTCTTCATGTAAACTAATGTTAACAAATGGAACCTTATTGTAAAGTGTTACTTATTATTTTAATGACTGAATTTGGTTGTATCACAATGTCTGCATCAATACTGCGTCACACTAGTGCTTAGGTCATGCTTCGGGGTCTCTTGTGCAGTCATCACTGACTCCCTTCACCATTAGGTGTTACTGCTCTGCATGCTGCTACAATATAACTTGTGCATGTTCAAATGTTGGTTTAGAAACGCAGTTAATACCGTTCATATACACACACATTCTTTTAAAGGGATAGCTAATAATGCAGAAAAATGAACAGAGGTGTCTTAGAATAGACACTAGCAAGTGTCTGCTGGTACATGAGCATTTCATGCTGTTAACGGATGTTTTTGGTTTGATTTTGCCCTTTATTAAATGTGAAAGCATGGTGTATGTATTTACAGTGTATAAAACTGTCGCCTAATTTATTGCTCATAGTTTCTTGCAGGCTGGTCCCCACATTCATTATGTCTAGAGAGCCATGCAATTTGTAGAGAGCCATTCATTATGTGTTGTGAGACCATGCAAAGAAATCTTATAAGCAATAATCACACAAACAGTCAAGTGTTGAGTCAAGACTTTATTCAGTCTCAGAATAATTTCTTATCTGGTTAACTACAAAGAAAACGATTTTGTTTAACAATATGTTAAGTCAAAGATATGTCGGGAATGTGTTATAATCTGTCTAGAAAACAATTTAGTTACTAAAATGTTCTAGTTTACTAGTTTGGAAAAGAGCTTGTGTAGAGTGTGCCATATGTTGTGTATGACAATATTGATATGTCTGCACACTGAAAATGCTGTATGTAATAACTGATCCAGAACCAGATTACCTGTGACTGGTTACACAGAATGCTGCTTTAGGGCTGTGTCTGAAAGCTGTATAATGCTGCGTCTGAGGACGCATTCCAAGGTAGTAAGGCATCAAGGCATGTCCCAAGTGTTTACTTCACTTTCTGAAGTACCTTCATTTGATCAATTTTTGAAGACAGCATAGATTTATCCTTCACTGACGTTGATATCCCACAATACTGTGCGTGTGTGTCTGTGGTAAATGTGGTTGAAAAATTAAAATGGTGTCAGTGAAACTGGTCAGAGGTCAATATGTATACATTTAAGTTTTATTTTCACCTTGAACAACTTTTATTTCTACCCAGAAATCGGTACTGTAGTTTTTTTAATAATTGATTGGCTATCACCAAAGTGTTCTATATTTTAAATATGATTTCATTATGCTGCCCATGAAGCCGGTCTGAAACTGTTTCTGTAGGTGACCTCTGACCTGAGGTCAGAGAGGTTCAGATGCAGCCTCGTTTACTTTCTTGTGCTTGTTCTGACTGCGGTCAACAGAGAGCGCCAGAGGACCATGTGTGTATATGTGTGTCTGTTTTGTCATTTTCATAAAGTAATATTAATAACGAATCGGTCGTCTTTAAGTGAGTTTTATATGAAGAGCTTTCCTTTATCAGATTACATACAATTACAGTTATACAATGCTGTGATACTGAAGCTGAGAATGGAGTGGTAATTGAGACACAGCTGAGAGGTTATTGGGACAGGATGCTGTATTGAGTTGTGATTATAGCTGACTGTCACCAGTCTCACTGCAGTGACTCTTAGATGTCACGTACTGTATCCTCATTTCTCTATCCTGTGGATGTTCTGCGGTCATCTGCAATCATTTATCTTAGCAAGATCATTTTATTATCTTTGACTCTGAATATAAGTGACTCTGATTCTTTGTTTCCCTCAGAATATTGTTCACAGTGGTCTGTTGTTTTTCCTAGCAAAACATTTTGCTTTGAACACCATATTTATAGTAAGAGGAGCAATAGATGTTTAGATCTGTTTTTACAAATGTGAAAAGAGTGCTATTTTAGCTCATTGAAACATCCCTGATAAAGTATTTGATAGTATTTGAGAACTGAAACAGATGTTTATTAAATAGACTAGTGATTCCCCACAGTTCAGATGTTTATACTCAGAGCTATATTTTATAATCAAATTGTTTTGAGAGAATGTTTCAGAAAAGAATGTGTTTTTGACCAGCAATGCAATTTTCTGCAAATGTCTAATGGACAAGTGTTTTATTACAATCTTTTTAGTGGTCTTTCAATTCATGCTGCTGTTTGTAAATAAAGATCTTTTTAAACAGTGCTTGGAGTTGTCATTGTTTGGGGACAAGTAGAATATTTACAGTACTAGCAGCAGTAATAGTTGCCGAAGCTCTTCTCTCCCCCACCCTGCGATTATTATTTCACACGAATCCCAAACAAAGTTTGTTTTACAATCAGAAATTCATGATGAGAACACTTGATGGTGTTTAACTGAAGTTTGGCATAATAGTCACTGCTGCACATTAAGTACACGACCAGTATGTGCGGGTTTCGTTTTGGAAGAAACAGAAAGTTACATTTTTAGTTAAAAGAAGTAAATCTTTGTTGTACTGTCATTATATTTATTTTTGTCAGTTCATGTGAGAATTTAAGGTTGATTCCAGGCAGGTTATATCACAATATATATTGTATTGTATTGTACCGATTGCATTTGCAGTAAACTTGTCACATGCTATTGTACCTCACACCATTTGCACCACATTGGGTTTTTTTTGCCACATGCACATTTGGTGAGATGCAAACTGTATTTTATTGTGTCTGCACTTACCACATACAGGACAAAACACAACATTAATAATACATTAAGAAAACAATCTTAAAAAGACCTCTTCCTATTTAAATGCAGCAAATTTATAGCAGTTTATAGAAAGTTTAAATCAAATGAAAATAATTTACCAACAAGAGTGTTGTAGCCTCAGTGTTTGCTACATTTTACTGTATGTAAATCTATTTAGATGATTTTACACCAAAATTAGCACACAATTGCAGAGACTAAGTACAAATCTAATGCTAAACCAGTGTCTTGAGTCTTGGTGATTTCAGAATCTTTAGGCTGGTGCTAGATTTTTAATATCAAGTTTTAAGTTGAAGCTAAGGTTACATAGGGGAATGTGTTTCACATGTTTATGCGGCTTAACTTTGATAAAACTCTGACATTTGTGTGTGGAATGTTGGTCTTCAACCAGAAACACTCTGTCACCAGTTTTGCAGGGGAAGGAACTTTAAAGCAGTGTATGGAGACTGTGGCTGTTCACTCCAGGCTGTGCTTAAGACATACACAGTAAAATGTTGAGGGAACTTCTGCAGTACTATAATGAAATGAAAAGCTATATGAACCAGTTTTGTGTGTTTCCTGTTGTTAAGGCTGTCTGGGGCCATGGACACACAGGGGTAAAGGGTAAAATGAGCAGGACTGAATTTGGAAGGTCCAATTCCAGCGTCCTCTAGAGACTCTGAGTACACAAACTCAAGTCATACTGACAAACTCTCCTTACAGCACCAGTAACATGCTGGGAACAGGCCAAAATCCAGAACAATATTTGTTTCATGTGAGCTTAAACTGATATGGTAGTAGAACAATTAATCAAATTAATATGCCAAATTATTTTATAAGCAGCATTATAAAATGCTTGTGTGAATCTTACAAAGTAATCTCAATCTTTTTGATTTTGTGAATAATGATTTAGAAATGTCTTTGTTTTCTTGAGATTCACACCTTACTGGAGCTCTTAAAAACATCCAGGACTGAGATGTCAGTACTGTTTTGAAGTGAAATACAGGAAACACAGTCTTAAACTTAATTCCAGGTCCTCTATAGATTTGTGTCTGCGCCCCAGTAATTTACACTTTTTATGTACAGCAGTGACGGTTCTAAATGTGTCAGTTTTAGAATTTAGAGTGTTCTGTGACTTTACCCATTTCTGTAACCAAGAGAGTAGTAACAGTAATCACAATTCATCTCAGTTTTGTTAAAGCAAAACTGCACGTGGTTTGTGCTGTTCATGTTTTGAACAGTAAACATGGTGATCTCTGCTGTGTTATTCTGTGCCCTGATCTAACCACTTCTACATGTTCCAGGGCATGAAGAGCCCCAGACACACTGAGCAGGCCTTATCAACGTAATTACCATAGCCACTCATGGGCTGCCTGACTGTGTTTCTTGCAGTCCTAATACACTGTTTGTGGGTGTGTGTAGGAGTTATGTGGTGTTCAAACAGAGCTGTGATTAGAGTTAAGGAAAGATGACGTGAAACATTTTCCAATGAACTACTGAAATCTAAAAGTTAAGTTTCAGTTAGAAATTCTAACTGAAGTTATAGAGATAGAGCATAAATAGAGATAGTTACTAGATCTGGTGTAACAGTGCACCATTCATTCATTCATGCATGTTATTCCAGAGAAAAAAGTCCCTATAATCTTTCATCAACGTATGAAGTAAAATGGTTTGCAAATGACAGGAAGGTTAATAAAAGTCTTTCATCACACAGTTCACCAAATATACCTGCTCGATCAGAAAATGTGTTGTAGAGTGAGATTTCTTTGCTGTGCTGAACAGCAACTGAATGTGTCTGCAGCAGGATCTCACAGGTCACCATCTGGAGCAGATTAACAATGTCTCTGACAGACCATCACTCTTACACCTTCACGTATATTCTCATGTTTTGGTATGTTCTGTAGCACATACTTCTCCTCATGCCCTCTTTTTCTCTTGTTGCTTTCTCTCTCTCTCTCTCTGTCTGTTTGTCTCTCTCTCTCTCGATTACACAGCACTCAAACTCTGAGGTTAAACGTGTCGAACAGACATCACCCCCAGCACTCACGGCCCACTTGTGCTTCATTTGATTTACACAGAACTTCATATTTGATCGTGGTTGGGTTGAATTACACTCAGTGGGTGAGCACACCTAAAATTCAGGGTTATTTTCCAATGCAAAACAGAATTGGCTAGTTACAGATGACATATTATGACTGCAGAAAAGTTTGTGCCGTATCGTGATGAACATGAATTCTTCTGAAGATACATGCCTAATCCTTTAGTTTTATGCAAAATAACCTTATTTATCTCTTTTTTAAAGGCATGTTATATATCGAGCAGAGTTTCTTTTTAATAGCAAACTCAAAATGAATTTTGCTGTTCTGAAAAAACTGCAGTTCTGAGCAGTATGTCCAGTGTCATGTTATTGAATAGTCTGCATGTTACCTGATTCCTGACTGCAGAAAGCTTTTGGTGATGCCCTTAGTCTAAGATTTCACATACTGTACATATTTACACTGTTATGTAGAAATAACATGTTCTCATGATCAGCACAGTAAAGAATGTTGCAAATGTCAGTCTGCACTTAATATAATCCTCACTTACAAATCAGCATTCAGCTAAACCGAAATAAAAGGTTTTCAAATCTGCTTACCGAAAACATGCAGATTGTGATCAGTCATAAATGTTATGACTCTAACTTTTCAAACCACAAAGCTCTTCATATATCACAGCATAGCAAAGGGCTGACGTATCTTACCAAAACAAAAGCAAACCAAATAAAGACCAGAATGAATCGCACTGAATGAAAACACCTGGGGATGGATTCTCAAGATCAGATTTGGATTTTCTTTTGTACTTTTTATATTTGTTGCTTTTGTTTAACATGCCTAAACTAAGCAGCAGATGTACTTAATATCTTCCTTGTATGTTAACAGTATATGACTCTTTTTTGGATTTGGATCATTGAGTGTTTGTTTATTTATTAAATGATGTACAGATTTGCTTTGAATTAGTTATTTTATTATAGTCAAAATACAGCTGCACCAAAGATGGTCCTCATTTTAAAGCACTCATAATTTAGCATTAATAATAATAGTAATGACTATCATACTGTTATATGAGGGCTTGGCCTTCTTCCCTTTTGAAATACACAACAAGTGTTTGTAAATCATTTTGTTCTCATGTATATGTTATTTCTCATGCAAATATGTGCATCCAACACTATATAAGGGTCTACAAACCCATATTTTCCAGAGGAAAATATCTTCTTTCTCTTTTGTTGACAGCTCTTTGAGTGGAATTCCTCTTTATTATTAGGTTTTATATGTACTGTATTTGCTGAAATTGCACTCTGAAATGTTCAATTTGTTGGACTTTGAGTTCAAGTCAAAATTGCTCTTTTAGCACAAAAGCTTCTAAGTCGATGATCTCTGTGCCCTTAGCTTGACAGATATACAGTTATCCTTCCCAGCTTGTACCTCTTATTATTCTTCCTTGTTTTGGAACCCCCATTTCAGATCTGCAAAACCAAAGCATTTATGTGTATTTATGTAAGATCTGATAACTCAAGTGATGTGGCTTCATATCGTGCTTCCATGAACAGTCTCATTAAAGCTGTTGTTTGTGTTCGTTGCTCTTGCATTTGATTCTCACATATGCCGGGAATTGACCTTACCTGCTCATTGGGTTGCTGTCACACTCCCATGCAGAGCCCACATAGGGATTCTGGAATGTGTTGACTGATGTTGCTTCTATGCTTTATTTCCAAACTTCTCCTTAAAGGGATAGTTCACTCAAAAATTCTGTCATCATTTATTCAGCAAATCTGACTTTCTTCTACAGAACAGACAAAAGGTCTAAAATTTCTTTCCTGTGTGTTCCAGGGACGAAGGAAACCTTGGAATGAATGAGGGTAAGCATATCACAAAAAAAATAAGTGCTCTCATTAACCATCCTTCAAAAAAGCATGTTGTTTATAGTAGCAACAGACGCAGCATCATTACAAAAAAATTACCCTTAACCATCAAACAGGATTAGTGCCCAAAACTGACTGCTAAGTTCCATTTTGAAAGGTAATTTAACTACACGTTACACTCTTGTTGGGCAAATAAATTCTAATTGTTGCTGCTGGACTTATGAGAGAAAAAATACAAACTTTGAGACTTAAATTTTGAGAGCATGGTCACAGTGAGTGATGATGTACCTGCAGGTGATTGTGTGTGCCCTGCCCCTTGTGGTGTGAAGACCACTTTTATTCCTAGTTAGTCTGAGCTAGTGTGAAAAACAGACCAAGCCATCAGATCCTAAAAATGTCATGCATACACATGGGATAAAGTCAGCGCTGTATAAAGCCCCCGTTCACAAGTACACATTGGGTGTAATAACATCATCCTCAAGAGGATTAAGACCACATCTCCCTTTCTCCCCAGCTCCACCTCAACATAAACAACTCCCCCAATTCCATACTAGTGTCAGAGCATCACAATGTCCCCAGAGTGTGAGACCCATGCAGAAAGTCCGTTTGGAGGGGTCACCAGGACTGTAGCTCTTCCTTATAAGGATTCATTGGACCTTGCAGATATAACCCCCCACTCAAACAAACATACTTGATTCTTTAATCCTCTGACTTAGTTTCTAGTAGTGTTTCATGTCTGTATCAATGGATATATTTCATACTGAAGGATTTTACCACACAAGTCAACATGTACAAATATAGAAGCGGGACTCTGTATTCTCAGGCTCTCATCCTGAAAAGAGTCAGTGACTAATGAGCCAAACAAATATCTCCTGCAAATTGTCACAGGAGCCTCGTGACCTCTCTGAGAAATCTCAGAGAGTTCGAACAAAGCTGTTGTCACTGTGGAAACCACTAAAACTTACATCCTTGTCTGTGAGTACATTACACAGACATCCTAATGTTGTTGTTCTTAACTAATCACTTTTTATTCACAAGTTTAAATCACAAGTTTTTTTTACAAAACTTAATTTTGTATTTTGGATTCATAAAAAAAACTTTGTTAATCTACAAAATCCAATAGAAAGAGGAAGATTATTCCAGTAAAAAGGAGCTTCATCTTAAAATGACTTAACAGCCGAGACAGAGTGGCTGTATGTAGATATATAGATATATAGAGAGGCTGTATGTAGATATGTAGATATATAAAGAGGCTGTATGTTTGTTCTTAACTAATTGACTAAACATTACTTTACTTTTACATACTTAATTTTGTATTTTGTATTCATAAAGTAAAAACCTTAATTTAACGTGTTAACCTACAAAATCCACCCACAAAATTTAAGTGCAGTGAACTTCAAATTATCAGTAGAAAATGCTGAGGAATGAAGATTTGTATTTGTTTTGCTTGGTTAAAGAACTGATGGGACATTTAAATAGGTGTTAGTAAGAGATCATATAGGTTTCAGCTCCCTTTATTATTACTGATGTTGTTTGTTGTAAGTTGTAGTTAAATCTGTGACGTCACCATTTAGGTGATGCGTTGGCTTTGTTCAAAACATCACAGTTCGTCACAATAATAATGATGTCAAAAATGCAGTTTGTTGTGTGTTTCTGGAGAAAAACTCATTGACTGACGCTGTGAGCTTTAAATCTTTTAGAACTCTGTTTAGGGTTAATATACTTCTGTACACTGTATGCAGAAGGTCATAAACTGAATACATTTAGTTCAGTATACATGAGCACCAAGTTAGGTGAACTCAAATATATAAGTTTTGGGAAACCCATTACTCAGTTAAACTGAGGGTTTCAGTGCACCAGGATGCATGTTATTTCTTAGAAAATTTCTTAAAAATAAAGTAACATTTTTAAGAGTTTTCAGTCAGCACTTTATTTGGTTTGATTTGTCAGTGTGTAGATGTGTATTATTGTTTCTCATTCTTGGCCTGCAAGCGGAAGTACTAAAAATAATACACAGTTAGAAAATGAAGTCCTCTCACACACACACACTTATACACAAACACACACATCTGTAATCATGCATACTGTTGCCCTTCTCAGCTGACCCCTCCCTCTTCAGGGCGACCCCTCTGCTTCCTGTTGTATTTTTGGAAGGCTGAGAGAGAGCGTGAGAAGAGAATGGTCCGGTCACTCAGACCAAGTTCTCATTACTCTGATGTACATTATGTCATTCTGCTGGTACAAATATTTATATGAGATCATAGTGTGTTTTAATGTCTGAATGGAATAATCAATTGCATTAATTCAACATGTTACATTAACTCATATATGTGCATGTGACTGTTTGTCCAAAATCTCTCTCATCCCCTCAGTTTCATTTAGCTCAGTGATGAGATTACATACATCTCACTCAGAAACGTTTACATTACTCTGTCTGGTGAAAGGACACAGAGAACATCCTGTATTTCCTTTACAGGGTTAATGAGTGGTGTTTGATAAAGCATTATTATTATAACTATTACTTAAAGTTAAGGTTAGACATTTTATTTTAACGATATCTAATTATTCATCAAGGCATGAAGAACCTTAAATCACTTCATGTTGAGGAGACGTAATTGTGACTTCTGACTTGCCAGGGTGTTTATTTAATAGGAAAAAATGGCATAGACTTATTATGAAGGCATGACCTGCACTGTATTTAGAAACCAGAGTGTGGTAGGGTGCTGGATGGGTGTTCTTTTCATTTGGGTGAAATGCAACCAGCTAGCAGTTCTCTAGCAGCCACCCATAACACTCTAACAACTGCAGAGCAGTGCTCTAACAGCCATCCATAACACCCTAACAACTGCAGAGCAGTGCTCTAACAGCCATCCATAACATCTCATCATGTTTTGCATGAGCAAGTACAGCTCATATTTTATTCTTCACGTTATAAAAATCACAATGTCATTTGAAATTGTTTTCAAATGACACTCTGACAGCCTCTAAAACTGTGTGAACTTCACCAAAAGAGCAATGACTCAATTTACATTATTGAAATTATTAAAAAATGACCTTTTCCTCTGATGTTTTCATTCCCTGAATTAAAAAAAACAAAGAATTCTTTTTTGAAGGTGTGGTTGAGCATATAGGTGGCATTTTTAATCAGTTACTTTATTTTGTGATTTTCGACTGATGGTTTCTATGTGTATCTTTGAAAGAAAGACAACACACTATGTGATAAAAACGAACCCCATGATGGAGGCAGCACAGCTTCAGTCATCATAGTCTGCTGCAAACTATGAACTAGACTAACCAAACCAACCTGTGAAACAATGCACAAATAGTGGCTGTCCAGACTGGAGGCATTAAACAGAGGAACCAGCTCACTCATGGGAACTGCACAGTAAACAGGCCCAATCTGGATACCAAAATCAAGGCTGGTTTTTCTCCCAGATGCCCTGTAGCGTAGCCCACTCGTGTTAACCCACCAGAGACGTTAAGATAAAGAACGTTTAGTCAAGCGACCACTGCTTTGTGAAGCAGTTGTGTGTGAGGCTGTATGTGTGTACATGTGTGCACTTAAATTGTGGGTGTTGCTAAAGCAAGAATTAATGCTACTTTTATATAGTAATTAGGATAAGAGATTTGACCTAGCCCATAACCCTGAGCTGGTGTGTATTTACTGATGCGTCTTTTTGTGCCATTTGTGCTACAGACATGTTTGATCCCTCAGATTGTTTGGCTTGTGGAGAAATGTGTACTACAATTTGAAGAAATCAAACTTACACAATTTCACTGGCTTACAGTACATTGAAGAACAAAAAACAAAATGTTATACAGACATAGGGATGGAAGTTTTACACTTAGTCCAGTAAACAAGCACCCAGGACAACCTACAGTAGTAACCATTCATAGAAACACCCTGGCAACCATTTGTAGCAATCTAGCATTATGGAGGTGTCTTTTGCAATGACAAACACGTTTAATTTTCTTATGAAAATGTAAAAAATTAGTTTAAACTATATGTTTCTACAGAGTATTACAGCAGCAACATTTAAAAACATAAGCTATTTTAAGATGAGAAAATGAAGATGGCTGAAAGTGATGAAGGGAGGCTAAAGATCTTGTAGAACGAGGAAGATTATTCCAGTCAAAAGGAGCTTCATCTTAAAATGACTTAACAGCCGACTTCTCTGAAAAATTTAGGAACCAGAAAAGGATATTGCATTTAAGTGAATTTAAATATCTATATGGAATCAAACACTGTTTTAAATAGACAAGACAATTTAAAGTAAACACATTAAAATAAACCAGAAACCAATTAAATTATTTTCTAGATTAGATATGGGCACTTAACACACATCTCCACAACAAATTGTAAACAACATTAGAAGAATAACATTAAGATCATTACTTGTTAGCAGTAAATTGGCCATTTTTACAGTACAGTTTAAATACTCACTGACCTAAACACACACTTAAGGCTGTAGTCAGTTCAAGAACAAATGATAAATTCCCTCATGTGTCTTTGGTTTCTGTTCTAGATATTTGGCAATAATATATTTATGTATTTAGCAAAGACTCAGAGTGGACGGGAACATGACTCAGAAAAAGCCCTGCCAAGAGTCACCTCCACAGCCCAGCCACAGCACATGCGTGTCCTCTGAAATCTCATTTACTTCCATGTTCCCTTCTTCATTTCACTTAAGTAATTTTCATCTTATTTTCATCTTTCATCTTAAAGTGTGTGTAAAATAGATAGAGAGGCTGTATGTAGATATGTACTATGTATTATAGAAAGTACTGTCATTGTATTAAATCCACCCAACTCAATTTTTAATTGTCTCTTTTTGCTTTTCAAAGAAGAAAAAATGTCATACAGTATAAAATGGGTGGGTAAATTATTTAAATTTTTTCAGTGAACTGTTCCTTTAACTCTTAAATTATGGATAACTTGGGAACCTTTTACACTCTTTATAGCACATAGCTTTAACTGTGATTTCACAGGTACAGACACATTCGTCCTGATTCTGTTATCTAGTGTCACATTTTCTCACTTCATTGTCCATGACTGCTGTTTTAATCTCTGAATATGATTATCTGAGTCAGTTTGAATCAATTTAAGTTTGTCTTTTTTCAAATATGTTTTGGCATAGATGGTGATGTGACCAAATATGATGAATGCCAAAGGTTTTGGGTGCTGTTTGTTTTGTTCTTGGTCCTGCTTGCATAATATATGTAGAAACAATAGCATGGGCTGTTTGTAAGAGCCAGCCATAGATTTCAGAATCGAAACAAGGAAACAACTACAGTTTTATTTTACACAGTATAATACGTAATTGCCTTTACTTCAAACATGCGTCATAAATATATTTAGTTGATTTTAAAAAGTTTTATTTCTGAAATACTATCATTTCTCTTGACAGGCAGCTCTTTCCGGGCAGTGTTTCAGATACACGTATTTACATATTTGAAATACAAAACACTACACTGTTGTTTTAAAACCTCAGAATAAAGTGAGTGTTTTATACTGAATAAATACGTCATGCCGGCGGGCTGTTGTGGAGCCGCTCACTTCCTGCAGGTCATCAAGCCGCTGAATCTGCGTTACTGCAGAAGTGATAAGATGAGATAAGATGATAAGATAAGATAAGATAAGATAAGATAAGATAAGATAAGATAAGATAAGATAAGATAAGGAGAAGACGAGAGACATGATCAAACCCGAGCCCGTCCATGTACTGAGTGAAGGTAAACTGCACAACACATATGTTGGGTCTGTGCATTAAGTGACAGCAGCCCGATTCCTGCTGCGGTCTGTATGGAAGTGTTGACTCTCTCCCGCCGTCTGTGCAGGGTAAGAAGTGTAACCTTTAAACTAAAGCTACAGACACTGCACACTTCTGTTTACACACCGACATTTCTGCAAAATCACCCACGACACGTCGCGATTATTATAAACGTACTGCTGCGGTACACCCAACAGCTCTTGACGGAATCACTTTGTAATTGTAATAGATATCAGTGTGTGTTGAACTAGTACAGTGAAAGTGTTTTCACAATGTTTTCCTCTAGATTAGATCACATTCATTCTAGAATCCCCCTCCCCCATTTAAAAAGATGAAAAAAGTTTGCCTTTAAATTTTGTTTTCTTAAAAATAAAACTTGTGTTTTAGCGTGACGCTGTGCACACACTGTTAAACACCAAAACATATAAAATACATATACGTTTATGATATGTAACTTTGGCCCTTAAATTCAATTTATTTAGAAGGAGTAACAAGGAAAATCACGCCATTTATTATTATTTATCTGCTGTCATTTGTTGGCACTGCTGAGTAAGAGAGAGCAGAATGCGTTCATTCACTGACTGTTTTACAGAATGACTTTATTTATGGTTGTGAAGTAGTTAAGTGCTCACAGAAGAGTCTGTGCTGTTTCTTCTGATGGTCTAAGCAGATGAGTTGGGGGCTGGGAGTTCTTCCATCACTGCGGGATGGTGAGTCTCTCAGTTCTAGTAAGTGACTTATTTTGTGATGGTGAACTGACTGACACTCAGAATTTCTTTTTGTGCACAAAGGAACGACAGAAACATTTTCACACATTATGTCTGTGTAATTGTTTTTGTCCTTTTCTGTCTCATTTGATAAGCTGCATGTTTTCGGTTTGTGCAGTTCAACAGGGATGATGAGTACGTTAGTAATTTATATCACATTACACTGTTGTTTCCTCTAGATCATGATGTTATTCTTTCGGAGGGAGAATGAGATCTATAGCAGTGGATGAGACATTGCTGGATCTCACCCCTACAGCATTCCTGACAGTTAAACAAACAGCAAGGAACAATGGAGAACACATTTAGCCTGAAGCTAGCAGAAAAATGAGGGTCATTTATGTGCTGTGCACTCTAATGAGGTGGAATTATTCTGTACTGTTAATTTCAGGAGCAAAATGAATAGGAACTGGGCAGGGGAAGGGTTAGTTATCCACCAATCAGGTATTTAGTTAGTCAGGTTGACTCGTTATATGTTTCTAATTTTTATCGCTTTTATCCAGAGCGACTAACAGTGAGAGAGCATTTAACATTTTGCCCTAAGAACCAGCAAACCTGCAAAGCTACATTTACATGTAGGAATAGTTCTGATGCTGGAGAAAGTTTGAACAGTAGAAGACAGTTTTTTTAAAACATTAAACAAGGGTAAAAGTTGAGACATTAGGGATTAGTTGTTTTGTGAGGGTTGGAGGTTGTGATGGTCTCAGCAGATCGGGTGGAGGCTGGCAGCTCTTTGCACCAGAGAGGAACAGAACAGGTGAATGTGTTAGAGAGCGATCTGGTGCCTTGTTGTGAGGGAACAATCAGACGTCGCTCGTTTACAGAGCATAGTTGGCAGGAGGAGACACACATCTGAAGTGGTGAGTTGAGGTAGGAGGGTGAAGATGCAGTGACTGTCCTGAAGGCCAGGGTCATTCATCACCTGCATTGTAATAATCAATACATACTGACAACAAAGGAAGGTTGTTGTTATACAGTCTACTACATGTCTTCCTTATGGTGCATTATTTATGCTCTGCAGGAGGCCTTTTAATATAATTCCAAAATAGCCTCCTCTGTATCAGCTGTAAATCCTTCCTAATTTTTCATATTGTAATAGTTTATAATGTAATATATTTTTTGTACATAATGATTTAGAAACACTGTGTATAAAGAGAGGGGAAGCTAGAGAACAGAAGAAACTGTGGGGTAGGAATAAAGACCTGCATGTTTCGCAGCAAACTGGGATGCTAAGATCACTTAGAGCAGCTCCCTTCACTCATTGTGTGAGATTTAAACTACTGACCTACAGAAACATCAGCTGCTCCACAGAACATCACCCATGTAACAAGATGACAAGTTTGTCTCATCTCACCACCTTTCTGTTTCAGAAAGATGAAATGTCCAGAGAGGAGATATCTGGAGCTGCCTTCAGAAGCACCATAACATGAAAGCGTATGGGTAGCAGTATTCATTTTAAGTGATTCCATAGGTTTCCTGTAGGAATTTACATGGGATTCACATGAAAATGTTTCACTTCTGATCATGTGTTTTTGCACGTGTGAAAATCATGTAGACGTATGAATTTCTACATGAAGATCTGGGATTTGTTTGAACAGTTTGGATTAGGAGAATCTCTCTCGCTCTAAAAAAAAAAAAATCATATAGTATATATACATATGTAAACACACAGTACATGCACACATAAGTAGATGAGTGCCAGCGAAATGATGGTACTGGACACTCTGTAGAAATGATGGTACTGGACACTCTGTAGAAATGATGTTACTGGACACTCCGGAGAAATGATGGTACTGGACACGCCGGAGAAATGATGGTACTGGACATGCCAGAGAAATGATGGTACTGGACACGCCAGAGAAATGATGGTACTGGACACGCCAGAGAAATGATGGTACTGGACACGCCAGAGAAATGATGGTACTGGACACTCCGGAGAAATGATGGTACTGGACACTCCGGAGAAATGATGGTACTGGACACTCCGGAGAAATGATGGTACTGGACACGCCAGAGAAATGATGGTACTGGACATGCCAGAGAAATGATGGTACTGGACATGCCAGAGAAATGATGGTACTGGACACTCCGGAGAAATGATGGTACTGGACACTCCGGAGAAATGATGGTACTGGACACTCCGGAGAAATGATGGTACTGGACACTCCGGAGAAATGATGGTACTGGACACTCCGGAGAAATGATGGTAATGGACACGCTGGAGAAATGATGGTGCTGGACACGCCGGAGAAATGATGGTACTGACTTCCACTTTGATCTTCTGTGAAAGGAACTGCATAAACAAAGAGAGATTGAAAGAATGAATGACATCACCTTTGCTAATCATTGTTATGAATGAAACTGAAAGTGTTTCCTGTTTTAAATAGATAGAGATTTCATTTGTGATTTTCTAATATCTCATTTGTTTCTCCTACACGCACCCTCCTGAAGAGGGTTGTTGTGATCAGTCAGATCAAAACAACATTTGAATTGGGATTTGAATGTAAACAGAAATCTTATAGATAAATTGGATAAAACACTTTTGGTCGTGTTTATTAACATTAGTTAATACATTACCTAAAAGAAACTAAAAATGAACAATACTTCTACAGCATTTATTTATTTTATTTCCTGTTAATTTCAGCATTTACTAATACCCCTTTTAAAATCAAACGCTGTTAACATTAGTGCACAATGAACTAACATGAACAACTCTAGTGCATTTTCTTATGTTAACAAATACAATGAAATCTTAATGTTACTGTAAGATTAAAGTTTTTATTCATACGGACCATATCTAATGATGATTAAAAGTAGGTCATGCTTTATGATCTGTGCCTTTCAAAGCCTCCACCCACTGCCTCACAGCAGTAACATATCATGTTATAGAAATGCGTTTTAAAAGTCTCTTAGCTTCATTCCAGGGAAGAGCTCCATCACCCTCCCTCTTTCTCTTTTTCTGCGTTTCCTTTGAGACAGTAAGACGCAAAGGTATGTGTGGCTTAAACAAGAGCCAGGAACACATCCATTGTTCTTCCATGGACGGGTTCTGGAGCTGCTCTCTTTGGAGAATTACAGACACATGCTGTATCTCCATCAGAACCTGAAAGAGAGGACAGTGAGGGAGGAGTCACAAACGATAGCTTTCTGTCTCTCTCTCTCTCACCTCTGTGCTGGAGACAGAGGGAAAGAGACACACAAACCTGATCTGAAAGCCAGACATAGATTTAGAGAAGAAACAAGGAGATGATGAAAGCGAGAGAGAATATCTGAGAGAGTGCGTGTGACAGAAAGCAAAACAAATGTATATAAAACAGTTTTGCTTTGGTGTGAGCCATATGAATGCTTTAAATGTGATATAAATGCTTTATTCACACCAGTCGGCTGTGGTGTGTTTGTTGTGAATGCATGAGACATACAGAAGACAGAGAGTGACAGACAGAGAGAAATCAACAATATGAATCACAGTAACAGTGATAAAAACACAATGAAATGCCTTTGATTCATTATTAGAAACTGGTGAACAACACAGTCTTTTCTCACAGTGCTTTCTCGTAATATTGCAGCATTGTTTAGATTAAAGGAAGTCTCTCATCTCAGTCACTCTCTGTCTCTCTTATAACCTTTGCAAATATGCCACTGTTTTCTAGATCTTTCCACCGTGCTGCCTTTTCTAGACAATAGCATGAAATAATACATTTTATAAATATTACACTTATTGTCCTACATCAGGGTTTAAGAATCTAACCTACAGCATTTTGAAAACTATTACCAAATTTGACAACATGTGACAGTTGAGGAAGACTGGAGACTTGAATATGTGAATATGCCTGTCATGCCTATATAGGAAGTTTTTGGCACAGCAGATCTGCAACGCAATGAATTTAAACATTGTGTGAATGGAATTTCTGCCAGCTCTCAGCAACATCAACAATCAAAGTGTCCATCACTTGAAGACTGACTCATTTTTTAATTACAGCAAAAATGTGTTCAGATTTGAGACTCTGTGACCAAGGGGAAATAGAAATAGAAAAATTTGTGCCATATATTCACATGAAAGATCTGGACTGTTTGACTGTTTTTCTCCAGCTGGTTTCCCATTTTCTTTCTTTCTCTCTACCTGTTCGCTTTCCTTAGCATTTTTTCATAAGCAGAAAATCTGTGTCGAGTTATTTACTCAATCCGTTGCTCAGCATTGCTGTTTAAATTAAACATTTGTTTGTATTTGATATATTGAATGAGTGATGAATGAGTGTGAAGATAAATTTAGGATGACAGTCTCTTAACTAAAATACATTAACAAGTCACTTAATGTATTTGCTGTTAGTGTTGTACTATCCCATATACTACTGTACCAATTACCACATACAGTAAGTTCACATTCTGCTGAGTGATCTTTAGTTTATATACATATCTTTTAGTAAGTGTGTGTGTGCGCGTGTTAGAAGTAGCTGAGGGTGAAATCAGTGCATTTAACACGGGTCATGGCAGCTTGCAACAAACTGTAAAGCCTTAACTGAATGATCAACAAATCGAAGAAACTTTGAGAAATGGTTTTAGAGGAATATATTAGGCTTTGATATTGTTTCATATGATGTACATGGTTTATATTAGATTATATTAGGATTCAGAGGTTTGGCTCAGCTGAACACCAGACAGGCAGTAATGACATCAGTGTTTCAATCTCTGTAGCGAGTCATTAGTGAGGGCCATTATTATTAACATTAAAAGTAATGATGTACAGAAATGATAACATGGGAAAATCTGTTTTCCCACTCTCATCAAACACATTCAGAGAAACGTACATGACAGACTGAATGTCTTTAGAACCCTACACTGACTGTCAGCTGTATTAATCTGCTGTTTTTGGTTCATTATTTGTTTTGTTTTTCATTTATTTATTTGATTGTTCAGTAGAAATTGATTTTTACTTGACCTGGCTTAAAACAATTCTAAATGAAGAGCTCAACTTTGTGAGTCAAGACCTTTTTGAAGCCTAAGGGGTATAAGAAAGAGTAGGCAAATATCCTGACATTCCACTTACCCCAGTGTTAATCAGACTTTCTCCCATCTCCTCTAACCTGGCCAGATATTAGTTAAGGAGGTTTAGTATAGTATCTTTGTCTTTAACCATGAATCAGCAGATAACTGTTTTGTTGCCTAAACTCTGGTTTCCCACATATGCATTAAAGACCACGTTGGGCTAAATTTGACTGTCTTTTAAAATATTCAATGTGCTCGCAATCACAACTCTTAACAGTACTGCTGGGATTAATCCGTCATGGAAACCTGCCCAAAGAAAATACAAGCTTTCTGGGGGAAAAATCTGGCAAAGAAAATTGTTAGAAGCATTCTGTATTGGATGAGAATCCAGAGTGAGACTAATGCTTTAGGTTTTCTTGAATATTACAATACTGTTGTTATAATTGTGATCACATGCTGACATTAAAATGATGTTCAGGTGTTTTTGTAGCATTCAGATTGAATCAGCTGCTCACCAAGCTAAAAAATTCCCATATGTTCTAATAATTAATTACAAACGTGACCAGACCCATGCATGTTGTGTGTCTGTGTGTGTGGAAGCTGTTTCTCACTCAGAAATATCTGAATTAAGTTTGGGGTCTATCGCGGTTCAGGAAGCAGATATTCCTTTCCAAAAATGTTCAAGGATTGAATTATGAATGTACAGTGTTAAACACAGCCGCTGAACATATCCTGCACCAAATTCCTGGTGGCCAAACACAGCTGGTAATTGTGATCGGTAAGATCTCCACAACATAAGATCTGTCATAAAAGATCTGTATGTCAGGAGATTTGTGAAGCTAATTCTCTCTATACAGGGTTTCTCTTTAGCATGGATTCTTACAGAGAGTAAGAATCCTTACTTTCAGACCTTCATATGACTTTCAAGTATGACTAACATTTGAAAGTGTTGGTTAACAGTTTAAAAAGGTTTAAAGCAACTGAGTTGACTAAGAGTCAATTGCATGGTTTAGAGCCCCCAAACACAGCTGTGTTTTTGGTGTGTATGACTGTTTCCTCTAGAATGATTAAAATTATGTTCTGTACCGCTGTAGTGCTCTTCGTGTTGTCACCATTACATCGACAGATGGCAACAATTCGGGCTGTATTTACTTTCTAGTGGCTCTAAACTGTGGAGTTAACTCTTGCCAAGAACATGACCATATAGAAGCATGCGTGAGTGCTCTGAAACACTCTGAAATAGTGCTGTAGACACACATCTGAAGTGTAACATGTCAGTTTCACAACAGAATGATAAGACTGGTGCTATAGTGTTGCTGTTACGTGAATTGATGTCACATCTGATAATGATCGATATGTTCTTGTATTCTTATAACAAGATTTATTCAGGCTGTTAGAATTGTCACATCTAGCTTTTTCTTAATGACAGTTTCATATTAGATGTATATGTGATTCACTTAACAGGAGTTTTGAAACCCAATACTCATGCTTTCAACCTGGGTGGTAAAGTATTATGTGTGTGTGCGTGTGTTCACCCCTCACCAGTGATGGTTAAATGCAGAGGTCACATTTGGGGTATGGGTTACCATACCTGACAAATATGTCACATTCAATGTTAGGGACAAACATTTCATGATTTCTAGGATAACTGTGTGATGACTAATGCTGGCCAGGGCAGTACAGTACAGCAATCAGGTAAAACCAAAAAGATGTAGGAAAATCTGTGAAAAGAAGAAAATCAGAAAAATGCAGGAAAAAGAGTTTTCGTAGATGAGTGAGAGTGAGATTGTTGCACCACAAAGCCTTTCACTTTTCTTTGTAGTTTTGTTTGGTTTTTTAGATGGGAGGAAAATAATAGTGTTGCAGTTTGGTATAACTTTAGCTACATTCAGAGTTTCGTGGGGGTGGAGAGTTGCGTGGGATGCTGAGTGTAGGTGGGGGGTGAGGCAGAGTCCCAAACCATTTCCATACACACACTTATGAGAAACATACGGTACTCTGGTGAAGAGAAACAAAGACTGCACCCCCACCCTCCATTACCCCCAAAATACACACACACTCTGGACTTTTCTTCGCCAGAAACAAAAAAATTATTTTTTCAGCTCCCCCTTCTCCCCCTTCCATCTATCTCACCCTCCCCCTTCTCTCTCTCTTTCTCCCCCTCCCTCCCTCTCTTTCTCTCTTCCTCCCTCTCTCTTTTTTTCTCTTTTTCACCCCCACTCCCTCCCTCCCTCCCTCCCTCTTTCTCTCCCTCTCGCTCTCTCTCTTTTGCTGAAAAGTCAAGAGAGAATTTGTAAGTACTCGGCTTAGGCACAGATCTCCACTGGACAGGGTAAGGAGAGGAAAGCAGGACAGTAAGTAAAGACAGCAAAGGACAGTAAGTTTAACAGGTTCTTGTAGCAGGAAAATGGGCATATAGGGCATTAAATGTTAGAGTTTAAAATATATGAAAAGCACATAAAGAAGGGAAAGAATAATAAAAGAGAGAGAGTAGGTGAGTTCAGCTGAGCAGGGAGAGTTATGGGCTGTGGAGTTCGAGGTGTTGTCCTGCTGTCCACATTACTGTGCCTCTCTGGCGGGTGGACTCAGGACTTGAGAGAACAGGATGCATTCTGCAGTGAGAATGGATGCTATGTGCTCTACTTTCAGCGCAAGATCTTTTTGGATGCTTGGCGGAGCTGCAAAGAACTGGGAGGCAACCTGGCCACAATTAAGCAGCCAAAGGAAGCAGAAATGGTGCAGAGGCTCTTCTCCAATGTGGAACTGAGACCACACCATAGAGGCAAGGCACAAATTTGGATTGGCCTTCAGAGGCAACCTCGACAGTGTGCCCCCACCCGACCCCTGCGTGGCTTCTCGTGGATCACCGGAGATCAGGACACTCAGTACACCAACTGGCTGCAAGAGGACTCTGCAAATAGCTGCTTGTCCCCACACTGTGTGGTGATGGGTTACAACACTGATTCCCATGAGCAAGAGCTTAATCTAAAATGGAAAGGGAGACCTTGTTCAATTTCAGTGGATGGCTACCTGTGCAAGTACACTTTCCGAGGCATGTGTACAGCTGTTGCTAGTGAAGGAGGGGGTAATACACTTTATAGTACCCCTTTTAACCTGCTGAGTACCCTCTTAACACATGTTCCATTTGGATCAGTTGCAACCGTACCATGTCCCATTAAGGATGACCAGTCAGTTTTGTGCACACAAAAGGAAGATGGAACTATTGGTTGGAACAGGGATCCTCCCATGTGCTCTGATGCACCCAAGACAAGCTGGTGTGATAAGGACAATGGAGGTTGCCATCACTTCTGCATTGAGGATAAGGCACATTACTACTGCGATTGCAATGAGGGCTTTCTCCTGGCTGAGGATGGGGTAAGCTGTTTTCTGTCGGACCCTTGCAGTGAGTCTCTGTGTGAATTTGAGTGTTTGCCGGTCATGGGCAGCTACCGTTGTGCTTGTCCTGATGGCTACATGTTGGCACTTGATGAACATAACTGTGTTGATGTAGATGAATGTCTACAGAGCCCTTGTGAGCAGATTTGTGTAAATGCACCTGGAACCTTTGAGTGTCGCTGCAGAGAGGGCTACCAGCTGGACGAAGAAGGTGCCTGTGAAGATGTGGATGAGTGTGTGGACAACCCATGTGAACATGACTGTGAGAACACATTAGGCTCCCATATTTGTCACTGTCGTCTTGGTTTTGCCCCCCTGCAAGAGGATCAGAGTCACTGTTATGACATTGATGAATGTCAAATTGAAGGAATCTGTGAACAGATGTGCATCAATTATGAAGGGGGCTTTGACTGCTACTGTGAAGAAGGTTATAACTTTCAACCTGGACAGTATTCCTGCAGACCCATCAGAGAGAACACTGAGAATCCCACAGCCATTGTGTCACACAACCCTATCTGGCAACCGCGTGATCCTGTATACCCATGGAGTCCTGAATCTGACTGGAGAGAATCTCCGTACTGGCAGACAGATCCGCCTAATGTAGAGACAATTCCAACAGACCTGCTTTGGCTCACAAGCACAACTGAGGAGGAACCTGAAATGACCACACCTACTGAAAGTTCCCCTGAGGTTAGTAATGCTGGTGGGGGTGACCTTTTTTCAGAACACACAGGGCCTAATGTTTTTTTTGCACCCACCATTCTGACCCCCACACCAGACTATTATGGGGATGAGAGCAGCACAGTTCCCACAGCCGCACCCTCCTCCACCGCTGCAGGCGGAGCCTGGAATTGGCTCTGGTTCAGCTCAACCCAAACAGAGCCTGAGACACAAGCAACAGCAAAGAACCCTCCTGACTTCTATGAAGTCTATGATGTTTCTGAACAAGGTCAAGAATATACAGAAAGCTTTGATCATGAATCGGCCACGTTTAGCCCAGATAAGCAAACATCCACCATGTTGCCAATGCAAGGAACAGAGGAGGGCAAAAGCAATAATGACAACAACAATGAACAGAGCAAAGGAAGTAGCTGGTTATTGATCGGATTGCTAGTGCCACTTTGCATCTTCATTGTGGTCATGATAGTACTTGGCGTTATATATTGTACCCGCTACAGAGCTAAGCCACAAAACAAGAACACCAGTGATTGCTACCACTGGATTGCTGGTGCTGGTGATAAAGCAGCTGCTGAAATATCTGGCAGCGGACCTAAGTCCCACATCTAAACTAGCAGATTGTGATTAGACAATCTAATGTAAAAATGTCATTTAAATTGGGTTTTGAAACCTTACTTTCAAGAGAAAATAGATGGATTGTGGTATGTGTCCCACCATTTCTCTGACACTTTTCATCCATAATTGATTTTGGATGTTTATCTGTATTATCTGCTAAGTGGAAAGAGCTCGGGGGCAAAGAGGAATGACTTTAAAACCACTGAGCCTCATTTTCTGCTGTCCTCCAAGAGGCAACATCATATGTTCTACTGTTGCTTACACTGATCTCTTAGTTTGCGAAACAGTTGCTCAACAGTGTAAACAAAAGTGCATAATAATGGCGGAGGATACTTTAGCCTGGTTGAGTAATGCAAGTTCTATTTATTTTTTATTTGAAGGAACTTTCTGAATAGCTGTTTTTGTGCCACATAATAGAGTCATAACAGAGTCATGTTTTAAGCAATCATTTGTGTTTCCATTCTGTCAGACTTTTGTTCTCTGTTGTGTTTCCAGCCGAATTCAGAAACATGTATTTTTGTCCTCTGTGATCATATAATTTAAAATGTTATGCCACCATTTTGTGCCTTGTAACAAGCCTTGTAAAAAGAATGCAAAATGCGTTTTAGAGGTTGTCCATTTAATAACAGTGATTTTAATACTTCATTTAATACTTCAGTTTAGTTTGGTCATCATGCAACACTGCAAGTGTGATGTACCCTGCTGGTGTTCATAGAACATTCAATAAAGCAAGCTGCATTTTAAAATGCTAAGACACTGAGCAGTCTGCACTGTTGTTTTCTTATGCTTGTGGCTAAATGAACCAGATGCAGTTCAGTTCAAGTTGTTTTGTATTTCAAACCTAGGTATTTCAACCTTCAGTCTCTAAAAAAACAAACTTCCAACATTTACTACTATTGAATGTTTATTTAAGTGGTCAGTAAGGTTCAAAATGTGATGTCTACATTGTTGTGACACTGCTTTATGTATTTTGATGGGGGGAGTTTTGGTTCAGTGTAGATACTAAATGCATACAGTAATATTACCAGCATCTAAACCATAATTCTTTACATGGACATACAATTTCAGAGATGTTATAAATACTCAAAAAAAAAAAACGGAACTAGAATGAATGGAACCTTGTGATGGTATCAATGTTCATCATTTGCATTCTTTGCATTAATTAATTTCATTGTCATCACTTGGTGTGCCGTATGTTTCTCACTCATTTACTGGTTGGGTTTGTGCTGTCAAAGTGATTCAGATGAGTTTTTATACACATTAATGTAACTGATTATAAACACAATAAAACCAATCTATAAATGTTATGAATTTAATAGATTTCTAGAAGCCTAGAAATGTAATAATTGTGTAATCATTTGTACATTTCTAACAAGCTGTTCCTATAATTGGCTTAATGGTTTTAGATGCTGTTATTGACATGGACTGTATGAAGGTTTGCACATGTATGATAATGTACACTCGACATAAACACATTGATACTAGTAAGAGCACACTGTTTTGTTAGGGTAAAGTTTAGGATTTACTCTAAGTTTGTAGTAACATATGAAAGCAACCACACCTGACTTTTGAATGATTCATCCCTTTACAATGTCTCATCAACCATTCATCACTATTACTGATGCTGTGTAAACGAGTGCTTGCAGAAATGTGTCTTTCAAAGCCTTGTAGTGTGTTTGCTTTGCTCCCATCTTTCCTGCTTTGTGCTCTTACATTCTGCCCGACTCTTCAGTGGAAAATGCTGACGTGTATCATATCACCTCATTCCTCGTTTATCTCTCTCAGATTCAGAAGTGTCTGTGAAGCGATGACTGTAACATTCAGTTCATTTGTATGTATGAGACCAGTGCCATGCGGTCCCGCCTCTTCTGATAAACAACCTGTCTCAAGGGATGAAGCTAATATGTATGCGTTTCTTTTGTTTCAGCATGATGGCTGAATGATGTGATGGCTGTTATGAAAACTGTTGTAGAAGAATGTGTATGTGCTATGAAGGAATGTGTTCAATCCTGGTGCTGTCTCTAAATGAGCTGGTAACCTGAAGTCACATGCTGTGCATGTGTCCAGTACAAACACATTTTAGCTGAATCAAACCCTCAAACTTTGCATTGCTAATGCACCGCTCTACCAGTTGAGCTACAGGAACACTGAACTGAATATTAATACTCAAAATAATCAAAATGTTCATTAATCATTGAATTAGATAACACTAGTGGCAAGAGTGAGAACTAACAACTTGGATTAAATTGAAAATATTTATAACTTTCAAAGTTCCAGCAATGCCCTAAATTGTGTTTCTCATCCATTCGCTTCAAGTCTTTGTTCTACAGTTTTCAGCAAATTATTTAAAAAACAAACCATGTGCTTTTTTGACAGACACTTCATCAGCCAAAGGAATTTTGGGCTTATGTGTGAGTAAATGTGTCTATAAAGAGAATGCAAAAATATTGCAGAAGGGGTGGAGTGTGGCTGGTCTGTGTCTTCAAAATAGTGTGGTAGGACCTCACCGCTAGTTCTCGATCATATACATTCAGTGGCAATTTCCTCAGGTACATCTGACTGTGAATGGCTCATGGTGGTGTGTGATATGATCACTGCAGCAGCTTATCATTCTTAGCCAGATTAGAATGCATCACACAGAACCATGTTAATGTAAAGGATTTACGGTAATGTCATTACAAATGTTGTATGGCTTTTTTTTTAAGCTGCAATCTGTAACGTTTTCAGTTATTGAGCAAGTACATAACAGATCAGGGTTAAAAATGGTCTTCTTACCTTACCCTGATTTACAACAGTACGTTTATAATAGTGATTTGTAATCTGAGCTGTTGAGTCTGATTTCACAGGAAATGTCCGTCTGTAAATTACGAAGATCTGGCTACTATATTGCATGTCCGGGTACTGTAGATGGTGTAGCGTTTGTAGCTTGTTCTTACAGCAGTTTAAACTTTAATTTAAACTCTCTATGTTAAGAAAATAACTCCACTAGTAAACTGCAGAGATGGTGGTAGAGGGGCAGAAGTAAGAGATTGCAGCTTGAAATTCGTTCATTGTGCCTGCATGGAAAAAAGAGGCCAGTGCAGAACTCCTTAAATGAAAGGAAGTCTGTGCGATTCTGCTCAGCATCAGTTAATGATGAGTAACAGCATTTTAAATATCTCTTAATTTAGAGATGCCACATAATATAATACAACACCAATTTAGATGAACAACACAACAACTCTTGAGTTGAACCCGAGACCATGTCTGCATGCTCTACATATTATTTTCTGTTGAGCTATTTGTAACAATTGCAACAGAGCTTCATAAAGTAGCTGTTGAGTATTGAATGTCTGTCTGCAAAGACCTGTTCAACCCACTGTAGTGTGATTGTAAATGCAGTGTGTGTGCGGCGTGTGCGCCTGTGTATTACTGGCTTGCTTTTGCATGAGGATTCCTTCATGGTTGGATGATTGATTTTCTTTAAATAAGAATCTGTTTTAAAAAAAGGAGAAACAGTTTGTCTGTGGTATTATTTAGAATTAATAGGCAGTTAAGGTAGAGTTGAATATCTGTCATAATAAAACACCTTCAGCAAATCATAGGATGTCTTAAACATTGCACAGTGTTACTTTGCTTTCAAAACAAATCCTTTCATCTGACAGAATACATTGTGCCCTTTGTTTCTAAAGTACTTGGATTACCTGCAAAGATCAGGATATTTCTTTTAGTATCATGTTTTTTAAGGAATTGTGACCACAATTCCACAGTCCTTTCTCTTGATCCTCCTCTGCTTTCCAACACACTGTGATATTGTGTGTTTAAAGGACACAGGGATTTAAGATGAGGCCATTTCTAGAGGTTTTTCTTTGATGTTTTGAAGATGTATCATCCAGTGTCTGTTTTCTCCAGCTGCTGTGGTGATGGCCAGGTCATGATGAACCGTGTTAATGTACTTTTCAGCCTCAATATAGGAGGACTTCAGTATAGGGAAGAATGTTCAGCAAGCTTTGAATTGCAGCTCAGATATGACACTCAAGTCTTCTGCAGATAGAAATATCATCAGACTTTGAGTGCTTCTATATGCTGCACATCAGACAGTTGTTCAGACATCAGACAGAATCATTTTCCAGTCGAGCTGCTGTGAGAACTCTGTAGACGATGTAGGCAATGTGCTTTTGCATTTAGGTCGCACATATAAGAACTCTTGGATCACAGAGACCCGGGTTCGAGTCTGGCCTGGGTCATGCCCTGGTCTTCCTTTCATCTCTCTCACTTCTGTTTCTGTTTACTGTCCTTTGAAATACCAGTCCCATGAATAAAAACCAAAATCACTTAGTATAAAAACCTCTACCAAACAGCTCACGCTTTCTCTTTAAAAGTATGTATAGTTGCAGCCAAGCATGCAGCTGACATATTCATTGAAATTAGAGATTTCACAGAGTCTTAGGCCACGTTTCCACTTGTGATTTCTTCAGTGTCTCATTTGAGAAGTCACCATACAATTCTTGTCAGATTAGATTTGTTTTGATTGTGTAGACGATTGCTCACTCATTTGTTAATAAAGTATAAAACACAATAAACAGTAATTCTAAACTGTGTGATTGTGTATTAAACAAATCATGCAGAATCAGATGAAACTGAGTATCTGTGACTTTTGCACTTAGAATGTAGCACTGATCAGTGACTACATAAAGTCCTGATTTTCTTCTAAATTGACTATATTACTGATAAATGTTTAAATTATACCATTCTTCACATATCCAAGCTTTAATCCTAATACATTAGCTCTGTCTCATAACCGACGAGTTTCCTCACTCTGTATATGGCAGGTATTAGGATTTAGTCTTTTTGGTGGGGGTTCCTAGTTTGTCTTATTAATTCTTGTTAAATGACTCTCTGGATTCTTCACTGGAACATTATGGTGGGTTATTAGAGCTTTAGGTGAAACCAGATGTGAGACGCTCATAAAATCACCATTTTGTTAGACGGTCTTCTCCTGAGGCCCCAACACTCTCCGCTCTGACCTCACTTCCCACTGCCACTCCACCTACAGCATATTCTATTCTTTCTGAAATGATTACAGTACAGAGGGCCAGTCTAAATGCCTGCTCACATTGTGTATATGTCCTCCTCTATCAATCATGTCATAAACTGTCGCTTTACTTATGATCAGTGTCACAGGGATGTGCTTTGAAATGCTTTAAGTATTGCTGTATGATTAGCTTTGGCATTGTTTGATAAAGCTGCTCAGACACACAGTCATGTAGTTTCACTGTATTTCACATTACGGTTCACAGTTGTACTGTGTAATATGTAGAAGCTTTCTGGAATTGGTCATTGCTGACCTGCCCTCTCTCTGATTGTTGATTATTCAGCTGCTCTGGGGTTGTTGAGGACTTCAATGTGATTAGTTCTGTCCAACTTCAAAATGTAAAATGCTTCACTGTCTGAATGTATGATTTATTCATAGACACATCCCTTGAGCAGAAGAGGAGGCTGCATAAAGAAAAGGTCATAACAGTTTGGGATTTATCCATATTAGTTGATTATGTCAATTATATTAATTTACTCCCAAAGTAAATATATTAATTTATTGTCTAGTTCAGCAGTGTAATCAAAAAGACCTGTACGTAAGGAGGAATCAAAACCTGTACGTAAAGCAAAGTTTCTTGCAAAAAGTTGCTGCTGCTGCTGGTCTCAGAGACTGTACTAAAAGTGTTCAAAACATCAGTAGAATGATGTAGTTTTGATTTAGTCACTGTTTTTATTTATCATACTGTATCTGTATAGTGTATGTCTGCATAAAATATCCATATTGTACAGTAAACAAAATGGCACATGCTTGATTTTACAGTGTGATGGATGAACTAATAAATGATGTGTAATAAATGAAGTATAAATAAAATCTCTTTCTTGACTCATTAAATCATTAACTTGTACTCAATGAATTGAACGTTCTGTAAAGTGATCTTTCTGGTTTACCCCAATGCTACACAATGCTACAGTATCTAGAATAAAATCTGTCTATATGCAGAAAACACATTCTGTCATTTGCACTTTATTTCTTTTTATGATTTCTTTCCCATCCGCCTGCATTGATTTATTCACTTGTGTAACAGCAGTAACAGAACACATGTTGACAATAACTGTGTGGTCTGAATCTGCTGCAGTGCGTGAATCATTTAATCCTTTCATTTAGTCCTGTGGCTGTGTTTGATGGGCAGTACAGTGTTTACAAAGTCAATTAAAGAACATTGTCATATGATTACAAAATGTAATGCCGAATACAGGAACGCAGTAAAGCACCTGTGTGTTTCTGCTCATAGAGGTTCATGTTGGAGCACTGTGTATTTTTGATAAATGCTACAGTGGGCTGCAAGACTGTAAAGATAAAGCCAGTAGTCAATAGTTCAGTCAATAGTCACAGTTACACTAGTGCATGCATGTTGTAGTGCACAGTTAACTTGTCTGCAGCTATAAAATTGCTAACATTTCAACTTGTATGTATGTCTAGACACTACTTCAGTATGAATATCTCACTATGCAAACTAAAAGCAGTAGATATGATTTATTGGCAGTGTATACACGTCTACATTAAGAATGCATTGCCTTGACTATATAATTCTCTAATGAAACAATAATTAAGAATTTTCATTTTTTTGCCCTGCAACAAGAGAAACTTTTATGATATCCAACATTTGTCTCAAACAGCAAAACCATCCAACCAAGTGCATCCTACTCAGCAATCTTATATAAGAAATACTAGTTAGAGGCTGATTAGAGGCAGTTTTGCCTCTTGGGGGATAAAAATGAATCACATCCTTAAACAAAACCAGCTGTTTTGTTGGATTCACATTGTTTCTGTTTTTGTAACTGAGCTTCAGTGCTCCAGACACCACAGGGAAACATTTTATGCATTGGGCAAAAGGTGTCATTTAATTAACAAATGGTATTCTTATTTAAGATGTAGTGATTTATGTGACACATTCACCTTTGAAACATATCTGTGTTTGTTTTAAAATTGTCAGATTCCATTGAACATCTAGTTCTTTATTGTGCTGCAACCTAAAGAGTTTTTCACCTAAAACTGCATTTTCGCATGATCATGTATGTGATGCGCACACATTATCATGCTATTGTGCTACTTTAACCTATGAAAAGAACTGAAGTTTACGTCAGCAAGGCATTGATGTCAAAATAAGGCATCTGTCTTATATAGCAATAGTATGATGATTCATGTAATCATGATAGCTTAGCCTTGGAGCACAAGTAACACATTTTTGATATACAAAACTGTTTTTTATTCAACAAAAAGACAAATTCAAAACCTTGACAAATGTCGTTACCAACTCAGCACCCGGTAAACCCAACCCCCCCCCCCATTCAATTAAATAACATGAAAAAAAACAGATTATTTACTCAGAACATCCTGCAGTAGTTTTGGACCATGGTGTTACCAGCTGTGAAAGGAAGGGGACAACAGATTAACTGCTCCACAACCCATGACTGACAGACTGCAGCCCTGATCACCTGAATGACAAATTCTGCACTAAGAAAACTGGTAAGCTGCTAGCACTCATGGTTGACATACAAATGGGATTGTGTTCATGTTTGTGTAGTGATGTTGAGGCACTGGGAACCAGAAGGTTAAAGAGTAAAGAAGTCCAAACAGGCAGCTGTGTTATCGGGAATGAAATGTATCTGTGGGATTTTGAGCTCCTGGGGCCAAAAGAGTCTATATTGTACTAAGTTAAAATGATTTTTTTACCACTCATGGTTTTCATAGTGTATTTTTCCTAAAGGAAAGAAGCCCTGATTTCCTTATTTTATTGCGATTTATTTGAAATGGACTCGGATTGCTTTACTGTAAAAAATAAATTTAAGGCAATCAAAACAGCCACTATGTGGTCAGAACAGCATCAATGAAACAGGTCTTATTTTAACATACAAATGTAATAATTTTAGCACTGGTAAACGAACCTGCCATCTGCACAGTAAACCACATTATGTACAGATGTGTCTATTGATGTCAATCAACCAATAACCAATTGATTAAAGGAGGCCAAAAAGAAATTAGATGAGCTACTTATTGTTTATTGTACTGCTTATTGTCTTTCTGCACTGGTGTTCCCCAGGTTCTTGTGGAGGTTCTTGGGAAGGTTCTTGTCAGAGCACGGTTCAGGGTGATCAAACGGGTCAAATGCGCTTGAGCACAGTTCAGAGTGCCTAGTGTGAGTGTATCCTTATTTACACAGCACCACCTGACTGTCAACACAACGTGGAGCACAAGCTGCTGTGGGGAACATGTACTCTGCATTCTTACTCCTCTCAGGTATGTCAATCAGTCTGTTCACCACTTATTCTGCCTGTAGGAGGCAGTATATTTCATTTCGTGAATCTAGAGCTACAGTTAATAAATGTGAAATAGATCAGACAACACATCTCCATGTCTGTGAAAAACACACATACCCCACCTTGTGGTAACATCTGGTGTCTCCAGAACTGCTCCACTTTCTCATATTGATTATAGATGTCTGAGTTGGATATGATCTGGTCGACAGAAACAATAGATATTCAGTGTCACTATACAGTTAATAAACGTTTTAAATATTGTTCTCCAGCTGAACGCAGCATTAATGAAAGTGGATGAGTCTTTCAGTAGCAGGTCTAAAGTGTAAAGTCTAAAAAACTGAAGATGTTGCAAACATGTTTCTAACCTACCAAAACATCATTTAAATGAGTTGCATCTCTACATATCTATCAATAAAAAACCTAAAGCAAAACCTTTTTGACGTGAATACCTGTATTAAACAGCTGACGAATAATCATGTCTGCAGTTAAAAATAAGCTCTAAACTGCAATAATTAATGCCCACTTTCTACAACTGACTCTGAAATCAGTCTCTCAGTTTTAATGTATTAACGTTGACAGCCAGGGACTAATGTGAAAAGATGAAGGATGTGAGAAGCAATACTTAAATCTCTTGATGACATTTTAAAGAGCTCTTCAGAAACTAGATGTTTATAACTTATTTTTCAGTCAAGCATCTTAAGAGAAAACGTCATTCTTTCTTTTCCTTCCTGTGGCTGTACATCACATCAGCTGATGCAGACTGCTGTTGGATGCTCCCACATCATCTCTGTGGTAATAGTTGGAAGTGATACTTTAAAAAGCACTGTCCATCAGATCATCAGCTCTAGGCTGGTTAACTAAAAGCTTACCTTTTTGATATTAATAGGATGATAAGAGGATAGTAAAGTAATAATATGAATATTGAGCGTGTATATATGTATTTATTATATTGCATGTATATATATATATATAATGTATATTATATGTATTTGTGCATCTGATCCTTTAAAGGAATGAAGGAATTGGTTCATAGCTCCTCCTCTATCCCACCATACACACATGGCTGTGACTCTAACATATTTAAACATATCACTGAACATAATCATCATTTATAAATTCTTCACTTTTTCACAAGTCTTTTACTGATCATATTGTATCATTTATCATATTGATAAAATTGTAAGATCTTGTAACTGTATTACCTTTTATGATCCAGGTGAGTACAGTACATTTGGTTTGTCATCCAGCTGCTAATATCTGAAGCATTATCTCATGTTCAATATGTTCATCCATCCAGCTGTCATCTACTGCCTTTCTGTCTCTCTCCCTCTCTGATTCTGTCTCTCAACCTCTCTCTCTCTCTCTCTTATCTTTCATTACATACACATTTATTCTATTCTCAGGACAAACACGGCTAACTGTTGTGTTTTCAGACTGCAGCACAGCACATATTTCAATTGATTGTTTTACATTTACCTGCATAATATATTTAACTGCACAATAATCATTTGAAGTGTTTAGGTCCAGATGAAATGGGGTTCTTTGGATGTAAAACTATCAAGATAATGAATCAAGATAATGAAACTGTTGACAGCTGTAAATAATTTGATGTTGAAGTCGGCACATCAGGTTCATTTTGAAAGCCCTGAAGAACATCACTGGTGTTTGGTGTCACTGATGTAAGGGTGCCACTGTAATAACGTGACCGCCGATGCAGTTTGATGAATGTTATGATGATTTTAATCTGTTAATCCCACAATGCTTCAGTGCTCTAGAGCACCTGTTTCTGCTGTTTTTATTTGCCCAGTGTAAAGCTACATTCAGGGAATATTGATCAAACACATATAA
This sequence comes from Chromobotia macracanthus, assembly GCA_036877525.1. Classification (NCBI taxonomy): domain Eukaryota; kingdom Metazoa; phylum Chordata; class Actinopteri; order Cypriniformes; family Botiidae; genus Chromobotia; species Chromobotia macracanthus. The sequence goes on along the minus strand of JAZGTH010000049.1, from coordinate 1,014,843 downwards.
AGCTTTATTATTACTGTATCTTTATGTATTCCTGTATCCTGTTATTGTTATAAATTCCTTTTCTTAGCATTACACTAAAGGGCCTAGTTTATTTAAAATAGCTTTTTATGACACAAAACTGAAACGATGATTGAAAACTGATTGGATTTTACTCCAAATTTCACATATTTCGTCTTATTTAACCTCTAACTTTGTAAACAACCAAAGTCAAAATCATTTATACCAATTTATAACATAATCGTATACCAATACGATTTAAAATAAAATGTCCATGAAATCTGTGGATTATTATTTACATTTTATTACAAGCTTTTAGGATGAATAGTGACATACATTGAAATTATTTTTATATTAAAGTTTTGATGATCTAATGTTAGTTTTGATGACAGTATTATAGATGGAAATAATGAGTGGGTGTGTACAAACATTTGATTGTAGTGTATATGTTATGCTAACTTTAAGAAAACATATCAGCCTATTTTTGTATTTAATGTGTCTGGAAAAAGCTTTCTTAATTTGTATATACTCTATATGAAGCGCATACTGTATATAGGGACCAGTTTTGCAATTTGCATCATTGCAGTATTATGAAATTACAGGTTTTCTTGAGGAAAAAGAAATATAGGGTTTGTAAGCGCGAGTAGTCTTGTAAGGTCACACCTCCTGGAAGGTTTCAAACTTTGGCCTGATATTTGTTCTGTAAAGATTAATTAACAATCCATTCTGCATAGCTTATACTGTATATGAACGGTTCATATACTGTAGATGATATATGTCAAAATACGCTGCTCTTCCTGTAGGACACTGCCAGTTTCTTACCTCTGTAATCTTGTGCAGGACTGACAGGCTCTGCTGTACTATTATTACACTGCCACATTATACTGAACATGTCGCCCTTTAATAAAGAGAAACAGCTCTGATGTCAGCTTGAAAGATGTTTCTCACGTTCTTTCTGCTGGCACACAAATTCCTCTCACAGTGTCACGTTGTCTGTCTCCAAGACACCAAAAACATTCACAAAACGTTTCATGTATGTGTCCTGAGACACTGTAATTTCTGGTGAGATAGATAGAAGCTCCTCACAAAATCACTTCATACACGTGTTTCATTTTTAATGTGCTTTAATAATAGCATCGCGATGTCAACAACAGCTTACAATTACATAACTAGAACCATGTGTGTGTTTAATTGTTACAGTTCAGTTGTCTTGATCAAGTTAATTCATCCTCATAGTGATGTTCAGGATATTAGAACGGCGTCACTAAAAAAGAAATAAATGTTAAGTACATCTGAATGGTGTTGTTTGTGTTTCTAACACACTGTTCATGTCCAGAGTAGTTTCACTAGAACAGTCTTTCCATTCAGCTGTATGTTCCGTTTGTTAAATTACAGGTTGACATTAATTGAAAAATCACTGACATAAAAAAGATGTTAATAGTGTAAATCACATATTTAGACCAAAAATAGAAAATATTTACACTCTGCAACAAAACTGGGAATAATTAGAAATAGAATATTGATGCAGTAACACAGATCAGCCACATGATGGCCTCACTCAAGCCTTCTGAACTAGAATGAGCGTCACTGCATATAAATACAATACTGAGGTAAAATACAGTCAGCATCACATTTTTAGAAAAAGGGTTTAATATCTTATCTTAATATCGTTAATACCCTGCAATACATTTTAAACTATTTGATTTTCATATTTTAAGTTGCCACAAAAAAACAATAACAAAGAAGCACATGCTAAATTTAGATTAAAATGTGAGGATTTTTCAATAGATTTCTTTGTATATAATTGAATCAGCTGTATGCCAGCCATTCCTAACAACAAACAGCATGTTTCTGCTGAGGCGGACTTGTAGATCAAAATTTAATTTCCAAGAACTCCAAACCCTGAAATTTAAACTGGAACAGCTTCCATCTTTTTAATTTTTGCAGGCATCATAAAAGTATGTTGAAGAAAATATTTTTGTATGACTACTAGTCTCTCTGATTGTGCAAAAACATACCAATCAGATTTTTTCACATAACACCGGGAAACTCTTTGCAGAACTTTTTGTCAATTCAATGCTTTACATCAAAGTACCGTGGTATGATTATTTGATATAGTACTATACTTACAGGACTGACAGTGTTTTTTGGAAGAGGTGTCACCTTAGCTTGAAATGATTCGTTCTGTCTCAGCTTCAACATTTTAAATGAATTCCATTCCAGGCGGAAATTGTGAACATCGTATACAAACACTGAAAAATGTTTAAAAAGAAATAGAAAGACAATGCACCAAATTATTTTCATTAGTGAAATCTAAAAGCTTTCATGTCTGAAATGACCATATTATTGCAAAATGTTTATAAACGCCATCTGATGCGCAGTCAGTTACCGGCGAGTATCATAAATGAGAAAATGTGTTAATCCACCCAGCTTCATGATGGACCCTAAATGTTTCGTTGCTTTTTTTATCAGGATAAAACACTGCAGACAGGTAGGTGACCACACCGAGATTCCTTTCCTCTACAGACTCATTCTGTCCAGTCGACTGCTTGTGTAAGTCCACGCACATCTATCTTCAGAATAAAACTCATCCTGAACCAGGAGTTAGACATAATGAAGGAACATATCTGTCTGTCAGTTCATTCACCTGTGATTAGCCAGTCTGCACCTTGTCCTCCTGTGCCCATGCTGCACTATGCCCACCGGGTAACTGGGTAGCAGGCATACAGCGATGACTCTTGTATGTGCCAAGATGTCTGAAACTACGCCCACACTGGTAGCAAGAATAGGGCGTGGCCCCGCTGTGAATGCGCATGTGTGTATATAAATTGCCCAGTTCTTTAAACCTGCGGCCACACTGGGGACAGGCATACGGGCTCTCTCCTGTGTGTACACGCTGATGCCGTTTGAGTCCGGACAGCACCGGGAAGCCCTTACCGCACTGAGGGCAGGGAAATGGGCTCTGGGCCCCACTGTGGCTGAGACGGTGACTTTTGAGCCGGGCGGCGTGGCGGAAACGTTCCCCACACTCAGAGCAGACAAATGGCTTCTCACCGGTGTGGATGCGCTGGTGCTGTCGAAGGTTTCCCAGATAGTTGAAATGCCGGCCACAGTCACCACATTCATAGCCACCCTCCACTTTCTTCACACGTGCTCCCCTCACAACAGGTCCCTCCGAGCCACCCTGAGCACGCCCCACCTCGGCAGGATCGCCCTCTCCACGAGAGGAAGAAGCGCTCGGAGGGGACTGCAAAGCCGGGCTTCTCTCGTCGATGTGCATGAGCTTTATGTGTTCCTCCAGGAACGAGGAGTCGAGGCAGAGAGTTCCACAAAAAGGACAAATGAAAGTGTGAGCAGAGAACTGCTGACCTGGAAGAGAAATAAATACATTAATTAATATATTAATAATACACCAGTATATTTATATACGACAACGAAACAGCACAGATACTAAGGCTGTGGATTACTGCTAATAATGTTGTAAATTAATTGCAAATTTTCATATTTCAGTGAACTATCCCTTTAACTCACTGATATACATTTGGCTCACACTTTTGTCTGAAGTGACTTACAGCACATCTGAGATATAAATGTTACTTTGTTGTTGTGCCATGCTCTACCAGCTGAGCTACAGGAGAAATGACATGCTGTTTCAAAAACCTGCAAAGCATTTTGAAGAATCTTGGGTTCACAAAGGGCAGGTACATACTTAAGCTGTCTCTGAACTCATTTTGACTGCATAGATTCTGTGCAGAGAAATAACCTCTTTCCCACTGCATTGTCAAATACTCAGAACAACAACTAATTCAATTATAATTCAAGAGAACATACAGTGCAATTATAGCAGACAAAAAAGAAAACGGATTATAAAATAAATTGATTACATGCTGTATTTTTATGCATTTCATTTGTACAGTGTGCAGAGTTGCTGCCTACTGTATATACAGCATTTCAAATCAGTCATTGAGGAGACAAAGTTTGTTAGGGTGCTGCCTTAGAAGACAGCTGTCTATGTATGCAGTGTGGTAGCCTGTTAGATACTTAAAACAGCTTACAACTACATTTCTAACCTGGCTCTGTTCTGTCCCCACTGTCCTCTGCCGGGCTGCTTCTGTCTTCTGACGGAGAGCCCTGAGTGTGCAAAGGAAACTGAGACGGGTTTGAGTCAGACACGCCGCGCAGACGACCTCTTCCTCCTCCAGAACCTTCATCTTCATCACCTTCCTCCACAGCAGAAACATCTTCACATTTCATTTCAGAATCACCTGGTGAGAGCAGGACACATGCAACACTTCAGCAAACAAATCAGCAGAACACCCGCGCAGTGTCTTTACTGCACGCATACTGTAATGCGTGTCATGTGTACCACAAGTCAAGGTCCTCTAGGCTAGCAGGTTATGATGAAATCGATTACTGGATCAACCATTACCTTTAAACTCGGCTGAGCTGAGCTCCACTCCAGTCATCCACTCATAGTCATACATGCGTTTACTGGCGGACGGTAACATGCTGAAAATGTCCGCGTCTGCATCCGGATCCCCGCCGTCCGTCCACAGGCTCAGAGACGCGTGCGGCTGCGCTTCGGTCCGCCCGTCCCGCTCCGATCCAAAGGCCTGGTCGCTCTCCACTTCAGCAACACCCCGCTGGTTCTTGTCCTTCATCAGAAAGTCGCAGATCGCGTTTATGTTCTCCTTCTTCACCACGGGCATCCCGGGTTTGGTCTTCTTCGGGTCCGCGCTGTACTTCTGCTCTGGTTTCCTGCACTCCGAGCTGCCGGGAACTCTTCCGTCTTTCTCCGCTGACTCCAGTCTGGCCTTCAGCAGCTCGATCTCGTCGGTTTTCTCGCGGAGCTCCATCTTCAGGACTCTGATTCGGACGCTGACCAGCTTGCGGATCTCGGACAGCGCGGACTCCAGCACCACCGTGATGTTCCTGCCGAGGTGCTCCGTGATCTCGGTCACCGAGCACACCAACTGCTCGTCCGGTTCGAGCTCGGAAAAATCTTCATCGCCTCGACCGAAGGGCCCCGTGATATCCATAAATGCGCTCTGAGGATCCGACGGCTGTCCTGATTCAAGATAACAATGGTTTCTTTTTCGGTTCATGCCAACGGCGCAGGCGCTCAGATGTGACGGGGTCGGGCTGCTGATGGACACTGAGGTTGCTCACACACCACAGAGCACCAGACGAACTTCCTCCCACTTCGGAAGTTGAGTATGAAAACAGCGCCCTCCGCGGAGCCGTCATCAGAGAAAAGCAGAGGTGGAGACATTTGGTGAGGTTGTCCATTCTAGGGCAAAGCTGTGTTATAATATTATTTGTATTCTGCTACGTATAGTATAATATAAACTGTATTCTGCGTATTTTATTATTTTCTTTATTCTGTCATTTCTTGTTTCTTTTGTGTCTCAACCGTTTGTTCCGGAAAGGTGCAAACATGTTGCAGAAATAAAGTACAGAAATAATTTTGATCTGAATTGTGTCCAGGTTATGTATTAAATCTGCTGTTAAAGCACAACAGGTAAGATTTGTTTATATACAAAAAACACTTGCAAAGTGTTATATGTTTTGTTCAACTGTGTACTTGTAAGTATTTGTAAATCCAGAGAAATTCACCATTGTAAATAGTGCACATCCCAGTCACTTGTCGCCTGTCAATGACGTAATTCTGCGTTACTGCAGGTTTTAGCTTGTACTGCAGCAGAAACCATGGCAACACACGTGGAGAAAGCGGAAGTAGTGATCGTTGTTGTTCTGATTGTTTATGACCTTTCACAACAACTTCTGTGTGTTATGTTAGTATACATTTAGTTAGTATACATTTAGTTAGTATACATTTAGTTAGTATACATTTAGTTAGTATACATTTAGTATACATTTAGTTAGTATACATTTAGTTAGTATACATTTAGTTAGTATACATTTAGTATACATTTAGTTAGTATACATTTAGTTAGTATACATTTAGTATACATTTAGTATACATTTGGTTAGTATACTTTAGTATACATTTAGTTAGTATAAATTTAGTTAGTATACATTTAGTTAGTATACATTTAGTATACATTTAGTTATATAAGCAGGAAGTAGTGATCGTTGTTTGTTCTGATTGTTTATGACCTTTCACAACAACTTCTGTGTGTTATGTTAGTATACATTTAGTTAGTATACATTTAGTTAGTATACATTTAGTTATATACATTTAGTATATTTAGTTAGAATAATTTAGTATACATTTAGTTATATAAGCGGAAGTAGTGATCGTTGTTGTTCTGATTGTTTATGACCTTTCACAACAACTTCTGTGTGTTAGTTAGTATAATTTAGTTAGTATACATTTAGTTAAGAATACATTTAGTATACATTTAGTTAGTATACATTTAGTATACATTTAGTTATATAAGCAGGAAGTAGTGATCGTTGTTGTTCTGATTGTTTATAGACCTTTCAGCAACAACTTCTGTGTGTTATGTTAGTATACATTTAGTTAGTATACATTTAGTATACATTTAGTTAGTATACATTTAGTATACATTTAGTTAGTATACATTTAGTTATATACATTTAGTTAGTATACATTTAGTTAGAATACATTTAGTATACATTTAGTTAGTATACATTTAGTTAGTATACATTTAGTTAGAATACATTTAGTATACATTTAGTTATATACATTTAGTTAGAATACATTTAGTATACATTTAGTTAGTATACATTTAGTATACATTTAGTTATATAAGCAAGAAGTAGTGATCGTTGTTGTTCTGATTGTTTATGACCTTTCACAACAACTTCTGTGTGTTATGTTAGTATACATTTAGTTAGTATACATTTAGTTACATTTAGTTAGTATACATTTAGTTTATACATTTAGTTAAAAATAGTATACATTTAGTTAGTATAATTTAGTATACATTTAGTTAGTATACATTTAGTTAGTATACATTTAGTATACATTTAGTTAGTATACATTTAGTTAGAATACATTTAGTATACATTTAGTTAGTATACATTTAGTATACATTTAGTTATATAAGCAGGAAGTAGTGATCGTTGTTGTTCTGATTGTTTATGACCTTTCACAACAACTTCTTGTGTTATGTTAGTATACATTTAGTTATATACATTTAGTTATATACATTTAGTTAGTATACATTTAGTTAGAATACATTTAGTATACATTTAGTTAGAAACATTTAGTTAGAATACATTTAGTTAGAATACATTTAGTATACATTTAGTTAGTATACATTTAGTTAGTATACATTTAGTTAGTATACATTTAGTATACATTTAGTTATAAGTGGAAGTAGTGATCGTTGTTGTTCTGATTGTTTATGACCTTTCACAACACTTCTTGTGTTATGTTAGTATACATTTAGTTAGTATACATTTAGTTAGATACATTTAGTATACATTTAGTTAGTATACATTTAGTTAGTATACATTTAGTTAGTATACATTTAGTATACATTTAGTTAGTATACATTTAGTATACATTTAGTTAGTATACATTTAGTATACATTTAGTTATATAAGCAGGAAGTAGTGATCGTTGTTGTTCTGATTGTTTATGACCTTTCACAACAACTTCTGTGTGTTATGTTAGTATACATTTAGTTAGTATACATTTAGTTAATATACATTTAGTATACATTTAGTTAGTATACATTTAGTTAGAATACATTTAGTTAGATACATTTAGTTAGAATACATTTAGTATACATTTAGTTAGTATACATTTAGTTAGTATACATTTAGTATACATTTTAGTTATATAAGAGTAGTGATCGTTGTTGTTCTGATTGTTTAATGACCTTTCACAACAACTTCTGTGTTATTTTAGTATACATTTAGTTAGTATACATTTAGTTAGAATACATTTAGTATACATTTAGTTAGTATACATTTAGTTAGTATACATTTAGTATACATTTAGTTAGTATACATTTAGTATACATTTAGTTAGTATACATTTAGTATACATTTAGTTATATAAGCAGGAAGTAGTGATCGTTGTTGTTCTGATTGTTTATGACCTTTCACAACAACTTCTGTGTGTTATGGTAGTATACATTTAGTTAGTATACATTTAGTTAGTATACATTTAGTATACATTTAGTTAGTATACATTTAGTTAGTATACATTTAGTTAGTATACATTTAGTATACATTTAGTTATATAAGCGGAAGTAGTGATCGTTGTTGTTCTGATTGTTTATGACCTTTCACAACAACTTCTTTGTTATGTTAGTATACATTTAGTTAGTATACATTTAGTTAGATACATTTAGTTAGAATACATTTAGTTAGTATACATTTAGTTAGTATACATTTAGTTAGTATACATTTAGTATACATTTAGTTAGTATACATTTAGTATACATTTAGTTAGTATACATTTAGTATACATTTAGTTATATAAGCAGGAAGTAGTGATCGTTGTTGTTCTGATTGTTTATGACCTTTCACAACAACTTCTGTGTGTTATGTTAGTATACATTTAGTTAGTATACATTTAGTTAGTATACATTTAGTATACATTTAGTTAGTATACATTTAGTTAGAATACATTTAGTTAGAATACATTTAGTTAGAATACATTTAGTATACATTTAGTTAGTATACATTTAGTTAGTATACATTTAGTTAGTATACATTTAGTATACATTTAGTTATATAAGCGGAAGTAGTGATCGTTGTTGTTCTGATTGTTTATGACCTTTCACAACAACTTCTGTGTGTTATGTTAGTATACATTTAGTTAGTATACATTTAGTTAGAATACATTTAGTTAGAATACATTTAGTTAGAATACATTTAGTATACATTTAGTTAGTATACATTTAGTTAGTATACATTTAGTTAGTATACATTTAGTATACATTTAGTTATATAAGCGGAAGTAGTGATCGTTGTTGTTCTGATTGTTTATGACTTTCACAACAACTTCTTGTGTTATGTTAGTATACATTTAGTTAGTATACATTTAGTTAGAATACATTTAGTATACATTTAGTTAGTATACATTTAGTTAGTATACATTTAGTTAGTATACATTTAGTATACATTTAGTTAGTATACATTTAGTATACATTTAGTTAGTATACATTTAGTTAGAATACATTTAGTATACATTTAGTTAGTATACATTTAGTATACATTTAGTATACATTTAGTTAGTATACATTTAGTATACATTTAGTATACATTTAGTTAGAATACATTTAGTATCATTTAGTTATATAAGCAGGAAGTAGTGATCGTTGTTGTTCTGATTGTTTATGACCTTTCACAACAACTTCTGTGTGTTATGTTAGTATACATTTAGTTAGAATACATTTAGTTAGAATACATTTAGTATACATTTAGTATACATTTAGTATACATTTAGTTAGTATACATTTAGTATACATTTAGTTAGTATACATTTAGTATACATTTAGTTATATAAGCAGGAAGTAGTGATCGTTGTTGTTCTGATTGTTTATGACCTTTCACAACAACTTCTGTGTGTTATGTTAGTATACATTTAGTTAGTATACATTTAGTTAGTATACATTTAGTTAGAATACATTTAGTATACATTTAGTTAGTATACATTTAGTTAGAATACATTTAGTATACATTTAGTTAGTATACATTTAGTATACATTTAGTTATATAAGCAGGAAGTAGTGATCGTTGTTGTTCTGATTGTTTATGATTTCACAACAACTTCTGTGTGTTATGTTAGTATACATTTAGTTAGTATACATTTAGTTAGTATACATTTAGTTAGTATACATTTAGTATACATTTAGTTAGTATACATTTAGTATACATTTAGTTAGTATACATTTAGTTAGAATACATTTAGTATACATTTAGTTAGTATACATTTAGTATACATTTAGTTAGTATACATTTAGTTAGTATACATTTAGTATACATTTAGTTAGTATACATTTAGTATACATTTAGTTAGTATACATTTAGTATACATTTAGTATACATTTAGTTAGAATACATTTAGTATACATTTAGTTATATAAGCAGGAAGTAGTGATCGTTGTTGTTCTGATTGTTTATGACCTTTCACAACAACTTCTTGTTTATGTTAGTATACATTTAGTTAGTATACATTTAGTTAGAATACATTTAGTATACATTTAGTTATATAAGCAGGAAGTAGTGATCGTTGTTGTTCTGATTGTTTATGACCTTTCACAACAACTTCTGTGTGTTATGTTAGTATACATTTAGTTAGTATACATTTAGTATACATTTAGTTAGTATACATTTAGTTAGTATACATTTAGTATACATTTAGTTATATAAGCGGAAGAAGTGATCGTTGTTGTTCTGATTGTTTATGACCTTTCACAACAACTTCTGTGTGTTATGTTAGTATACATTTAGTTAGTATACATTTAGTATACATTTAGTTAGTATACATTTAGTTAGTATACATTTAGTTAGTATACATTTAGTATACATTTAGTTAGTATACATTTAGTATACATTTAGTTAGTATACATTTAGTTATATAAGCGGAAGTAGTGATCGTTGTTGTTCTGATTGTTTATGACCTTTCACAACAACTTCTTGTGTTATGTTAGTATACATTTAGTTAGTATACATTTAGTTAGAATACATTTAGTATCATTTTGTTAGTATACATTTAGTTAGAATACATTTAGTATACATTTAGTTAGTATACATTTAGTATACATTTAGTTATATAAGCAGGAAGTAGTGATCGTTGTTGTTCTGATTGTTTATGACCTTTCACAACAACTTCTGTGTGTTATGTTAGTATACATTTAGTTAGTATACATTTAGTTAGTATACATTTAGTATACATTTAGTTAGTATACATTTAGTATACATTTAGTTAGTATACATTTAGTTAGAATACATTTAGTATACATTTAGTTAGTATACATTTAGTATACATTTAGTTAGTATACATTTAGTTAGTATACATTTAGTATACATTTAGTTAGTATACATTTAGTTAGTATACATTTAGTATACATTTAGTATACATTTAGTTAGAATACATTTAGTATACATTTAGTTATATAAGCAGGAAGTAGTGATCGTTGTTGTTCTGATTGTTTATGACCTTTCACAACAACTTCTGTGTGTTATGTTAGTATACATTTAGTTAGTATACATTTAGTTAGAATACATTTAGTATACATTTAGTTATATAAGCAGGAAGTAGTGATCGTTGTTGTTCTGATTGTTTATGACCTTTCACAACAACTTCTTGTGTTATGTTAGTATACATTTAGTTAGTATACATTTTAGTATACATTTAGTTAGTATACATTTAGTTAGTATACATTTTAGTATACATTTAGTTATATAAGCGGAAGAAGTGATCGTTGTTGTTCTGATTGTTTATGACCTTTCACAACAACTTCTGTGTGTTATGTTAGTATACATTTAGTTAGTATACATTTAGTTAGTATACATTTAGTTAGTATACATTTAGTATACATTTAGTTAGTATACATTTAGTTAGTATACATTTAGTATACATTTAGTTAGTATACATTTAGTATACATTTAGTTAGTATACATTTAGTTATATAAGCGGAAGTAGTGATCGTTGTTGTTCTGATTGTTTATGACCTTTCACAACAACTTCTGTGTGTTATGTTAGTATACATTTAGTTAGTATACATTTAGTTAGAATACATTTAGTATACATTTAGTTAGTATACATTTAGTATACATTTAGTTAGAATACATTTAGTATACATTTAGTTAGAATACATTTAGTATACATTTAGTTATATAAGCGGAAGTAGTGATCGTTGTTGTTCTGATTGTTTATGACCTTTCACAACAACTTCTGTGTGTTATGTTAGTATACATTTAGTTAGTATACATTTAGTATACATTTAGTTAGTATACATTTAGTATACATTTAGTTAGAATACATTTAGTATACATTTAGTTAGTATAAATTTAGTTAGTATACATTTAGTTAGTATACATTTAGTTAGAATACATTTAGTATACATTTAGTTAGTATACATTTAGTTAATATACATTTAGTTAGTATACATTTAGTTAGTATACATTTAGTTAGTATACATTTAGTATACATTTAGTTAGTATACATTTAGTATACATTTAGTTATATAAGCAGGAAGTAGTGATCGTTGTTGTTCTGATTGTTTATGACCTTTCACAACAACTTCTGTGTGTTATGTTAGTATACATTTAGTTAGTATACATTTAGTATACATTTAGTTAGTATACATTTAGTTAGTATACATTTAGTATACATTTAGTTAGTATACATTTAGTATACATTTAGTTAGTATACATTTAGTTAGAATACATTTAGTATACATTTAGTTATATAAGCAGGAAGTAGTGATCGTTGTTGTTCTGATTGTTTATGACCTTTCACAACAACTTCTGTGTGTTATGTTAGTATACATTTAGTTAGAATACATTTAGTTAGTATACATTTAGTTAGTATACATTTAGTATACATTTAGTTAGAATACATTTAGTATACATTTAGTTAGTATACATTTAGTATACATTTAGTTATATAAGCGGAAGTAGTGATCGTTGTTGTTCTGATTGTTTATGACCTTTCACAACAACTTCTGTGTGTTATGTTAGTATACATTTAGTATACATTTAGTTAGAATACATTTAGTATACATTTAGTTATATAAGCAGGAAGTAGTGATCGTTGTTGTTCTGATTGTTTATGACCTTTCACAACAACTTCTGTGTGTTATGTTAGTATACATTTAGTTAGAATACATTTAGTTAGTATACATTTAGTTAGTATACATTTAGTTAGTATACATTTAGTTAGTATACATTTAGTATACATTTAGTTAGAATACATTTAGTATACATTTAGTTAGTATACATTTAGTATACATTTAGTTATATAAGCGGAAGTAGTGATCGTTGTTGTTCTGATTGTTTATGACCTTTCACAACAACTTCTGTGTGTTATGTTAGTATACATTTAGTATACATTTAGTTAGAATACATTTAGTACACATTTAATTAGAATACATTTAGTATACATTTAGTTATATAAGCAGGAAGTAGTGATCGTTGTTGTTCTGATTGTTTATGACCTTTCACAACAACTTCTTGTGTTATGTTAGTATACATTTAGTTAGTATACATTTAGTATACATTTAGTTATATACATTTAGTATACATTTAGTTAGAATACATTTAGTATACATTTAGTTATATAAGCAGGAAGTAGTGATCGTTGTTGTTCTGATTGTTTATGACCTTTCACAACAACTTCTGTGTGTTATGTTAGTATACATTTAGTTAGTATACATTTAGTATACATTTAGTTAGTATACATTTAGTATACATTTAGTTATATAAGCGGAAGTAGTGATCGTTGTTGTTCTGATTGTTTATGACCTTTCACAACAACTTCTGTGTGTTATGTTAGTATACATTTAGTTAGTATACATTTAGTTAGAATACATTTAGTATACATTTAGTTAGTATACATTTAGTTAGTATACATTTAGTATACATTTAGTTAGTATACATTTAGTTAGTATACATTTAGTATACATTTAGTTAGTATACATTTAGTTAGTATACATTTAGTATACATTTAGTATACATTTAGTTAGTATACATTTAGTATACATTTAGTTATATAAGCGGAAGTAGTGATCGTTGTTGTTCCGATTGTTTATGACCTTTCACAACAACTTCTGTTGTTATGTTAGTATACATTTAGTTAGTATACATTTAGTTAGAACACATTTAGTATACATTTAGTTAGTATACATTTAGTTAGTATACATTTAGTTAGAATACATTTAGTATACATTTAGTTAGTATACATTTAGTATACATTTAGTTATATAAGCGGAAGTAGTGATCGTTGTTGTTCTGATTGTTTATGACCTTTCACAACAACTTCTGTGTGTTATGTTAGTATACATTTAGTTAGAATACATTTAGTTAGTATACATTTAGTTAGTATACATTTAGTTAGTATACATTTAGTTAGTATACATTTAGTATACATTTAGTTAGAATACATTTAGTATACATTTAGTTAGTATACATTTAGTATACATTTAGTTATATAAGCGGAAGTAGTGATCGTTGTTGTTCTGATTGTTTATGACCTTTCACAACAACTTCTGTGTGTTATGTTAGTATACATTTAGTATACATTTAGTTAGAATACATTTAGTACACATTTAATTAGAATACATTTAGTATACATTTAGTTATATAAGCAGGAAGTAGTGATCGTTGTTGTTCTGATTGTTTATGACCTTTCACAACAACTTCTGTGTGTTATGTTAGTATACATTTAGTTAGTATACATTTAGTATACATTTAGTTAGTATACATTTAGTATACATTTAGTTAGAATACATTTAGTATACATTTAGTTATATAAGCAGGAAGTAGTGATCGTTGTTGTTCTGATTGTTTATGACCTTTCACAACAACTTCTGTGTGTTATGTTAGTATACATTTAGTTAGTATACATTTAGTATACATTTAGTTAGTATACATTTAGTATACATTTAGTTATATAAGCGGAAGTAGTGATCGTTGTTGTTCTGATTGTTTATGACCTTTCACAACAACTTCTGTGTGTTATGTTAGTATACATTTAGTTAGTATACATTTAGTTAGAATACATTTAGTATACATTTAGTTAGTATACATTTAGTATACATTTAGTTAGTATACATTTAGTATACATTTAGTTAGTATACATTTAGTTAGTATACATTTAGTTAGTATACATTTAGTATACATTTAGTATACATTTAGTTAGTATACATTTAGTATACATTTAGTTATATAAGCGGAAGTAGTGATCGTTGTTGTTCCGATTGTTTATGACCTTTCACAACAACTTCTGTGTGTTATGTTAGTATACATTTAGTTAGTATACATTTAGTTAGAATACATTTAGTATACATTTAGTTAGTATACATTTAGTTAGTATACATTTAGTTAGAATACATTTAGTATACATTTAGTTAGTATACATTTAGTATACATTTAGTTATATAAGCGGAAGTAGTGATCGTTGTTGTTCTGATTGTTTATGACCTTTCACAACAACTTCTGTGTTTATGTTAGTATACATTTAGTTAGTATACATTTAGTTAGAATACATTTAGTATACATTTAGTTAGTATACATTTAGTTAGTATACATTTAGTTAGTATACATTTAGTATACATTTAGTTAGTATACATTTAGTTAGTATACATTTAGTATACATTTAGTATACATTTAGTTAGTATACATTTAGTATACATTTAGTTATATAAGCGGAAGTAGTGATCGTTGTTGTTCCGATTGTTTATGACCTTTCACAACAACTTCTGTGTGTTATGTTAGTATACATTTAGTTAGTATACATTTAGTTAGAATACATTTAGTATACATTTAGTATACATTTAGTTAGTATACATTTAGTTAGAATACATTTAGTTAGTATACATTTAGTATACATTTAGTTATATAAGCGGAAGTAGTGATCGTTGTTGTTCTGATTGTTTATGACCTTTCACAACAACTTCTGTGTGTTATGTTAGTATACATTTAGTTAGTATACATTTAGTATACATTTAGTTAGTATACATTTAGTATACATTTAGTTAGTATACATTTAGTTAGAATACATTTAGTATACATTTAGTTATATAAGCAGGAAGTAGTGATCGTTGTTGTTCTGATTGTTTATGACCTTTCACAACAACTTCTGTGTGTTATGTTAGTATACATTTAGTTAGTATACATTTAGTTAGAATACATTTAGTATACATTTAGTTAGTATACATTTAGTATACATTTAGTTAGTATACATTTAGTTAGAATACATTTAGTATACATTTAGTTAGTATACATTTAGTATACATTTAGTTATATAAGCAGGAAGTAGTGATCGTTGTTGTTCTGATTGTTTATGACCTTTCACAACAACTTCTGTGTGTTATGTTAGTATACATTTAGTTAGTATACATTTAGTATACATTTAGTTAGTATACATTTAGTATACATTTAGTTAGTATACATTTAGTTAGAATACATTTAGTATACATTTAGTTATATAAGCAGGAAGTAGTGATCGTTGTTGTTCTGATTGTTTATGACCTTTCACAACAACTTCTGTGTGTTATGTTAGTATACATTTGTTAGTATACATTTAGTTAGAATACATTTAGTATACATTTAGTTAGTATACATTTAGTATACATTTAGTTAGTATACATTTAGTTAGAATACATTTAGTATACATTTAGTTAGTATACATTTAGTATACATTTAGTTATATAAGCAGGAAGTAGTGATCGTTGTTGTTCTGATTGTTTATGACCTTTCACAACAACTTCTTTGTTATGTTAGTATACATTTAGTTAGTATACATTTAGTATACATTTAGTTAGTATACATTTAGTATACATTTAGTTAGTATACATTTAGTTAGAATACATTTAGTATACATTTAGTTATATAAGCAGGAAGTAGTGATCGTTGTTGTTCCGATTGTTTATGACCTTTCACAACAACTTCTGTGTGTTATGTTAGTATACATTTAGTTAGTATACATTTAGTTAGTATACATTTAGTATACATTTAGTTAGTATACATTTAGTATACATTTAGTTATATAAGCAGGAAGTAGTGATCGTTGTTGTTCTGATTGTTTATGACCTTTCACAACAACTTCTGTGTGTTATGTTAGTATACATTTAGTTAGTATACATTTAGTATACATTTAGTTAGTATACATTTAGTTAGAATACATTTAGTATACATTTAGTATACATTTAGTTAGTATACATTTAGTATACATTTAGTATACATTTAGTTAGTATACATTTAGTATACATTTAGTTAGTATACATTTAGTTAGTATACATTTAGTATACATTTAGTTAGTATACATTTAGTATACATTTAGTTAGTATACATTTAGTATACATTTAGTTATATAAGCGGAAGTAGTGATCGTTGTTGTTTCGATTGTTTATGACCTTTCACAACAACTTCTGTGTGTTATGTTAGTATACATTTAGTTAGTATACATTTAGTTAGAATACATTTAGTATACATTTAGTTAGTATACATTTAGTTAGTATACATTTAGTTAGAATACATTTAGTATACATTTAGTTAGTATACATTTAGTATACATTTAGTTATATAAGCGGAAGTAGTGATCATTGTTGTTTCGATTGTTTATGACCTTTCACAACAACTTCTGTGTGTTATGTTAGTATACATTTAGTTAGAATACATTTAGTATACATTTAGTTAGTATACATTTAGTATACATTTAGTTAGTATACATTTAGTATACATTTAGTTAGTATACATTTAGTATACATTTAGTTAGAATACATTTAGTATACATTTAGTTAGTATAAATTTAGTTAGTATACATTTAGTTAGTATACATTTAGTTAGTATACATTTAGTATACATTTAGTTAGAATACATTTAGTATACATTTAGTTATATAAGCGGAAGTAGTGATCGTTGTTGTTCTGATTGTTTATGACCTTTCACAACAACTTCTGTGTGTTATGTTAGTATACATTTAGTTAGTATACATTTAGTATACATTTAGTTAGTATACATTTAGTATACATTTAGTTAGTATACATTTAGTATACATTTAGTTATATAAGCAGGAAGTAGTGATCGTTGTTGTTTCGATTGTTTATGACCTTTCACAACAACTTCTGTGTGTTATGTTAGTATACATTTAGTTAGTATACATTTAGTTAGTATACATTTAGTATACATTTAGTTACTATACATTTAGTATACATTTAGTTAATATACATTTAGTATACATTTAGTTAGTATACATTTAGTTAGAATACATTTAGTATACATTTAGTTATATAAGCGGAAGTAGTGATCGTTGTTGTTCTGATTGTTTATGACCTTTCACAACAACTTCTGTGTGTTATGTTAGTATACATTTAGTTAGTATACATTTAGTATACATTTAGTTAGTAAACATTTAGTATACATTTAGTTAGTATACATTTAGTATACATTTAGTTAATATACATTTAGTATACATTTAGTTAGTATACATTTAGTTAGTATACATTTAGTATACATTTAGTTAATATACATTTAGTATACATTTAGTTAGTATACATTTAGTTAGTATACATTTAGTTAGTATACATTTAGTATACATTTAGTTAGTATACATTTAGTATACATTTAGTTAGTATACATTTAGTATACATTTAGTTATATAAGCAGGAAGTAGTGATCGTTGTTGTTTCGATTGTTTATGACCTTTCACAACAACTTCTGTGTGTTATGTTAGTATACATTTAGTTAGAATACATTTAGTATACATTTAGTTAGTATACATTTAGTTAGTATACATTTAGTTAGTATACATTTAGTATACATTTAGTTAATATACATTTAGTATACATTTAGTTAGTATACATTTAGTTAGTATACATTTAGTTAATATACATTTCGTTAGTATACATTTAGTATACATTTAGTTAGTATACATTTAGTTAGTATACATTTAGTATACATTTAGTTAGTATACATTTAGTATCCATTTAGTTAGTATACATTTAGTATACATTTAGTTAGTATACATTTAGTTAGTATACATTTAGTTAGTATACATTTAGTTAGTATACATTTAGTATGCATTTAGTTAGAATACATTTAGTTAGTATACATTTAGTACATTTAGTACGATTGTTTTAAACGCGTAAAACTAAAAAAAGTGTTAACCCACGTCACATATCAGTAATCATTTAGCATTCAACTTTACAGTCAATTAGAATGACATAAAATAATGTGATAAAACATAGAGGTAACAAAAACGTCCTTCATCACCTCATCTGTGAACATGATTCGCGAATTCCCGGTGATTGATTCTTTATCGTCTGGATGAAGACATTTCCCA
Organism: Chromobotia macracanthus; assembly: GCA_036877525.1. Taxonomy (NCBI): domain Eukaryota; kingdom Metazoa; phylum Chordata; class Actinopteri; order Cypriniformes; family Botiidae; genus Chromobotia; species Chromobotia macracanthus. The sequence continues at coordinate 995,888 of JAZGTH010000049.1, read as the reverse complement.
TCTCTCCACGCTCCTGCACAGCGTCATCAAGCTGCTCTTAATATTGTAATAAAATGCGACCTCTAGCGGCAAAAATGACATGTTGTGCCTTTAAGAATGATCTAAGATGCAAACATTCACAATACAACCAAAAGTGGGAGTTGAAAAATGGGAAAGATCTCTTTTGAGGATGAGCAGGTTGAATAAAAAGAAACCTTGTGTTTCAGGGCTTTTTACACGGGGTCCAGTATGGGTCGAGTTTAGCTTTAGATTCTTGGGTTGATTTTACAGCAGGATAAATTTGTACTTAACATACTACCACCAGGTGGCGCTCTTTACACTCCTGTATGTCTATGTCCCAGACAATTATTGGTTATTCCATCACTATTTGTTGGCTCAGTTCCAAAATTTCAGTTTCTTTTTGATGTAAACTTCTTAATATGTGATTTTATATTTATGCAGCAACGATTTTCCAGCCTATATATTTTAAAATATGCTGTAGGAAAAATACCTTTTCACTCTTTAAGAGTCTAGAAGCACTCATTATTACAACACAACACAGTTATGATGTGTATTATACATGATATACAGTAGATGTGTGTTTTTATTATATAATATAAACTACTCTGAAACTACAGTCCTATCCACCACTTCACCTTTTGTAGTTTCTTATATCTGCGGTGGTCACTGACTTGCTCGCTGAGGCTATAGTGAAATGATCTGTTCTGTGGGTGCAGCTGCTCAAAGTTGTGTTTTCTGTTGTTTAGACATAAATGAATTTGTCAATAATGAAGTCTCCTTTAATAAGCTCAGTGGGAAATATATTGTGAAATTTGTGAATTATAATATATATATATATTTTTTGTATTTCAGTAAAGCTGCTTTGCTAGAAAAGCACATTGTGGAAAGTGCTATAGAAATAAAATAGACTTGACCATAACAACCACATACATAAACCCACTAATAAACACTAATACAGATGACTGTAAAACGATTTTGCAATGTTCTTTTAATAACAGTCATTTTATAGTTCATCTTAAACTGAATCTAGCTCATGACTGGACATGTTTACAGTTGCAATGTCACCATACAAAACAGTCTGTGGAGGACAACTACACTAAAAGAAATTGAACATTTGAAAAAAACATTGATTTGGTGCAGTACATTTCACTATTTTCCTGCCACTAAATTTCCCAATAATTCAACCTGATATTGACCCCATGACCTCATCTGACACTGAACACAAGATGTTTTCATTATCATTAAATACAGTATGGTCTAAAGTTACAAAGTATTAATGAACACTGAACACAATATTTTACACATATGAATTTTGGCTAAATATCAGTCTTTGAAAACATCCAGGAAGCAGCTTCCTTCAAACAAATGTGGCTTTATATTGCACTCTGTCACTCTTGTTTACTTCCAGTCCCACGCTAATGGGCTGGGACGGTTCTGTGGGGGGGTGAACACCATTTCTCATTTTGTTCTGGCACTGTCGAATCTCAGCTGCATAGCCCTCAAAACTGTCCTCCAAAGCTACCCCTTCCAAACTGAGCCCCTTGTCCAGCACAGGTGAGCTCACTAGGGCTGCTGAAGAGGGACACCCCGCTGAAGTGCATGCCTTTCTTTCCTCTGTACCTTAAAGAAAAGTTTACAGTACAAAAGTCAGTAAAGTCGCGAGGAACATGCTAATGGGGAACCAAAAAGGTAGATTGAATTATTCAAGCTAGTTTGTAAAACAAAAGTTTAGGTAACGTTTTCAGTTCTCTATAAATGACTTTATAAGGAAACAATAAAGATTTATAGAAAATGGTTGCCACATTCTGATTCTGAGTAATACTCTTGAATACTGAATGAACATGAAATTAGACTTGTTTTCGAATCTCAGCTCCACTCATCATTAGTACAGCAATACTAACAGCTTGTGTTATATTGCTTAAATTATCAGCTGACATGGTTTACACATTACATGTGGGCTGAGATATGAATTCAGTTAATGAATCATGCACCACCAATTCAATGTCAAATACATTTGCAGTCAAGGTCTTACAATGATCATCCAACCACAAGATGGCAGTATGATCCTGTTTGTAAATAAACAAGTTCCAAGGTTAACTTCAAAATGGTGCCGTAACATGATGTATCTGAAAGTGTTCTTTTGCTTGTTTTTGTAAAGAATGCATATGTCCTTAGTATAGTTAATGAGTTTCAGGTGATCAGACTGATTATTACTGTGCAAAAACATGCAACACACCAGATCAGATATCTGATTATTATTGACATAACATCAGATATTATCAATAATTATTCGAGGTATCTGACTTGGTTTCAGATTAGGTCAGAGCAGACATCTCTCAGTGTATTTATAATGCAATTAAAGATAGCATGGATTAAAGAAAAAAACACGAAGCAGGAAAGAAAGATGCATAAGAAAACAATAAAATCAATAAAGTAGGAAAGTAACAGATGCAGTCACACATGATCACAGGCAAGTCTAGTCTGATTTTACTAGAATTTATTAAATCTAATCAGATTCACACAGATTTAACATAATCTGCAAAGAAGACAGGATGGACGGCAAATCAATGTGATGAAGAGCAGAGCTCAAATGTTAAACTGTATTGTGAAATACTACAGTATTCCCATCAGAACACTTCTGGTTAAGGTCTCAGTTTCAGCATTGTAGAAGAGCACAGCAGGCAATGATTAGACAGTTGCACAGATTGCATTTGAACAATAAAAATTCAACAAAAATATTAGGAACAGTTTCTTTAAATGACCAATCACAGCGCTGATCATGTACACCACCACCAGAGTACAGCCCTGTGAACACTGTACAATAAGTTTGATTTTTATTTATATTACAACAGAATCTACAGTGCTTATTTTGATAAAGCTGCTGTGTCCTATAAGGAAAGTTTTACCTTGTTCTTGTATATTTAATTAAAAACATTCAATACATAAGCATGACGTGTATCAGTTAATTGAATTTGAATATTATCACAATTGTATAAAGCCTCGTCTCAGGTAATGATATTCAAAAGAAAAGAAGAGGACTGGATTCAGTATACCAGCAGCCGCTCTTACTACAGTGTACAGTAAAGTACAGTGTCACATTTCACTTGGTAAAGAGAAATGAGATTTTTTGCTGCTAAGTCACAAAATTCGTTTCACCTGTCATGTAGAAAATTGACTTGCAATTGAGATGCAAAAAAACAGTTTTCAGCATACAAAATGTTCTCTCATGTGCACCTCCCCCCCTCTCTCTCTCTCTCTCTCTCTCTCTCTCTCTCTATATATATATATATATATATATATATATATATATATATATATATACACACACACACACACACTACCAGTCGAAAGTTTGGAATCACTTAACTGAAATGTTTCTTATCTTAAAAATCTTTTAATCTGAAGACATTAAAAATGTTAAAATGTTAAAAATGTAAATATAAAATACATTATAAATGTAAATGTAAAACATAATTGTGCCAACATATTAATTTCAGTTCAATGTTTGTTATTAGAAAACTACAATTTAAAAAAATATTTTGAAATAGATGATCTGGACCAAATAAAGAAGAAAAAAGCAGCCGGATAGAGGGGATCTCCTTCAAAACTCTTTACAAATCTTCTCAGGATGATTCCTCAAGAAACTGGGTGATTAAAAATGTCAAGAAAATTTCTGTAAATTCAAGACGAAGGGTGACTATATTGAATATGCTAGAATATATCCTATTTTACCTCATTTATAATTGTCTATAGTCACAACATAATTCCTAAATTTACATTTCATAGTTTTGAAAAGTTGAACAAAGAAAAAAAATGAACAAAGATAAGTAAGTGTTTCCAAACTTTTGATTGGTAGTGTGTGTATATATATATATATATATATATATATATATATATATATATATATATGCAGATTTGCACATAATACTTGAATGACCTACACCATAAAATGCAGTACACAACAGAGCATGTTGATATCCCATAATGCAATGTGCTTAACTTTCCATTTCCAGGGTCATGAGTTGATTTAATATTTGATCAGGCTGTAATAACCATTTTCAAACAACCCTGAATGATAAACACACAGTAACTGTTTTCATGTAAGAGATCTGGATGTCATTCACTAAACATGCGGAGGTCATGACTACACCGTCAGAGCACAATGAGTGCTGTTTTACAGACTCCAGCAGGATGTACAGCATGCAGTATGGTAGTATTTTTTATTCTGAACACAGCCCTGGAAATGTACATATGAATCTACAGTTTATAGTAAAATCCACACCATGAAGTGCATGTCTTAAGCACAGGTAATTTCAGGGTGTATTTTTATATGGCACTAATCCATTCAAATACGCCACCCACCACACGCACACACACACACCCATACTCACAGCTAGTCAGGTGGGAGAAATACCTGGGCTGGGCTGTCTGTGTACACAAGGTGGTGGAGTAAAATTGGCCTCGGGTAGGCTGCCTTCATAGGGGGGCGGAGAGCTCGGTGGAGGTGGAAGCAGGGTGGAGTTTGGACTGGTGATGTCCCCCTCCCCCACCAGAGTCAAATCACCCAGCCCCTGTTCATCCTGCCCGTGAGCTGCAGAGGGGTGTAAGATGGGGGAGAGTGGAGCAGTGAAGGGTGGAGACTCAGGGCTAGGGGTGTGGGGGTGTCTGTTAGAAGAGCTGGGTTTAAGGGGTTGGGGGAGGGTGCTGGTGTGGCCGAGGTTGTGGGAGGTAGGAGTGGAACAGGACGACTGGGGTTCAGAATCAGGGTTCACACGGAGAAAGTCGGGAAGCACCAGGTCTTCTTTTCTCAGCAAACCTCGCTGATCATCCACACGACTGCTCTGAGCCCGACTGAGCAACTCCAAAAACTCTAAAGAGGAATGATTTCAAAAATAAGAAGACATTAAACCAAGCAGCCCAAACTATATGCATAAGCACAACATCAAACACTTTTGATTTGTTTTGCTAATTGTAAGGAACGAGTAAATAAGAATGAACAGAAACAAGACTGATCATGTAAATGAGCAGTCTGCTGGTCATTATTGCAAAATAAACAGTGTGTGACAGCGAGACAGCGTGACCAGGAAATAAATACGTAACAAAACAAAAGTTTTTCAAAGTTTTTAACTGAGTGCGTTTAGTTAAGTTATACACTTGTCAACTATACAAATTAGCAGTCATTTTACAAACTTCGAATAAAATTTGTCAGAATGAAATATTCCACAGAACTAATAAAAATAAAAGTTAAAAGGAAGCACAGAACATATATTTACCCTCAGTTTCATCTATGCGATTCTTTTTGCTGTTCTCTGATGCTGCAGTCTGATGAGGTTTGTTATCACTCACTCCTTTTAATAGTTTCCCCCGTAAGCTGTTGTCCCTCTAACAGCAAAGACACATGAGTGAGTCTTACACTTAAAGTCCTGTACTATTATATGTTTATGAGCTTTAAGTTTGCTTTAGAAAACGGGATTGTGTTTGAACAGTGAACAAAGGGCTTGCCATAGTAAATACTGGATATCTTAAAAAAACACGCACAATTTGCTGCTAAAATCACATCAAAGCAAGCAGAGGTTTAAAGAATGAGCACACTGATATTTAGATGTCTGTGGCAGGTAGAACATCACATCATTACAATTACTGAAGTCACCTCTCGTGGTAGATCTTTCTTGGCTGCTGATGTTAGAGAAGTGAGTGTTTTGGACTTGTCTGTTGGAGGAATACAACAAAACGATTACACAAAGAAATTCTGATGATCTTCAACACAGTGACTTAATACTAACAGAGAGAAAGGGGAACTTCATAATACACAATATTAGTAATGTGTAATTGGGCAAATTGGGGTAATGTGCCTTGTTCAAGGACACCTCAGCTGTTTCCTGCCAGCAACCTGGCACTGTGTGTGTTTGTTTGTCTGTGTGTATGGACCTTTGGCTGGATCAGCCCTCTCTAGTACAACTCGTAGACCATCCAGGTTTGATATGGGCACTCCAAGATCGAGAATCTCTGGCTCTCCACTCTAAACACAATTTTAATGAATTTTATTATTAAGGATTAGATCAATTTAAATTACATATTGGCTTGAGCCTCTTTGGTGTACACTAGCATCTGCTTTTAGCCTAGCTTCATATCTGCAAGTTACAGTAAGCAATATTTTGTCCAAAAACTTCAAAAAGTTAACTGTAATGCTGTTACAGTTAACTGTAAAAGTTAAATGTAAAGCTACTGGTCTGACAGGTCTGTGCTCTGATAAAAAACTTTGTTGACCACTGGCTAAAAATAAACTAGTTGTCATGCTTTGCAGAGCTGAAGTTTTGGTTTTGTGTCAAGTTTTTGTTTCTAAACTCTTCTGTATTGCATTAGCTTCTGAAGACTGGCTCACTGGCTCTTTTATTCCACACAACTACTGTAACACTAGACCAGCTGCATGAAGAATTCACAGCAGGAAAATCTACTTCTTTACATTTGCAATAACACATTATAATAGGAAACTGAATCAAGATCATTAATTAGTTGAATCACCTTGTTTAGACTTCTAAAAAACTCAATTCAGCTCTGTACTGACACATGCACACTAAATACAAATGTATAAACAGTGTATGGCAACCATATGTAACAGATTATCAGCAATAACTTACTATTCTGGCCACTAAGTCGCCGAGGTGGAGTCCATACTTGGCAACCACAGGACGCAGAACTTCTGTCACAGGCTTTGTTGGCTTTGCTTTTAATCCCACAGATCTGTTAATGGGTACCAGGTCCAGTCTGAAAATAGCAAACAGGATAGAAGTATTTATAAGCCCCTGCCAAACAAGCCCCACGTTTGTTTGATTTGTCTTCTTTATGCGTTATGAAAATGATCCTCTTGGGGGTACAGGACATGCTGGAATGAGTGTGAGTGTGTATTTCCTTTTAGATAAAAGGTGAAAAAACAGACTCTTTTCAGAGACAGATAGTGGGTCCTGAAACATCATGAGACCATCATGAACTGTCCATAAGCACCAGATTAATTCCACAATAACTGCATAAACAAAGAAATCACAACCAAGTAAAACTTGAATTAAATGTACCTGAACAAAGTGCGCTTTTCCAGACGAAGATCTCGGGAACTGAGAGTAATACTATCTTGGTCCAACACCAAAGGCTAAACAAGGAACAATGAGGAATAAATGAGTAGCAAAGTTTAAATGTAGCACTTACACAATACATAAAGACTTGCATAGTATATACACATGAAGGTCTACAGTCTCAAGCAGAGCCCGCAAAGACGTAAAAATTATTTAAGCGAAATAAAAATAAGCTTAAACAAGTAAAAATGAAAATATGTCTTAGTGTTTGGTCATTTTAATAACTATAAATAGATGTCTTTCTAGTTATGCAAAGCTCTAGAATATTTTATTGGGTAGAAACGGTGAGTGGGGTTCCGCAAATGTTGTTATGGACAATTGGGGGGTTTGGGAGGGGTGTGTGTATGTTTGGGGGGGGGCTGGGTTGGTGTTGAGATCCACAGGTCTACCTTCTCTCCTCCAGTCAGGAAAAGGTCGACTGCAGCCAGGTTGATGTGCTGTTTTTGACAGAGCTCCAGCAGGACCTGTCTGATGGATGCACCCTGTCGTAGAGGGACAGAGCAGCTGGAACCGTCAGGCAGTGTTACACTGCACATCCTGCTGCATCGCTCTGTATCCCAAACACAACTAGAGCTCCTCAGCTCACACTGCTGCACAACACAATCACAAAACAAAATCAGTCCTTTAGTATTGCACCAAGCTGCTCTGTTGCCTGGCAACCGTAAACAGACTACAGTCAGGCTAATACACAAATACTTTGGTGAAAGAAGCATTACAGTTTTGATGGATTATTATCATCCGTATTGATCATTTTTGTTGTGCTAACTGAACAAAAATTTTCAGTAGTTTAATCAAAGAACACACAGGCTCATTGTGGCTTATTTCTGTATGAATGATTTCCTGGTGTTGTTGTAACTCTTTAGTGTCCGAAACTCCCAGATGTGTGACATAACTTCAGAGGACTGAAGTGTTTGGAGGACTGAAGTGTTTGGAAAGAGTTTCTTTCACCTCATTCTTGTCTCCAGAACAGGAAGTGTTCAGCTCTTGACTCGTGCCAGACGACAAGGAGCCCTGAGACTCTCTCCGCCCATTACAGTCTGTCCACCCATGGATAACCAATCACAAAATATATAAAATATAACATGCTGTTTAACTTCTCAATGCTCATATCAGCGGCTGTGTCTGCATGTACAACGATAACTTGATAAATTGTTACATTCTGTTGCTATAAAAAAATCTGTTGCTATAAAATCCCATTTCAAGAGTTTACATTCAAATGAACACATCAGCAAGGCAAGACTGTTCCTCTGCACTACTAGAAATCCCTGTAGTGTTAGAAGAACATGACCATACATACTGGTGTCTTATTAAGCTCACACACATCAGGTCTATGATGTCATAACAAATAGAACCTTTAATGGATAAGCATAATCATTGAGGAGCAGATATTGATACTGACTGTAAGGTAAATCTGGGGCATCTCTTTTCTTCTGTCCTTTGCCAATGCTTGGATATCTGTACCAAGAGAAAAGGCCATTTTTCTTATCACAATGTTTTTCTCTGAGGTCATCACTGGACCGGCCTGTTTTGGGTCTCCTGTTTTCCTGTAACATACGATGCAGTTGCTATTAACTCCAGTGCAGTAAAACACAGAGAAAACGTAACTAAATGTTATACAGAGATTCCCAAGTGTTTCATCATAAATATGTAACATATTAACTAAACATGTCACCTAAAGAGCTGACAGGGTCATCCAGGATCACAGACTTTGTTACATATACCGGTTTATATTTATGCAGTTCACTTAACATCTAAAAAATGATTTCTTGAAACACTGCCACTGTGACACCATTCATACCTTTCTAGGGGTGAAGAATGTGGGGCGGTCAGAGGTGAAGCTGTGCTTGGAAGGGGCGGGGCTACACGGAATGGGGCAGGGGTCAGGGAGAGGACGCCCCTCTACCTCAGCCAGCATGCACTCCTGGTACAAGGTGGACTTCAGAAAGCGAGCATAACTGTCCATCTTCATCAGGTTAAAGATCTAAAACATCATGTCAACCGCTGAGTTTCAAGTGTGTGCGTGAGCACATGTATGTGTGTTAGTGTGTGTATGCGTGGATGTGCTGACCTGCAGCTGTGGCTGTTTGAACATGTGAGGTTGTGGAGCTGTCAGGACATCATCAGCAAGTTGAGCTTGACTATCTATGTTCACTGGCATTGTAGCTTTACTTGAGAGAAAACGGTTGTAGATCTCTTTGGCTTTCTGGGATAGCTGAAAAAACAATTTGACACACACCAAAATCATATTAGATCATCAACAACATGTTTCACCTGTTCTCATGTTTAGAGGCTGGCTTTCTGTCGTTTGTAGAAAAGTGGGGTAAAAGAGAGGGAGGGACTGGGACATGACCAGGTGGAACTGCCCCTGGGATCCTGTGTTCAACAGCTCTCACATGTCCTGAGTAACTGGACTTTTCCCTCTTATAACTCTTATAAAAACATCAGCAAAGGCAAGAGTAACAGGATATTTGAACAGCCCATGTATCACTCAGAAAACTGTGTGTGGTTTGTAGTAGATTACCTGCTTTTTTTCATGTTCAGGAATCTGGCTAAAGGATTCACAAGCCTGCCAGAATAAGATGTTTTCCTCACTGAACTCCTTCTTTAGAAACTCCTGTGGGAACATATAACAGTTTATTAACCTTTGAACATAGGGAACTATGTTTGAACATAGGGAACTATGTTCAAAGAGTTACCAAATGAATCTTCTACAATAATTTATTTAAAGGACCTAAGTTGGTGAACAATATGCTCATGTTTAAACGTCTGAGACAGTCAGAGATACTTACAGAAAAATAGCGGACACCCACAGGATCCTGAAGCAGCCGCTCAAAGCTGACAGCCCATAATGCAATGCGGCGTTCTGAAATGTGTTGATGGTTGGTGACACTGGGCAAACTACCGTTACTATCCAAACTACTCACACTGGCATCATCAGGACGCTGAGCAGCAGTGCGCTCTACACACAGTAAGTCTAAATCAGTCACGTCATTCCTGCAGGCTGAAACTCAACCGCACAACTTCAGAAATGATGTGTAGAGATGTGTGAGGACTTTAAACCTTATTTATTCAGACAAATTCCAGCTATATGATGAAGACATGCTGTTAGACTACAGATTGCATGCTGGCCACAAGTTAACACACAACTCATCTATAGGAACTGAACTCTAAAATACATTACGGAACTAATGCAGTGAATACTGCTTTTTACATGAAATTCACTACAGAAATAACTGAAATGGGACATTGATTTCTTATATGATTGTCATTAGATTGTGATAAGTGTCGAGCTGGAGTCAAGCCAGTTCAATCAACAATGCTGTCATCTCAAACTGACCAAATATCAGCCAGTATATTATTATTATATAACCATAAACACAATTATATAGCTGTACTGTACTGTACATGATTCAGTTTGGTATAATGGTTTGAACAGAGTACTTACCCCTGTCTGAAGCAGCCGACTGAAAGAGAAGAAAAAAAGACATGAATGAGCAATTGCCATTCTGACTTTGATGAGGAAGAGAAGAGCAAAGCAAGGAGTGAGGAGGTGAAAAAGAGGAGAGTGGGAAAGTTACTGAGCTGGAGAAAATGCCTGCAGACATCTCAGCATTCTGTCTCATTCTAACTGACTGTGTTACTGTGTGTGTTAACTGAGAGGGGAGGGCTTTACATACAGTCACTGATGTAAGTAGTAACACACAGCTGTTCACACCTCTGCCACGTTACCACACACACCAAATGACCTGACTCAGGCATGATACTGGCCATACAAATAAATTCATGACCCAGATTAGTGAATGTTGACCTACACAGTGAAGAAATCTCATATCTGATCTCAGATATTATAGGCCATTCATTTATATCAACATCATAGCTATCAGAGGTGTGTGTATTAGCAGGCTGGGAGCAAAGCACACAGACAAACGCACACTCTGTTTGTTCAGTGATCGAGAGGATGCACGAGGTTCTGAGTTTCTGAGACACAAAGCAACAGAGGTTCACATAGTGTGAGTACAAATGAAAGAGGGAGATCAAACACAGGAGATAAACATCTAAGAGAGAGCATCTATGCAAACTGTACTGATATGACTTGAACCTGACTACAAATATCAGTTCTTCTCTGACATACATTGCTGTAGATGATTGTTTTATTGTGTGCAATGTGATGTCATTGAAAATTTCCATCAACAAATCGTTCCATGTTTGTAAGTGATGCGCTGGTTTTCACTGGTTATCAGTCTGTCAGTTTGCATTCGTATGTGTCTGCAAAAGCAGCAAGCAAGGAGCTAAAACATCAGCTCATTGGCTCTCAGAAATGCAACATTCCAAAGCCTGCATGTCACCATTATCAAATGTAAGCTCTATGTAAACTATCCCTTTAACAATGGATGAATGTAGAAATGCAAATATGAAGTGCTTGAGGAAGCCTACAAACATATGACTACTTTTTGTTTCAATAAATAGAAACAAAAATATTTCCACACATGATCCAATCTAATGATGAACACACAACATGCAGAGAAACATGCAGAGAAACCCTGCAAACACTTCCTCTAAAATGAAGACTAATTTTCCACCATGCAGGAGAGAATGTAATAACAGAAGAGGGACGGCCTTATCTATAAAGTCACTTCAAAGCCTGAAGTGCCTTAAAATGGTGAATTGTGCAAGCTGGCTTATAGTCCCCACTAACATGCCCATAGTGAGCTAAACAGTGACCCACACTTACCTAAGGTCACCTCAAGTCACACAGGACACTGGACAAGATTTATGAAAGAAGACTTCATCACTTCAACAATCTTGCAGTAACTGAAGTGAAGGATGAGGTCAGTAAACAGAAAACAGAACAGAATAAAACAGGAATATGACAGAATAAAATAAGAAATGAGAAGCTTCTACATAAAGGCTTATTTCTGAATGGCCTATGCCACCACCCTGGTATATCTGGTCAAAATACTGTGGCAACATTTCATCTCAGACCACAATGACACACGTCTCAGGCAAAGGCACTCTAAATATATCACATGGCCCCTGAAGCATCTTATTACATGTTTCACAGCAGCAGAATGTAGAAGGCGTACAGCGTGGCGAGGTTCAGGGGTGGAGTAGATTACAAACACATGAGTGACATTCCTCTAAACCAATCAAACCAAAAACCAAAGACGTGTATTTATGGATATAAAGAGGAAACGATGAGGTCATTTTTGGATTTAGGAAATAACATGTTCAAGCCTGCTCACTGAAAGCACAGGGAAATTTCACTGCATGTCATTAAATCATAATAAAAGAAGCTCAGGAACACAGTCAGTTAGACCTTATTCTCTTTCTTTGGAGACATGCACACCTGGCATATTCCCTTCCTCTTGTAAATCTTCACACCTCTGTTGACCTCATGTCAAACTTCATGTGTGGCAAAAACTACTGGGACTTGCTCTGTCTATATTTCCATCTTCTGGATTTACTCAAGGTGACAGTTTGCCCTTTTAACCTCACAATAAGCTCAGAAGTGTAACTGGAAGATCACACAGAAGACAAGCACAGAGTCCAAACAAAATAACCTGACTGAGCACAAGTTTAAACTGAAGTAACAACAGTACAAAGCCAAATCACAGACAGGCGAGAATAAACTGAGGACAGCCATCCAAACACACAACTGTGGAAACAGCGAAGTGTGAAAATGACTGTGTCTTAGGTCCAGCTGAGCCCGAGACTCCCTGCAGCAGCTGCTCAGTGTGAGACTGCAGCGATCAAGTAAAACAATTAATGACAAAAACAGCTGATCTGACTGAGCCTGGTCATTTGGCATTAAAAAAACACCCGAGAAAAAAAGACTGTGCCACACACTCACCAAATGTCAGGGGATGTTTTTCATGAAGGAAAGTATCTCCATGAGACTCATTGCTAAGATTCTTCCCCCCGGACTGGGAATTAATTACTGCAGTGTGCTTGTATGTGTTTGGTAAGTTTGTATGTGTGTGTGTGTATCTGTGTGTGGTGTACGTGTGTATATCTGTGTATGGTGTACGTGTGTCTGTGTGTGTGTGGTGTATATGTGTCTGTATGTGTGTGGTGTATAAGTGTGTCTGTATGTGTGTGTATCTGTGTGTGGTGTATGTGTGGCATGTTTATGTGTGTATGTGTGTCTGTATGTGTGTGTGTGGTGTATGTGTGTATCTGTGTGTGTGGTGTATGTGTGTCTGTATGTGTGTGTGTATCTGTGTGTGGTGTATGTGTGGCATGTTTATGTGTGTGTGTGTATCTGTGTGTGGTGTATGTGTGGCATGTTTATGTGTGTGTGGTGTATGTGTGTGTGTATCTGTGTGTGGTGTATGTGTGTGTGTGGTGTATGTGTGTGTGTATCTGTGTGTGGTGTATGTGTGGCATGTTTATGTGTGTGTGTGGTGTATGTGTGTGTGTAGTATGTGTGGCATGTTTATGTGTGTGTATCTGTGTGTGGTGTATGTGTGTCTAAATTTGTGTGGTGTACGTGTGTGTGTATCTGTGTGTGGTGTATGTGTGTCTAAATGTGTGTGGTGTACGTGTGTGTGTATCTGTGTGTGGTGTATGTGTGTGTGTATCTGTGTGTGGTGTATAAGTGTGTCTGTATGTGTGTGTGTGGTGTATGTGTGTGTGTATCTGTGTGTGGTGTATGTGTGTGTGTGGTGTATGTGTGTGTGTGGTGTACGTGTGTGTGTATCTGTGTGTGGTGTATGTGTGTGTGTGGTGTATGTGTGTGTGTATCTGTGTGTGGTGTATAAGTGTGTCTGTATGTGTGTGTGTGGTGTATGTGTGTGTGTATCTGTGTGTGGTGTATGTGTGGCATGTTTATGTGTGTGTGTGTGTATCTGTGTGTGGTGTATGTGTGTATAAATGTGTGTGGTGTACGTGTGTGTGTATCTGTGTGTGGTGTATCTGTGTGTGGTGTATGTGTGGCATGTTTATGTGTGTGTGTGTGTGTATCTGTATGTGGTGTATGTATGTATAAATGTGTGTGGTGTACGTGTGTGTGTATCTGTGTGTAGTGTACGTGTGTCTAAATGTGTGTGGTGTACGTGTGTGTGTATCTGTGTGTGGTGTACGTGTGTGTGTATCTGTGTGTGGTGTACGTGTGTCTAAATGTGTGTGTGTATCTGTGTGTGTGTATCTGTGTGTGGTGTACGTGTGTCTAAATGTGTGTGGTGTACGTGTGTGTGTATCTGTGTGTGGTGTATGTGTGTCTAAATGTGTGTGGTGTACGTGTGTGTGTGTATCTGTGTGTGGTGTACGTGTGTGTGTATCTGTGTGTGGTGTATGTGTGTCTAAATGTGTGTGGTGTACGTGTGTGTGTATCTGTGTGTGGTGTACGTGTGTGTGTATCTGTGTGTGGTGTATGTGTGTCTAAATGTGTGTGGTGTACGTGTGTGTGTGTGTATCTGTGTGTGGTGTACGTGTGTGTGTGTGTGTATCTGTGTGTGGTGTACGTGTGTGTGTGGTGTACGTGTGTGTGTGGTGTACGTGTGTGTGGTGTATGTGTGTGTGTGGTGTACGTGTGTGTGTATCTGTGTGTGTGTATCTGTGTGTGGTGTATGTGTGTGTGTGGTGTATGTGTGTGTGTATCTGTGTGTGGTGTACGTGTGTGTGGTGTACGTGTGTGTGTATCTGTGTGTGGTGTACGTGTGTGTGGTGTACGTGTGTGTGTATCTGTGTGTGGTGTACGTGTGTGTGTATGTGTGTGTGTATCTGTGTGTGGTGTATGTGCGTGTGTATCTGTGTGTGTGTGTGTATCTGTGTGTGGTGTACGTGTGTGTGTATCTGTGTGTGTGTGTGTGTGTGTATCTGTGTGTGGTGTATGTGTGTGTGTATCTGTGTGTGTGTGTATCTGTGTGTGGTGTACGTGTGTGTGTGTATCTGTGTGTGGTGTACGTGTGTGTGTGTATCTGTGTGTGATCTGTGTGTGTACCTGTGTGTGTGTGTAGTCTGTGTGGGGTGTGGTGTGTGTGTGTGTGTATCTGTGTGTGGTGTACGTGTGTGTGTATCTTGTGTGGTGTATGTGTGTGTGTATCTGTGTGTGGTGTATGTGTGTGTGTGGTGTATTTGTGTGTGTATCTGTGTGTGGTGTACGTGTGTGTGTATCTGTGTGTGTGTACTGTGTGTGGTGTACGTGTGTGTGTATCTGTGTGTGGTGTACGTGTGTGTGTATGTGTGTGTGTATCTGTGTGTGGTGTATGTGTGTGTGTATCTGTGTGTGTGTGTGTATCTGTGTGTGGTGTACGTGTGTGTGTATCTGTGTGTGTGTATGTGTGTGTGTATCTGTGTGTGGTGTATGTGTGTGTGTATCTGTGTGTGTGTGTGTATCTGTGTGTGGTGTACGTGTGTGTGTATCTGTGTGTGGTGTACGTGTGTGTGTGAGTCTGTGTGTGAGTCTGTGTGTGGTGTACGTGTGTGTGTGTGTGAGTCTGTGTGGGGTGTACGTGTGTGTGTGTGTGTGTATCTGTGTGTGGTGTACGTGTGTGTGTATCTGTGTGTGGTGTATGTGTGTGTGTATCTGTGTGTGGTGTATGTGTGTGTGTGGTGTATTTGTGTGTGTATCTGTGTGTGGTGTATGTGTGGCATGTTTATGTGTGTGTCTATGTATGTGTGTGGGTTTACTTAACTATATATTGGGGACAAATTTGTACCCAAAAGTCAGCAAAACTTGACAAATGTGAGCAAAGCCTCCTTTGGGGGACGTCCTTATTTGTAAAAACTCTTTCAAATATAGTAAATAAAGTTTTTTAAAATTGTTTAAAAAGTTTTCTGTTAGGGTTAGAGTGTGGACAGAGGTCTATGAAGATTCTCCACCCAGTATAAGACAGTGACACAGTAACTCTTGTCAGAACATGTTCAGTGTGGCCCCAACATACAAAAAACATAACAAATGATCTGACTGTCTTCAGCTACAGTCATAGCTAACCTGTGACACAAATTATGTCAACTGTTTCTTTAGCCACCACTTCTAACCATTATCTGCCCCATGGTCAACCTACTCCTTTCCATTTGTGATTGTTTGGAGATGTGTCTGGCAATGGATAAATTTAGATCTATTTTTATTTGTTTTAGCATTTGGCATTATGGGTGGGCCTTTTCCAGACTGAACCTACCAGGAAAGTGTGATTACTTTACAGTGTTTTTCTTCATTTTGTTTTCAGTCCAGCTCTTTGCTGTAATTGGGGATTTTGCGGTGGGAAAATTGAGTTTTGTCAGCCCTAACACAGGCTGGGGTTTGTGGGTATGTTTCTGAGTCAGAACACATTTTGAGCTTTTGAGTGTGTGTGGGGGTTGGGTGTGTGTAAATGAGAGAGATAAAAAGGTCTGTAGATATACAGCATTATTTTCCACTTGTTCTCCAGATGAAATGAGAACCTGTTCTGTTGGGTGAGCCTAAACTTAAATGTACTGACCAATAAATGCCATCCTACCTCATCTGACGACACAACAAAATATTGCAAGCCTGTGTGTGTTTTAACTGGTTTTAACTGGCAGCTCAGAGATGAAGCAGAGCAAATAGGATTCCAGAGTCGTTTCAAGAAAGCAAAACAAATCTTTTCCTCTTATCTCTGTCAGACAAGAAACCCGCCTGAAAATAACATCAGAGACCTGGAAGTAGACTTCCTGTGAGGCCGACAGAGGAAGGGCAGAGCCTGATAAGAGGAGTTGGCGAAATGTGCTTACATCCACTGTATATCAACTGTTTATGATTCTGCCTGCCAATATACATTGAATTCTGAGTGCAGAAAATGTAAACAAACAAAAAACATTGCATGTACCTCATCAGACACAGATACATCTACATGAATGAACATATCCAGGCCATGCATTCTTTACTCAACCATATCAACTGTCACCTGTGGATGACTGTTCTTGTAATGATTAGGACAAAATGCAAATTGATCTGACCTGATTCTTTTGTGACACATTGACTAAAAATGATATCACATTAACTGATGAGGTCATATTCAGTATATAGTGTCAGGATGTCTGGCCTCCGGACACAACACACTATCTAAACCAAGATCTACACTTACCATCATGTATCTGACACAATTTATCCTCTGTATTTAACCCATCCACACACACACACACACACATTGGAGCAGTGAGTATTTAACCCATCCACACACACACACACATTGGAGCAGTGAGTGGTGAACATGTACACTTCAAACAGTGAACACACACCTGGAGCAGTGGGCAGCACTGTGGTGCTCAGGGAGCAATTGGGGTTAAGGTGCCTTGCTCAGGGGCACCTCAGTTGTTTCCTGCCGGCACCAGAGTCAAATCAGCAACCTTTGGGTTACAAGTCTGATTGTCTAACCAGTAGGCAACAACTCCCCCTGAATTAAGACTGACAGTCAATATTTTTTTTGTTGTAAAATGACATTACATATAGATTTCAGAAGAAAATGACAGTGTTGCTCACCCGTGCAAAAGGGTGGTAGCTGGTTCTAGGGTGTTGATATATGATTTCTATTATGTTCTATGTGATTACTAGGGCATTTCTAGTATGTTGTGCTTACTAGCTCAAGTCAAATGAGCCCCCCCCTTAACAATATTTCGGTCTGTAGATGCGACTCTGTTTCCTCTATGTGGCTCAGTCTAGGCAATTTTTCCCCAAACACAAATCTTATGTCATATACTTTAAAGCCCCACACAATTTATCATGCAGGACAAGTTAAACAACAAAGTTTAATACTTCAGGATTAACATAGTATACACGTATGCTTGACTTGTCCACTAATAATAACAATGATATATCTGAATGCAGTTTGTAACTTCATTGTAATTCTAGGGCTGTTAAATATTTTGTAAAGAACTATTGAAGTGCAATGTAAATAAATTCACATTCATAAATGTGTATTTACATAGATAAATCACAGGGGCAAACATTCAAACTAATAAGCATGAGCAAATTTGCAATGTAAAGAACATTCAAACACAGATGTGACATATCTGCAAGCACGTGAGCCATGCCACATCAGTATCTGCACAGGAGAAACATGGCTCCACTTCTTTTAGGAAAAGTCCTCAAGGAAAAGGTTAACCCATGACTCCACCCAAACACACTTTCAAACAGCCTCTTTCCTCCCACTCTTTGTACTGAACCACTGGTCTTCCAAACTGAAACCTAACACTCATAATTACATGTGAGATCTCTTTCCTGACAAAAATAGTTGCCTGTGACCAAGAGTGTGCACCCAACCAACTGCTTTCAAAGTCATGGTGAAGCGTTTGTATGAGACAACCTATCAAAGAAGGCAAGACGAGGAATGCAGGAAAGATCTCACCACGAACCAGACCATGCTTCTTCAGTGGTTCTTTGCAGCACCAAGCAGAATTTTAGGAGTTGAAAAATAATGTTATTGATTTTTAAAGCATCAGTACAGTAACTGTAAAATGAACCTTAAAAGGTTATTTTGGAATTGGGAGCTTATTTTTACGTTTTTTTACATTTACTTTATGTGTACCTGACACATAGGTTAGGTCTCTTTCACAGATTGTTTCTTTAGGCTCCTCATTTAATACATTTATTGCATGCACACCGTACAGTGAAGGAAACCCAGAGAAAAAAATTCATCACTCTGAGCTGTTGAGCGGAATTGTTCAGCTATTTTGCAAAGCATCTAACAGGCACCTAAATGTGAATGAGACTCCACAACTGAAGCAGCAGCTCTCAGACTACTGTGTGCTCATGTGTTCATTTGAACAGGCTGATAATGAAAATTCTGAGAAAATTATCAGCTGACTGTGTCTTACACAGACAAGAAGGAATACAATTACAAATATAACACAATAAAAAAATCTGCATTTAACTCACAACAAAAAACTTCGTCTTTGTTTCCTTTATCTGAAAGAGTCACATTGGTCACTCATGGAACACTAGAGGCAGGGACTCTTTCACAGGATTCTTCATAGTATTACTGTGAGATGCACTCGCTCATGATGAAGGAGAGATGGAGGGTGAATGGGGAGTGTTGGCCTTGCAGACTCATTTTGCTGAGATCAGGGAGAAGACTAATTGTTTCCATGCATGCACGCAGCCACACACTTTCCCTGTTATTATTCATCTCAGTCTATCTAGAGATCGTCACACTTGCCCTCATCATCTACTGGTGACCAAAGCATTTAGAAAGAGAAACTCAGGACCTCTGTAAATTCAGGGTCCTCTAAAGTTTCATATAGCTTGTGGTTTTTGGGTTACCAGACCTGTGAAAACAGCAAGACCACGTATCTACAGAAAGAAAACAGTGCCCCTTATCAGAACAGGTGGACTCTGCTCACATGATGTGAAATGCATCTGTCAAATCACATGGAACACAGATCAAAATAAGCACTGACAGTTTTCTGAAAATATGGAATATACGTGTCTCAGGATGGGACGCATTGAATGCAGTGACCTCAGAGAAAACAATCACATCTAAAAATAGCTATGTAACTAAACAAAAACCAAAGAAAAAACAACAAATCAGGTGAAGGTATTTGTAAATGATCATTAGGTGCTATATATTTTAGACAATGACAACAGGGTGTTTGAAAGTGAAGACTGCTGACAGACAGCCTAAGGCAAAATGTAACAAAGCCCTCTGAGAGCTAAAAACCAACACAGAGGAACAAGAGGAAACTTTGAGTCCCGCTGAAAACATTTCATCTGTTTCGGTTACGCTTTACTTGCAGTTTGGTAAGTATTTCAAATTTCACCAAATGTTTTCACCAAATAAAAATTTTAGGGAGTTTCTCCACACTGATGAAAACATTCCAGTGCGAGACCACACATGTTCTCCACAATACACAACTATGTCTGTACAAAGAAAAAGTAAATGTGACACACACACCCATCCTCACAAGCCGTTTTATTCTAAACAGATGCAGTGACATCAGAACGAAACTTACTTTAGCTGATGGGAGAGTTAAAGTTGGCTCCATTCGTAAGTCTTATTAGTCCTCAGCGCTCAGTGTAAATAAACATGATCATTCAGCCACACGCTCTGTGAGCTAAAGTGAGGGAGACTCGTCTCCTCACACACTCCACTCCTCTTTCCTCCTGCCATCTCATTTCACTCTCTGCCTCAGACACATTTCTCCTCCCACTAAAAAATCCAGCAGCATTAAACCCTCACTGCCTCAGTGCTGCAGGAAAATCTGTAATGTCATGTTGATTTGGGAGGAAACTTAACAAAATGGGACTGGTTTATGACTTAAATGGCATTCTCTTATACACACTGCTGACTTTCTTATTTGTGAAATGTTGGCAACATGCTCAGTATTCTTGTTTTCTCATATACTAACTGTATACAATACAGCACCAACCTTACTGCTTAATAACACATGAAACACAAGAAAGTCAACCAAACTTTCTTTAGGCTCAGAACATCTGATCCTGTTTCTCTTCCACACACTGAGGTCAAGCTGAATTTTGCATTTCACACACCGGATACCAGGCAAGCAAAAATATCAGTCAGAATTTCATTTTGCACTGTATAATAAAGTTTTGTGAATTCTGACATCTGAATTCTCTCCTGAGACAATGTGACCTGCATGTTGTCATC
Source organism: Chromobotia macracanthus (assembly GCA_036877525.1). NCBI lineage: Eukaryota > Metazoa > Chordata > Actinopteri > Cypriniformes > Botiidae > Chromobotia > Chromobotia macracanthus. The sequence continues at coordinate 975,196 of JAZGTH010000049.1, read as the reverse complement.
TCTGCTCATGAGCATTACAGGACACTCTCCTGTAATGTCTGTTTCATTCATACTGGAAGCGCCCTCATCGCCACAAGTGAGCCTCATACAGTCATAAATTATAAAAAAATGAAAAAAAGCTGTGCACTTCTGAAATAACGGTTATGCTCCTGGCGTTGAAGAATGCTAGAGGCTGAGTGATTTCTGTTTTCTGATTACCAAAATCAATCAATGCAGTCAACTTATTAATATAAGATAGGCGTACAGCCACCCAACAGGTCAATATAAGCGTTTACTATATTAAAGCAAATCCAAATGTGTTTGTTGCGACTCCTTTTCAGAGTAAAAGCTGCTGAGTATTTAACTTAAATGAGCTGAATGGTCTTTAATTTAGATGTTATCTGGCAAGAGGAAAACATGCTCAGAGCAACATTTTCCAGCCGAGAAAACCTCTCCATTTCACATTCCCTCCCTCTCCGGCTGAACACCAGCTGATGTTCTCATAACCACACGTTCCAGTGTGCCTGAGAACCAGACGAGCATCAGCTCCATCAAAAGTGCCAGGAGAAGCCAAAATGAAATCCTGCTCCTCCCAGATTCCACACCTGGCGAGGAAACAAACCTTTTCGAACTTCAAACCTCAAGACACTTGCTGGTTTAAGTGCTGTACAAAATAATGTTTGAAATGTATGAAATATACTCACAAGCCTGTTGAGTACAAACAGCAGTTATCGACCTAGCAACAGTTGTTTTAAGAATGTAACAAAACTAGGATTTAAAGCTACAACAATGACATTGTTGTTTAAAGTAACACACACTGTCTATTCACACACAGTTATTTAAGAGCGGATACTGATGGTCCCATCACTGCCATGCAGAGGACCACACGTCTAAAAGAGTGTCATGCCTTATTCATTTGTCTGTTGAACAGTAACACATGGTTGTGCTGGGGACTCATGCTCTGCTACTCTGTGTATTTACAGACAGAAAAGATATGAAGATGCATTTAAGCAGGCAGATGCAGACTGACAGACTCTCCTACAGACTGATTAGTAAAATGAGACACAATTTAGAATCAACTGAGAAAGCCTGTGTCTTTCATTAGTCACTTGATGCTAGCAAATACATACAGTACTTTACAGAAATAGTTAAAGGCACATAAAGTGCAGATATCATCTCTCTGTTAAATCAGTTGTCTTACCTCAAGATCATCGAGTGAATGAGCCACACTGATTCGCTTAGAGCGTCCTGTAGCCCTTCGAACAGAGGAGCGTCCTTTAGTAAGTGCCCGAAATATGGATTCCTGAAAAGACAAACATTAACCAAAGCAGTGCTATACTTTATAATTTAATTACTTTATAATACTATAATTTAAATAACCCTGTATGTAACACTCTGCTTATGTTTATGATTGCCACATGAAAAGAGAAATAACATGAATGCCCACCATGCAACTTACAGTAAGGGCTTACTTACTGTAACATGAAGGACCATAAGTAAACAAAACTAGAGAGTTCACAAAGTTCTTTTGCTTTCTATTTTGTGATTTAAGTTTTTAAACAGCTAAATGAAGGGTCATTTTGCGCTGAATACACATCTGAATGGAATAATTGGCAGTTGGGAGCAGAATTTTACTCTTGACCCCTGAAAATCATTCTTACGCATACTAATGGAGTCACATGTCTCGGGCTGATATCTTTGCTGACACTTGGGTTGTTTCATTGCCAAATGACAAACAAAGTATCAGTTTATACTTTATACTTAAAGCATTAGACTTTGATGTGCAGTACTCTGGAACAAATCAATGTCGGTGTCACCTGTAAATCATAAGCTCATTTTGTCTTGACCAACTCTACAGTTTGCTTCTAACCATTTTTATCTCGTTTTGGCTATTTACACCATTGCATATTTGCATTTACCATTTGCTTATTATGCCAAATTTTGCTTTGTGTACTTTTTGCTTTGATCACAGTATGACTTTTAAAATAAATATGATAATTAAATGCCCTAATAACAGTCCCTGGTAACAAAAAACAGCCTTTTAAAGCTAGGGTTGGCAATTTCGTAAAGGCTAGCAATATCAAGCTAGCTTTGAAAGCATAAGATCCCGCCCTCTCTTCAGAGCTCTCCAAAGCCACGCCTCCTGCAGCACATGAACACATACAGAGTTTGACAGGCAAGCAGGACATTCAGACCGAATGCAATGACTGGACGAACATTTTATGGTCCTGTGCCTTCCACAGAAGACATATACTGACAGAAATATATTTAGAGCACTTAATGATTGCTATCAGGATGTGAAGAAACTTTCAACCAGCAAAACAAAAATGTTTCTGAAAAAAATCCCCTTCTCTGTCTCTTCTGTTAATATAATGTTAATTAGATTGTTATGCACAATCACCATCCAATAATCTGCATAATTACAGTTTAGGCTTCAAAATTAAAATCTGAGATACTAAACATGAAAGATAAAGAGACAAATAAATCATATCAGTGAAATTAAGGAAATAATATTTCTCTGTTGCGTCTCATGGCTTACAAATTGTGGCTAGGTGACTGTTAACATAAAGCAGATTCATTCACAGTAGTGCAAATAAACTGAGCTAACGAAGCCAACAGTGCCATCTGCTGGGCCTGCTACTGCAGCAGAATCTGTTTCAGAATCTGTTTCTCACCTCACTGTATTAAAGCTCTTTAACTTAACATGGTGGCAATAAACATACTATGAGACTGACCACCAGCCTAACAGAAAAGATAAGACTGAGATTTTATTTTCTACTCTGATTTAGTTTGCAAAGCTAAAATCTACTTAAAATCTACCCTAACTGTGGAAGAAAATATAAAAATCAACAGTAGTCAAACAATAGTGGACAACCAGTTAACAGATACAGTTAACTACACACAATGCTTATGCGTAAAACCGTATTTTACTAAAAAAAAAACTCCTAGCGAATGAAATAACATTCTTTTTATGCACCTTTTTATTCTTACAGTTAATGAAAAATGACTGACAGTTAAGGAGAAACCTGCACCATGCAGAGACCAAAGTATATAGTCTTCAGAGTTCTGTCCACCCTCAGAACCCCTGAGGACTGCATGGCAGTGCGCTCACAACCTTCCTGAACATTTGAAGATCATGGGGCTGCATTTCTGCATGGGGAAGCCCCACTCTAGTTATTTTAGTTAGCTGAGTTTTAAATTTAGTGTAATATGAGAGCAGATAAAAATCAAGTGATCACAGATTTTCTTTCTGACCTTGTTTTCCGCATCCTTTCGTTTGGTGCTGCTGAAGAGCCTGCAGGGCACCTCAAGCTGTGGAGTGAACTTTATTCTCTGAGGGTGTTTGAGATCTTCCTGTGATTTGTATCTGAGAGTTGGAATTTGTTCCATAGCAGGAGGTAGGAGGTTATTTTTACTTTTGGGCACATCACTGTCCCTCTCCACCAAACACTCAATGCTGCTGGGACGAGATTTCTGCCAGCGAGTCTTTAAGCCAATAGAAGGTCTCCGCTGACTGCTTCTGTGCTTAAATGGCAAGTTAGATTGCATACTAAGAGGAAAAGGGGTAAAAGCTGAAGTATCTGCCCCATCAGGGGCACCTGCTTGAGTCTCAGGCTGAGAAGCACCTGTTAGTGGTTCTGACAAGAGGCACCTATGCTCTGCTTTGTTCCTGTGCTGGGAATAATACAGTGGTGGGTTGGGAATGTTTGGAGATGTGAAGCTCCACTGGCCAATGATGCTGTCTTGATCCTCTGGAGACGCCTTTCCAATTCCACTGTCGCTGCCGCTATAACGTGCATTTTGCTGCCCTTCATCTGGATTCTCGCTGTCAAGTTTCAGTCTCAGTTTTTCAATATAGTGTCCCTTGTCAATGTAGAGGACAGACACAAAGTGTGAAACTGAGTGAGGAGTCTGTGGGAACTCCAAGCAGCTTTGAGTATCCGGATCTGGAGTGCACGGAAGCCCAAAGTGCTCCATGATGCTTTGGTGCTCCTTGTGCTCATAAAGCTCTGGATCTATGAAAAAGACATGACACAATGTCTTCAGGTGGGTGCCTGTCTCTGTTGCAGCATCACTATTTTTGGTCGAATCCACTGAGACAAGACCGAAGAATCTGCTGTCCTCCATGCATATTACACAAAGCACCAGGGACTCTGCAGGGTAGGACGCAAGAACAACGTCTCTGTCATCACAAAGCTGAACACAGTTGCACTTGATTCTCATCATGACCAGCGAATGGGTCTTCTGCTCAATCCCAACCTGACTGATACATTCACGGATGGCTTGCAATGCCTTCTCCTCCGAATGTGACATCACTAACTCCAGTTCCATGGAGTTGATGTATCCCACAATCATTGATACGTTCAGGAGGCTGGAGTGAGACACAAACTCATTCTGACACTCTGAGAACACAGAGTCCACACTCATAACTCGAGATGTGTCATTCTGCAGAACAGTATCAGGCTGGCTTCTGGATCTACATTGCTGTACCCAACAAGACATATCTGGTTCAGACAAGGGTCTCTGTTTTTTCTGTTGTGTACTCACGGTGCCCTGACTTGAGATCTCAAAGGCAACATCAAAACTTCCAACTGACTGAAACATTGGCTCCTTCATTTTACTGCCATTATGTATTTCTGAGAAAGGATCATTTTTTCCAGGTTTTAGCCATGGCAATTTATCCCTATTTTGACAACTAAGCTCCTCATGGCTGGAGCAGGAGCCCATGGATGGCCCGTCACCGGATGTGACCAGCAAACACAGTGACGGCGATGATGTGCTGATCAGCTTCACCACAGATTCATGTGATTTCTCAGACACATCTGTATCATTCACACGCAGGATACGATCACCAGGACATAATCCAACGCTGTATGCCGGACTGCCTTTAATTATTCCACGCAGAACACAAGGTGCTTGGCCAGCTATGGTGAATCCATAACCAGCACCTCCACGTTCCATCTCAACCCTGCGGACCGCTGGGATGGAAGGACGGTCCAGCTGCCTCACTGCAGACTCAGCTGGTCTCACAACTCTCATGCTGGCATTGAAGCTTACAACAGTAGCACAGGATACAGATGTAGTTGTCCTGTCTAGACGCAGCACCAACCATCTGCAATCGTCTTACTGCTGCTAAAGAACAGACCTGAATTAAGTTAAATGACATGAGACATTTCTTCTTATTTGCATGTAGAATATTACACAAACAAACTGTAAAACAAATAAATGACTGCCTGCATGCATTTTAATAATTCATTTGTCACACGACAAACTAATAAAATAAACTAAAAAAGAAAATTCTGTTATATATTCTTACATAATAATTGTTATTAGTAATTGGTTTGTATTATTTGTATTATAATAAAACATGCACAATATGTGCCAGCTGTATGTCTGACATATACCTGTTACTGTAATCGTTACAGCGCTTTATATCTAAGACAAAACAATGATAAAAGTGAGGTCAAATAATTACAAAAATACTTCCTCATATCTGAAAAACTCTCAGAAATCAGCATCACATTTTGATTCGCGTCCGCAAAATCTCACGAACAGCCTCAATCTCATGAACAAACACATGAAGTAAATAACCAAACCATCTCCTAAAGCACCGCTTTCACTTAGAAAGTGTAAAAGTGCGGCTCTTACCTGAATATCGTAATCGTTCCCAAGTTTTCCTGCTTTTTTCCGGGACGCCGCACTTCCACCGCTTCTCTCACTATTGTTGAGAATACAAAGCGTTCTCTTGTCACTATGGCACCGTAACGTCCGCGACCTGACATCGGCTCTCTGATTGGCTAACAGACGCGTCAATCATGCTCGATATTCGATAGTCGCGCGGTGTTCGTCGTGGAGCTGTTGTGAATGTTCTTATGCGGGAATATAAGTCACGTGCAGGTGTGATATAGGATGTGTGATATAGGATGTGTGATATAGGATGCGCTGTATGTGTGATATAGGAGGGTTGTGTGATATAGGATGTGTGATATAGGATGTGTGATATAGGAGGGTTGTGTGATATAGGATGTGTGATATAGGATGTGTGATATAGGATGTGTGATATAGGAGGGTTGTGTGATATAGGATGTGTGATATAGGAGGGTTGTGTGATATAGGATGTGTGATATAGGAGGGTTGTGTGATATAGGATGTGTGATATAGGAGGGTTGTGTGATATAGGATGTGTGATATAGGAGGGTTGTGTGATATAGGATGTGTGATATAGGAGGGTTGTGTGATATAGGAGGGTTGTGTGATATAGGATGTGTGATATAGGAGGGTTGTGTGATATAGGATGTGTGATATAGGAGGGTTGTGTGATATAGGTTGTGTGATATAGGAGGGTTGTGTGATATAGGAGGGTTGTGTGATATAGGATGTGTGATATGGAGGGTTGTGTGATATAGGATGTGTGATATAGGAGGGTTGTGTGATATAGGATGTGTGATATAGGAGGGTTGTGTGATATAGGATGTGTGATATAGGAGGGTTGTGTGATATAGGATGTGTGATATAGGAGGGTTGTGTGATATAGGATGTGTGATATAGGAGGGTTGTGTGATATAGGTTGTGTGATATAGGAGGGTTGTGTGATATAGGAGGGTTGTGTGATATAGGATGTGTGATATAGGAGGGTTGTGTGATATAGGATGTGTGATATAGGAGGGTTGTGTGATATAGGATGTGTGATATAGGAGGGTTGTGTGATATAGGATGTGTGATATAGGAGGGTTGTGTGATATAGGATGGTATATAGGAGGGTGTGTGATATAGGATGTGTGATATAGGAGGGTTGTGTGATGCTCGTGTTTTCATAAACTGTTATGCTGGCACAGCTCGTTTGTTTACGCGTCACGTGCATTTTTCAAACGGACGGCGACGCCACGCCCCGGTCACACAACGCTGACGCCCCGCGTCGCATCAGACGCGCCGCAGCACTGCAGCAAGATTAACGTGTCTGCACATTAAGAAGAATTAAAGAGCATTAACCATCATACTGTTAATGTTTGGGTGCCAGTCCGCTTCAGTTTTGTGTTTAAGTGTATAAACGGCTACCAAAAGCATTATGCATTCTCTAACATTTATTACTTTGTTACATGTCACTGAATTAAACTTCACTGTAACATTTCACCATTTTAATGGTAGAAACCGAGCTTAATCCGGCCTTTATCACTGCCATATGGTTCATTCAAAAGCACCTGGTATTATCTGTTTGAGCTGACCTGAACTTCTGTCCTTCTGCTGCTTTACACAAACTCTGAACATTGTATGGCCGAGAGATCTGAAATTCTTCCAGAATGAACATTCACTCATAATTCATTCACCATCATGTCATCCCAGTTGTAAATGACTTTCTTTCTTCAGAGTTCATGCATCTATCATTACAGTAATCCAGTCCAGTTTGTTAATAAATGTCTTTTGAAGAGAAACGATACATTTGTGAGAAAAGATTAATATTCTGAGTGCATTTAGTGACAGATATGTTGAACTCTAAATTCAAGTATAGGGGAACATCAACAATGTCGGCTGTGTCTGAAAGCTGTATAATGCTCCTGACATACCCTCATCTGATCAATTTTTGAAGGAAAAAAAAGATCAGATAAAGATGTTTGGTCGAGCAGGAACGAGCTCGAAAAATTACAATGGCATCAGAGAAAGTGGTCGGAGGACGATTTTGTATAAATTTGTTTTATTTTTATTTTTTAACAGATTTAATTTCTATCCAGAAATCAACATTGTAGTTTTTAAATATTTCATAGTTTAGTTTATTGTGCTCTCGGTTTGTATTTTAAGTATAACTTTGTTACACTGCCTACGAGGCCTGAGGTGCCTTCACAGCCCCTGAAGTCATTGTCTGATAGGGCAGCAAGGCAGCAAATCAGCTGCCTAAGCTTTCAGACTCAGCCATCCAATCTCAGGTTCTTCTGTGACAAAATATGCACTAGTCACAACTAGACACGTGAGAACCAGTAAGTAAATCATGAGAGAATTTTCATAAACTAATCCCTTAAATTGTCTGTTGATTATGATGACTAATATTACATTGTCATTCTAACTGCAGTTGAGGCTCAGGGCACGTCAATTTAGATAAACCAAATTGTTCTTAATAAACTAACATTAGTCATACAACAGAAAGATTATCTTTTAACAAGTATTCTGTTGTGAGTCAGAGATCATATGTGGACAGATTTCTTTAATTATCTTCAGACCAATTTTTGAATTAATGTAAAAAATGATTAGTACTTAAACAGGTCTAAGGTATACTGCTGTTTAACAGGTTGATTAAGTAAATATATGAAAGCCATGATACTTTGATTGTAACACTTCGTCTACAAAAGAAACAGTTTTGTCACTCAGGTGTGGGTGTTCCAAAAGCCTTTGAGGCCAGTGGGTTGGGCCAAGTTTGGGTAGGCTGAGTAACAGCAGGGATCATCTTCTCTAAGAGGTTCATCATGCGTTCCTGAAGCTGGAGGCTCTGCACCTGCAGGAAGTTTTGCTGATGCATAACACGCCGAACTTCATGACATGCCTCCTCCACTGCACGGCTTATTTTGCGTTGTTCCTGCAGCATTGCATCTAGGACACGGAGCTTCTTTCGTCGCAGTGAAACATGTGACAGTCTCCGCCTCTTACGTGCTGGTGACCTGCAGATCATAACAACCATAAAGTTACAGTTCCAAGGGACATTATTTTAAAATCAGAGATCTGAACTTGATCTTATGTGTTACCTGGTCTCAAAAGAACTTTCAGAATTCTGTGTCAGACCTTCTTCCTCATCATTTATGTCTCTATCCTCAGAGGAACCAGTGTACTCAGGTAGAAACCCACTTGGTGGAGCTGACTGGGGTACAGAAGATTCAAGTTGGGAGGTTGAGGGGCCAGATGACGGAAGGTTTGGTGGGCTCATATGGCAATGGTCTGGTACTTTTGACAAAATCCTCTCAATAGATTTGTAGTATGGCCAATCAGGTGTACCATTTCCACCATTTGCAGTGTACTTCATCTTCCTGTTATAAAGACAAGATGCAGTTACTATACAAAGTACTTCAGTGATATTGTCTCTGTGATTCTTTTACAGAAACATTGTGTTAAATCTATTGTGGAAGGCACAAGAGCATAAAATGTTCGTCCAGTCATTGCATTCGGTCTGAATGTTCTACTTGCCTCTTAAACTATGAATGTGTTCATGTGTTTTAGAGGAGGTGTGGCTTTGGAAAGCTCTGAAGGGTTCTTATGCTTTCAATGCTAGCTTGCTATTGCTAGCCTCTCTGAAACTGCTTACACTACCTGTAAAAGAATCTGCACTCGCTGGCTGTCTGCCCAACACAGATGAATAAAGTTATTATACACAAAAACCACTCAAACCCATTTTGATCTGAATGGGAGGCTCATGTCAGCATTTGCGTAGACACCTGAGTACTGATAACTGAGTTGATGAACAGAAGGATATTTTAGTGTGGCTTACAGACACATACAGAGTTCTATAATGTAGTATAATTATACTTGCCTGAATTGGAAAGTCATGTTGGTGATTTTCATCTTGATCTCCTCTCTGTGTCGCTGTTCCCCAGTTAATTCGTAAAGTTGCTTAGCCATCGTCTCGTAGATCTTAGCATTGCGTTTAGCTTTCTTGAGCTCTGTCACGTACTCTTCCCAAATATACACAAGTGCTTTCATCTCCGAATCCGTCCAGTTACGAGCCCTCCTGTGCTTCTCATTTGAGCCGGGCACAGTGTAACTAAAACAGTCTTCAGAGGTCATTTTTTAAACAGTCATGTACTGTTCGTTCAGATATATGATTTAAGCCAGTTTCTGTGTGCTGTCTGTTTTCCTGTGCTTACTTTGCTTTCTCAGACACGCGCTTGTGTGTGTGAGGCCTCTACTGCCCTTCCCCCCATTGCCTAGTTAAGAGGCCTCAAAATGGAACCTGGAGGGCTGGAGCAATCGCTTTAAAAGCTTTTAAAGAGGGAAGTTCGTCACCATGATGTCAAGTTACCCTGGCAACAGCCTGCTAAGGCCCTCCTCTTCTAGCCAAACCCCTTCCCCTTTATCCTTCTGTCTCTGTCACTCTGCAGCAAAAAGCTTTTAGCTGAAAGGCAGTAAAGGGGGTCGGGCAGGCAGATTATCTGCATGTGAAACACAACTCCTCTGGGGACTGAAATCGCTGTTGCCTAGGCAACGGGTCTCACTCAGGCCACTTAGTCCAAACATTTATGAGCTTGAAAGCTTTTAATAGAGATGAACTGGATTGACGTTTCAGAAAAAAGTGCGTTTCCACAATGAAAGCCCTTAAAAGCTGAAGGATAATTCATAAATTGACACAAAATGATTATGTTTTTTGGTGTCAGCAAACCACTAATTCATCAATATTGTGAAGTCTGTCCTCTAAAATGTGTTCAATAGGCTTTTATGCTTATTGCTGCATAAGTTTAATAAACCCATCCCCCTTTACCCCGTGTCCCTCTGTTTTACTACAGTCCTCTCGAACCCCACCCAAACGTATCACATTACATCTTCATCCACAAACTATGGCGACCGGATCAGGACATTGGGGGTAATGCTTTGGGGGGAATCTTGCTCACACTTTGACAGATTAGCAGCTGAGATGACACACGGTAGACTGACTGTTAACCACATTATCTCCATCAGCCCATCTGCCTAGTGGTTTCATAGCCAAGTTGTTAGCATCCTTACCTTTACAGTTAACCCCACCTAGTTAAGAATTTGTGACATTTGGGGCGCAATCACGCACCCAGAACAAACACACACCGGGAACAGTGGGCAGCACTGCGGCATCCAGAGAGCAAGTGGGGGAAAGGTGCCTTGCTTCAGGTCCAACTTTCTAACCAGTACTGCTGCACATAGTACACATAGCTGGCTTATTCTTAAAATATAAGCCAGCTATATATTTGCATAAAGACCCATTTTCTAGAAAAGTAATAAGTGTGATATAAAGACAACTTAATTTGGCTTTTATATTGTAATTGTACTTAATGTAAACACGTACTTGTATAGCAATTTCACAAGTCTTGTTCCATAGCAGTTTTACAAGGATTACAACCCCAGTGAACAAGCTGACTGCGACTAGAAAAACTCAAGAGATACAACACAAATAAAGTTTTTATTTGTGAAAGTATATATACAGCAAGAAAGGAATTCTAAACACCTACAAATGAATCTGTAACAATTTTCTATGAATTCCTGGGATCCTCATCACTCTATTTGAAAATCCCTGCTATAGGCCACAGCTGTATTTTAGCTAAACATCGCCCCCTGCTGTGCCAAATATTTAGCAGCTCACTGATACGGATAAGCTATGCAAAAGTGGCCATATACTTTGTGTGTCTGTTTTTATGTAAAGAAACTGCAGTCAGACCAGAATGTCCTCTTTTTTCGAGTACTTTTAATATTTATTCAGTATTCCAGCAGCTATTTAATATGCAAGAGTTTTGTACATTTTATATTACACAGCAACAGTAGTTCTCTTCACCCCTTTCTGTCTTCACAGTTTTCATCCTGACAGAGACGCCATTTTCACTGCTGTCTCCATAGCAACTATCATGAGGAACTTGGCTGGACAATAAATCAAATCATACAATCAAGTGCAATAAATGAGAGTAAAACTTTACAGTGAAAAAACGTAATAGCTTATAAAAAAGGTTAAATCAATTAAAAGTAGATTATAAAAATGATACAAGAAAAAACTCATTTACTTCTACAACATGCGTTTGGATGCAGGGGAAAAGTGTACACAAAACACATACATACAGCACATCAACTGTAAATGTAAGCTTACACATTTGCATGTCCATACATGCAGACGCATCGTCAACAGCTTTGTAAAAAGGTCCAATAGACACACCATGGACCAACCAGAAAGGCAAACGGAAATAGTTTGTCCACAGGGTAGAACATTTACAGATCTAAATTTCTATTCATAACCATTAAAAGAGCCAATGCCTTTAACTTTTAAGATTCTAAACCTTATTGGCTCCTTCTGTCCTAAACCAATGAGGTCACAATGTAACACTATCACAGAGGCCTATAACTGAGCTTAGCCAAAGATCATTGAATTAACAAGATGCTGCAGTTCTATTAAAGTTAATGGAGGGATCTGCAACACTCAGTCTGGCCAATTTAGAAAAGAAGTTCTGGCTTCCAGCAGAAAGAGCCAATCATCAATCACTTGTGATTCTTAGTGGGAGGGGCTATCTACAGAGTGTTGTACTTGACAGTCTTTGTGGAAAAACTGCTTTTAATAGAACAATTTGAGCTTAAGACATGGAATTAATGGTAGAGTTGATGTCAGGTTTAACAGTTGGTATGAAATACAGTGTTTTATTGTCTTCCGCTATTCAAATAGACAGGTCTTGCTCTTATATGACAAAGTAGCTGCCTGGAGATGTTGCAAAAATGGCCACCAAGTGCAGAGACTTCCTTACAGGGACTTTGGCTAGGCCCAGTTCTGCACAGGCCCTGTTCAGAACTGTTTCGTCTCTGACAGCAAATCTAATCACAAAAAGTATACATTTTCTCCATTTATGTGTCTATAAGAAAGTGGAAATGGAAAGAAACCGTGTGCATGTTGTTTATTCGTTGGCTAAATGTTTCTTCAATACTGATGAATTAAGCAACTGGAGTTGAATATCCCTAAATCGGACAGTTTTACTTTCACCCCAAAATTACAATAGTTTTCTTACTTTAACGATATAAAATAACACGAGATACAATAAAATAAGTACAAATATAAGTGGTTAATGTAAATACTGCAAACATTTTGAAAACTATGTTGTCAAATAAATACCATGGTTACTACTGGAATGTACATGTTAACAAGTGCCATTATGAGGCAGTAAACATTCACATCTCTGCACCTAAAACCACAACTGGAGTTTTCCAGTTAGCAACATGTGTTGGCCAACAAGTGAACAAACAAGTGGACAAAATTCTCTCTGCACCAAATGATACAACTACATGCACAGAAGTACCTTTGTTTTGCATTTCCTTTACAGAACTACAGGGTTGAACAGACATTAGCAGTTCGGTTGTCATCTATGTTTGCACCAATCTGTACATGCAACAAGATTGCACTGAACCAAATCTTCCAGACCGTTTCCCCAAAGTCTTCAAGCAGTAAGAGGACTATTAACACTGAAAAGTATTAGAGCGATGAACTTTTCAGAGTCCTTCAACGTCATAGTTTAACATTACAAAACCTCTCAGGATTCTGAGAAAGGAGAGCTGGGAATTGAAAGTAGATTTGGCAAAACTAACACAAAACATTCAGTCCTTATGGTTTGTTGACTCAGTCTCTCAGACACTCTTCCTCAGTGATGCCCTGCGCCCGCAGCTCCTCCAAGACGTTGTCCAAATGACCAGAGTCGGGATAACCGTGGCCTGTCAGGTTGGAGCCAAACTCAGTCTTGTGATGCACCTCGTTCCATATGACTGTATCTGTCTCGCCTGTAGTGCTTGACGTGCCCACAGAGAAGATCAGCCGACGGTCCCATGCAACCAGCAGCAGCTTCAGCACCTATTACAGTAGGACCAGGAGAACATTTTTTTAATGGTTTTTAAGGTTTGAGGTCACATGACCACTACCAGCTTTTTCCCAGTAAACCCTCTGATTAAACACATAAATAAATGAATCATGTCTGACTGCATGTAGTGTATCTGTACTCTGGCACCAGTACTTGTTTTGCTTTTGCATAATGCTGCATCCACTACAAGATGGCAGTTTAAGCCCTAGATGACAGCCAGATTGCAACATACACAAATATTACTGCATGCATAGATGCCAAATGTTCACTGAAGCACTCGAGATATTCACCATTAATTTGATAAAGTTATTTTACGTGTTCAGTTTAAGAAAAAAGGCCAGTGATTCTTTTATTTAATTTTATTTCAAGTACTAGCAGGATAACACGTTTCTAATGGAAGCAATAAAGTGTTAAAGACAGTAAGAGAATGAGATGATTGTGCTTCTGAATGTAGGAATACGTACAAGGCGGCCTTTCTCACTGTCAGGAAGGTAACAGTGTCTTGGAAATCCACGTGCTGTGAAGGGCTTACCAGGGTTGGGATGTTCAGGACCCTACAACAAACATAAGAACAACAGTTTAGAAGAAAGCAGTTCTATACAGTATGCACACAGTTATATAACATTGCAGCAGTCTAATACAGGATGTAGGTAACAACAAATATAAACATGCTCTAGGTTAAGCAGTGATTAACTGCACCGTTACATGGAGATGTATATACACCATATAGTACCATTATTTATACCATTATTTATAGAAATATAATGGCTGCATGTATAGAAATGGCTTTACCTGAATGCCGGGGGGTATATTGTAGATAATCCGGATGGTTTTGCAGTCAGGGTGTCCAGGAAGTGAATGAGGAATGACATGGTATTCCATCTTGCCTGGTGGCTGGTTTCCTGTTTTAACACCATAGATGGTCTTGCAGGTGGGACACTGGAGGCTTCCGTCCTTGTTGCCGTTGTTATACATGGCCACCAGACACTGCAGGTGGTACTGATGTCCACACTGAGAGAGGCGACCAACTGACTCAGCTCGAGAAATGCCGCCCACACCTGGTCCTTTATAGCCAGAGGGGCCACAAAGAGACTCCATACAGATAGTACAATCCTAAGAAAAGAATTTAAAAAAGAAGCAAAAAAAAAAAAAACTGAATTAGCATAATTAGACTTGACATTCAGAAAAAGATCATTTGATTCAGTAAATAAAAATAAAATTATGTAATTAAGAACAAATATAAAAATATAAAATGTATATTTACCTCCTCGGGTGGGTTGCGGACTTTCTGGAGATATCTTCTAACAACTTCTTCTGAAGTTCTTCCTGCTCAAATAAAAGCAGAAATAAGTTTAATGGAACAGCTATTTGGCAAAACAAGAATCTTTTAAGACGTGAAATTGTATGTACTTTATACATAAACACAGTTCATTTGCATAAAAGGGCACATGTACTCCTGACCTTTGCGGGCCTGCTTCTTTGTGGTCTTGCGACAGCAGTGGCCGAGGCCTGGCACAGGTTTGATGTCACTCTTGCTGACGGGTGGGGGGTGGAGCACAAGCTTGGGTGGGCGGGTCAAACAGACCGGGAGTCCAGCGGCGCTCATTAGAATGCCAGTGATACCTAACCAATGTTTATTGAGCATTCCATTGTGCATTATTTTGCCTATTATTTGTAATTATCCAAATATGCTGCTAAACTTAATCATCACAGTCACTACTCATAACTTATTTGTGAACTGTTTCTCACCTGCCAAAGCTGGATGGACAGGACTGGATCCATTTAAGTTCTTCACTGGAACGGTGGGGACTCTATAATAAACACCAACACCCCATCAAATGAAACACATCCTCCAAATATGCAAGTAGCCATTCACTTACCAGAACAAAGCAATAACAAAAATACACCCTCACCTCAACGCACTGATCTATAATCCTAATCTGGATCTAAACAGAAATAACCATGTTGTTGTCATGGCTACACCTGTTCGGCATCATCACCCCCACCTGCACTGACCCGATTCCATGCAGAGTCATGCTACAGTAAGTAAACCAGGTCACACCTTCTGTAAAAGCTCAGCCAACAAAACCTCCAGCTTGCAGTGAGTCAGCTGACAGCAGTGAGCACTGCAACATCCCCAAACTAAAAGTCTCTTTTAAATTCTCTTTTAAAGCCAAACCAAATGACTCCACATTCAAGTTAACTTATGTCTAGTATCTTACATTTCACAACTGATTACAACAGATCTTACTCCCTCAAGGTTAACTGCTAAAACACGAACACGAACACGAACAGAACAACACACTCAAAAACAATAAACAAAACGTGTTCAGAAATACAAAAAAACTCACTGTTTGACCTTGATAATCGTCATGTCACAAATATTAAAACACGTTCCAGATCTAGAACAGCAGGAGAAGTGCAATGGCAACGTTTCGATTTGGCTGCTGCTGTTTTAAAACGATTCCTCTCATGAAGTCAGTGTTGTCACGTATATTTGCGTGTCTGTCTCAGTGTTGTTCTCCAGCTGGATGAGACTGTCTTGTGTGACTGTCAGCCGTGTCTCTTATAGTGCTAATCCTTCAGTTTCCATCTGTTAGGAAAAGAGGTGATCCACGTCACAAAGACGGGATTACCTCTCAACGTCACACACTGCCATAAGGTTCCAAGAGTTTGTTCACACACAACACACACACACAACACACACACTTTGGGTTTTCATGTTTTATCAAGACATTCCATAGATGTAACTTTTTTCATACTGTACATAACACAAACTACACAAACCCTATCACTAAACCAAATCCTCACAGAAAACTTTCTGCTATTTTAGATTTTTAAAATAGATCATTCTGTATGATATATAAGCTTGTTTCCCTGTGGGGACCAGACGTGGTCTACACACACACACACACATCCTGCATGCATTCAAACATTTTGGTTATATGGGCATGCACAGGCAGTGACAAAATATCAATACAATAATACAATACCACACATTAAGATTGCCCATCACTGTACGTGTTTACAGACTGTGTGCCTTTCACATGTCAGTGGCCTCCAACACAGAGAAAGCTCAATACTCAGGAACTGGATATAGTGCAGTACAGTGAGGTGTGAAGCTATGTGGTGCCACCAAGACTACAGGAATAATTACAGGAGCAGAAAGAAACTGCATGGCTTGGAGGCTTCTCTTTAATAGTTCTCAGATATGTTTCAAGTATCAACTCTCAAAAATAAAATTCTCTCCAAATACAAATGCAAACAAACAAGACCATTTTTGACACAGTTACAGCAAATGAGCTTTTATTGAAACCCTCACTTCACTTCTGAGCTGAGTTTAAGACCTTTCTTCTGGACAAGACAGTGAGATTACTAAATCTGATCATCAGGATATTTAAGCAAAAAGCTCTCTTGGCTGTCTACTTAATATCACTGCTGTGTAGGAGAAGCTATTTACATACCAGTTTTTTCTTTCCTGAGAGAAAGCAGGCCCATGTACACCTGTGCTGGGTGGGGGTGAATCTACAGTCATGTTTGTTGATGGTTAATCCAGCAGTATTAGCACAAAACCCATATGGCAGCAGATGTAAACGCAACTGTCCAATCAAACCACAGACAGACGTAGCCACTTCCTGACCACCAGAGCACAAGGAAGAATCAAGACAAACATGGAACAGGTGGAGAAAGCAGGAGGCAGAAATCTCTCACGTCAAAGGGCTACATGATAAACTCACTTCTCAGATCACAATCCTTTACAGCTCATTTGAAGAAGGCCAATGACGGAATCCTATTTGCTGAACCTGTTCTGTCTGTTGTAGTCTGTGACCTGTTCTGTCATTATCAAGAACTACAGATGGGGGCTATCATGGTGTGGTGATGGTATTAGATGGTAAAGTCAATTTATATCATAGTGCTGAATGGTCATATTCATGGATGAAGGTACTTTGAAGAATGCTATGGTACTACCATGAGAACAGCCTAAAAGAGAAACATAGGGATTACCCTGGAACATGTAGCAAAATCATACCTGTACCATGATACTTGTCATTTCTTTTGTTAACAATGAAACCAGAATGGTAAGGCAAAACACAAATAAAGAGTGCCATGTCTAAATGATTATTCATAACTACAGTTCCAAAATCTACATTGTTATGGGATGCACCAAAATATAGAGCTTCCAGCAAATATGATAAATAAATAATGACCATTAAGTGATATGATAAATATTATAAATCTAATTTCAGTGTTTAGGATTTTAGAGACCTGGCAAAGAGACTTTAGTTTGAAGAGTAAGAACAGGCGCTGCTTCCAATAACTCAACACACATCATTTAAAAGGGGCTTATACTGCATTTATTAATTAACTACAGTATTACATTAATGAATTACTTAAGTTCATATTAGTACTAGTGCTGGCTTTTTCATGTGTCTGGATGGAAAGATCAAGACAGTTTAAAAGAATGAAAGAGAGAAAGAGATTTCTAATCTGTGTCATCAGATTCAAATACTGTCCAGCTAGAGGCACCATCTGGAAGCTCTCACCTGACACCCACTGCAGGACACCCCAGAAACTCTCACCTGACACCCACTGCAGGACACCCCAGAAACTCTCACCTGACACCCACTGCAGGACACCCCAGAAACTTTCACCTGACACCCACTGCAGGACACCCCAGAAACTCTCACCTGACATGAGAAAAAGAATGGCTCGGAGTCTGTACTACAAAAAATATCTTCCAGTTGTTGCAAATGAAATGTATCTTAAAACAGGAACAAACAAACCCACATCCATTTTCACTAACAACAAATCGTTTTCACTCTTAGCCCTCAAATGGTTCAGAAACCACACTGGGACACTGATAGCCTGCTATATAGCCCTGCTTAGTGATATTGCCAAAACTAACCAAAGCATTAATATTGATGTGGTGACTTATGGATGTAAAATTAAAAGAAAAATATAAAACACACAAATTGAAATAAAACAGAATACAATTCTCCACTGATTTCTTATGTGTATTTGCAAACATTTCTCAGATTTTTCAACACAGAAAATGTTCTTTCTGGCTCCCTCTAGCGGTAAGATCCGCAATGTCTTTCCCCTTACCCCACTACTGTAGGTGCCATACAGTAAACAATTTTTGGAGAAGTTAAAGTGACTTTAATGTTATAGTTTCGAAATATTTGAAGTTAATAAGAAAGACTTTAAAGTTAAAGTGAATATGATTTACACTTGTAAAAGTAGCTTTGTAGACCTGGCCTGTTAGTTCTTAAGGCAGAATGTTAAATGCTCTCTCTTTTTGTAAGTTGCTTTGGATAAAAGCATCTGCTAAATGAATAAATGTAATTATTTATGTAATGTAATTGTAAAAATGTAATTGTTTCTGTGGTCATCAACAGCATGTCACAGATGCTGCCAAGACAGCTTAATTTATATTTGACCTAGAATATTCATAAAATATGTGAAAACATTCTATAAAAAAACAGTGGCCTAAAATAACATGTGCCTTAAAGTCTCAGTTTACATTTTGACATTACAAAGATATTACAACGATTAAAACTTATTTACTACATATTTTCACTTTAAAACATCAAGTTAGCACTCTAACTCTTAACACGCTTAATTTACATCCTGTCAGACATCTTAACATTCTTGTAGGGTTAATAAAGGTCTGTGTATCCCGAGTGTATTTCCAAAAAACAGATATGTCCTTTCATACAAACAAATCCTTAAGCTACAAAAGCATATTTATTTCTTAAATAAAAGGTCCAAAGATATGACAGAGTTCAAAAGTGACCCATCAGATAATAAAGAGACATTGTGAGATCTTTGTGTGCATCCTCATCCTTGTGTGTCTGCATGTTAATTCACTTTTCCTCTCCTCACCCCAGTTATTTGCATAAATGTAAAGCTCATCCAATGTCTGAGACAGACTTTTGTGTCCAGAGGACTGAGTGTCTCTCTGCCTCACACACACACACACACACTCTCAAAATAAACACTTGCTCAATCAAGCAACTATTCCCAAACCTCCATCACATAAACCTCCAAACCTCCTCTGTCTTTCCACTGGCATGGCCCCTTTAGTACATTGTGTTGCAAATACAAAACCCAAGCCTCCAACAAAGGTTGCCTTGGATACGCTCTCAGCGTACACAGACACATGCTCTCAAAAGCACTTGCACAATGAGGCTAAAGGGGCCCCAGGACTGAACAGAGTCTGGGAACATGCAGAACACCACAGGAGAGGGAGGCCTCTAATGAACCCGACTCCCATCTGCAGAACTATATCCAGAAAACTTCCTTGTTAGTTTTTTAAAACGTATTTCTATACACACACACACACAAACACAGCTACATGGCCACAGCAGCATGACTGAAATTGCATAATTTTCCTATACTTACATGTTTTCTGTAAAGCTATTTTGCAACAATGCACACAAAACTGGGTGCCCCAGAAACCTCTCTGAGATTAAGGATCTGCAATTGCTAAAGATGTTTCCAAGGCTCTGTTCCTCAATTTAAGAACATCACATTAGTTTGAGGAAATCGATAACTTTATTGTAGTTTTCAAAAGTGTCAACAGTTACTGTGTGAGGGACACACAACAGTGCTGATCCTGCAGCCCTTACCATTAGTACAGACACTCTGTCCCAAACACACACTATTGATTAAGCCACTTTTGTTGTGTCATTCTAGTCAGGATTCTCACACAAACAACACCATGTTTTATTTAAACTTATGCCATATTTCTAGCAAGGCCCACATAAAATCAGTGTGTCCTTCATAAAATCAAGAACATTCTTTCTAAACCATCATCAATGTGTCCAGTCAAAAAATTGGTCCAACTGATGCAACTTATTAGGTGCTAAATAAATTGTTGACAGCGTTGTTTAAAGAACCAGAATTAAGTGTAATTACAGCCACAATCATTACATTCTTGTCCCTACATTCCTGTCCCTACATTCAACTATTTTACATTACATTACAGTTCAGGTCACATAAGAGATGGGCTCAAAGAATAAAACTTGTAACCTAAGAAACAAAACAAGCCACCACATGGCGCAGAACCCATTCTGAAACGAGCAATAAATCTGAGCTTTCGTTTGAACTATCTTTGGTTGCACATCCCAGAGTAACACTCGTAGAGCAAATAGTCAAGGTTTTGACATTTGAGGATGCAGCATTAGAAAGCAAGCTGAAATATTTCATACTCACTGGGAAGTGATTCACAAGATTGCATCTTGGCAATCAGTGACTGTTTTAAGCTCAATTATTTTAAAAAACATGAAAATGTAGGTGTATCTGCCCAGTAGCCAACATCAAGTACAAGATCATGTGGTCAAGATGCTAAAGCTCTTTCTGCAAAACCCTAGTGATTCACTTCCATTGTTGATCAGGTTAGAGGTTCACTTGCTGCAAAATACTACATCTTTCAAGATGTTCTGCAGGACACTGATTACCATCTAAACAAGAGCCTGAGCTACAGCAAAACACATATGATCACACATGCATGTAGTAGCAGACACTTACCCTGATGCAATGAGTGCCCGTGATTGTGCCATGGCGATTCTCTGCAGGGCGGGCCGGCTAAGACCAGCCAAACTGCTGCGAGGTGGCACTGGGGCAGCACAAGCTGCTGATGCTGTAGAAACGGGGCCCAGAACACGAGCAGAGGGAGTGGGAGCACAGCTGGTTGCTGTAGATATAAGGGAGCTAGAGGGTGTAGGTGCGGTAGGGTTGGGTGCAGAAGTAGTGTGGGGTGTGGAAGAAGGAGGTGGGGGTGGCGGTACAGCAGGTGGAGGAGGACGGTTGGAGGATATTGACAGAGCTGCAGTGGCTGAACCCAAGAGTGACAGAGAGTGTCCGAAGCCTCCACTGCCACCTGAGGTTGAGTTTCTGTGCGGGGAAAGGACTCGGGAAAGAGAAGGAGGGTGAGGCAGGGTAAGTGAGTATGAATGCACTCTTGAGGGTGCTTTAGGGCTGGGTGGTTTGGGTGCCAGAGGCGGTTTACGCCCCAGAGTTTGAGCCATGCTAGGGGTCTTGACACCCAAGAGTAACATACACTGCTGGCAGGAACATGGCTGACCCAGTGAAGTGACAGCAGAAGCCGGGAGAGCTCCGCTGGGATAGGCACTTCCATTCCCCCCACTCACTCCTGACACACCCACCCCTAAGAGTCCAGCACTTCCAGCAGATGACCAAGCATGGGGCTTAGGAAGAGGGCCAGATACAAGTGGGTAGGCCAGGTCAGAGCGCCTCTGAATCCGTCGGCGCCGTTGTGTCTGTCCATTGATCTGTGTCATACTCTGCAGGTCTATAAGGTAGCAGAAGCCCAGCGGTGTTAAGTCCAGCCAGGGCTGCTGTCGGTCCCGGGCCGCCTGGATGGCAATGCTTACCTCTGTGTCATACGGCGTCCAGGAACCCGAATCATTCTCCCACTCCCAAACCCATCCCTGCCCTGGTGCCGACCGCGGGTCGTAGAAACTCCGCCGCACGGGTCTGAGTGTACCTGAGCAGAAGAGCAGAGATACATTAGCCTGTCAAAACATATCAACACTGTAGAATCTGAAGACCCATGAATATGATCCATGGTTTTCCATTCCTGTGCTGAGACATTTCCAATTGAAATTGACATTTGTGCCAGGATACATATCAAAACAACCTTTCTTTTGATTTATTTAGATTGCAAATAGCAGTTAGTGTAAAAAGTACAGAAAATATAAAGAGTAACTCCAAACACACAGATTACCTACAGAACTGTTCTCTTCTAACTGCTTACTTTCAGGAGCATACTAGTGTACAGAGAGCCTCAAGGCTAACAAACATATAATACAAGCAACAAAACTCTCTAAAATGCCAAATGTAAAGACAGGCCAATGACAATGCCAATAAATGAAACAATTTAGATCAAAAAGCAAAAACTATGACATTTAATGGGATACTACTGAGATAACTTTTGTTTTTCCATATCAAGCTACTTTGATTTGAGACAAAACCACAAATAATTTTTGTCTGCTCCAGATTTCACAGACCAGTCGATCTAGGAATTACTGAATGAATAAAGCAGCAGGTTATCTATCAAAGCCACCAATGACGTCCTCTGTTAGCGTTCATTTCTCCATCACCTCCTCCCTCATGTTCCTTCCATGACCTCCTCGATCTTCTCATCAGCCTCACACAATGCTTTCTGTCAGCCTGGCTGATGGAGTCTTCCAGACTGTGACAGATAACAAGCAGCTCTTTGTTTCAGCTCCTCCGGACGAGCTCAACGCGCATGTCTCTGTCGTCTCAGTTCGCGGCAGAAACGTTTTCACATCGCAACACACGATCGGGAAATACAAGCGAAAAGCTTAAGCGGCATGTAGGCGAGCTGTGTCGATATTAAACAGCTGTTTTAATGCAATAAATAAATGAATAAAGACTGCTGCTGCTACGGGTTTTTGGGCCCTGCCGTTTTCATACAACCACGGTGAGCTTTCAGAGCATCTACAGTTTTCGACATCACATAACATTACTTCGACTGATGTCAGGTAATGAAGGCATCACAGTATTATTAGGAGTAACGGACAGGAGAAATAGCTACATCATAAAAACACTTCAAGCTATCGTTAAAGAAAGCGTCTCACCCGTATCTTGACGAAACTGGTGCATAGACTGCAGGTCAATGATGTACGGCGATAGACGTGAGTCGACCTGGCCCAGCACCACGCTCCCGGCGCCGCGAGGGTCGCTGCGGATCACCGCCTCGATGTGATGAGACACCGCGGGGCTGTAGGGTCGCCAGCGCCCGTGCTCGTTCAGCCATTCCCAGACGACCACGGCAGAGGCTAGCAACATTTCATACCTGTGCAAGGAAAAAACCCGCGATCACAGTTATGGGATCACAGTTATGAGATCACAGTTATGGGATCACAGTTATGAGATCACAGTTATGAGATCACAGTTATGAGATCACAGTTATGAGATCACAGTTATGGGATCACAGTTATGAGATAACAGTTATGGGATCACAGTTATGAGATAACAGTTATGAGATCACAGTTATGAGATCACAGTTATGAGATCACAGTTATTAGATAACAGTTATTAGATAACAGTTATGAGATCACAGTTATGGGATCACAGTTATGAGATCACAGTTATGAGATAACAGTTATGAGATCACAGTTATGAGATCACAGTTATGAGATCACAGTTATGAGATCACGGTTATTAGATCACGGTTATTAGATAACGGTTATGAGATCACGGTTATGAGATCACGGTTATGAGATCACAGTTATGAGATCACGGTTATGAGATAACAGTTATGAGATCACAGTTATGGGATCACAGTTATTAGATCACAGTTATTAGATCACAGTTATGAGATCACAGTTATGGGATCACAGTTATGAGATCACAGTTATGGGATCACAGTTATGAGATAACAGTTATGAGATCACAGTTATTAGATCACAGTTATGAGATCACAGTTATGAGATCACAGTTATGGGATCACAGTTATGAGATAACAGTTATGAGATAACAGTTATGAGATCACAGTTATGGGATCACAGTTATGAGATCACAGTTATGAGATCACGGTTATGAGATCACGGTTATGAGATCACGGTTATGGGATCACAGTTGTGAGATCACAGTTATGAGATCACAGTTATGGGATCACAGTTATGAGATCACAGTTATGAGATCACGGTTATGGGATCACGGTTATTGGATCACGGTTATGAGATCACGGTTATGGGATCACGGTTATGGGATCACGGTTATGAGATCACAGTTATGAGATAACAGTTATTGGATCACAGTTATTGGATCACAGTTATTAGATCACAGTTATGAGATCACAGTTATGAGATCACAGTTATGAGATCACAGTTATGAGATAACAGTTATGGGATCACAGTTATGAGATAACAGTTATGGGATCACAGTTATTGGATCACAGTTATGGGATCACGGTTATGAGATCACAGTTATGAGATCACGGTTATTAGATCACGGTTATTAGATCACGGTTATTAGATCACAGTTATGGGATCACAGTTATGGGATCACAGTTATGGGATCACGGTTATGGATCACGGTTATGAGATCACGGTTATGGGATCACGGTTATGAGATCACGGTTATTAGATCACGGTTATTGGATCACAGTTATGGGATCACAGTTATGTCGTCTGACGGTGTCTTAAGAAACATGTTATTCAGCGTGCTGCATTACACACACAAGACCTTTCAGTAACCCGTTTACTACCACTGCATCCTTACATGACAATACAACACAGGAACTGCACATCTGCAAGACGGATTTTTATATCATTTTATATGTATCTTCAAAAAGCAAGTATTAGCCGCTGGATTTGTCACGGTGGCTGAATTGCTTGTTTTGTGTGTGAATTATAACGCGTGAACAACCGCATTTTCCATGTGACGTGACGGGAGCGAGATGCAGGAGGCCCGTGTTCTGCAGCCGCGATGAGAGGCTCGTGCATGCACTCACCAGGAAGAGACCGTCCGCGTTCACTCGGGTGCATTTAATCCATCAAATACAGAAGCAATTCCCGAGCGAAAACATCTTCATGTGAGCAAAAGTATCCGTGCAATATAACAACAGTCCCAGATCTCTGTCAGAGGAAGCGCAGCTCGAGTTACTGCATTGCTTCACTTGACCGTACAGAAAGCACAGGCTTTCGTCGTGTTATATAACGACATGTGAAGCGTTTCTCGTCTTCTGATCATGAATGTAACATCCTAACGGGATTCTTCGATTGTTTGCGTGCGTCTGCTACCGACACGCCCACTTATGCTATAACCGACCAATGACATACCGTTCTGTACGCCCACTGATGCATAACTGACCAATAGTCTGCGCGGTTTTGCAACTTCCGACTCAAAGCGCCTCCTCCCCTCGTCTCTCCCGCGGACGTGCGTCCCGCTCGTGAACTTCAGAGTTCAGCTGCTGTCGCCGCACTGAAGCCTGTCAGAATGAAGGACTCTGCGTCAGCTCAGGCGACGTTTGACTGTGAATGATGTCTGTAAAAGAGTGAGTGGAGATGCCGGGGATTGAACCCGGGACCTCATACATGCGAAGCATGCGCTCTACCACTGAGCTACATCCCCTGTCGGGCTGTGAGCGACTTCTTCACGTTATATTTCCACGAATATTCGCTCAGGTTTGAATACATTCACCTGTTTCGTTTCAACCAGCTCTTACTAATTATGTTGACTAAGTGGCGTGTTAGATTTACAGTCTAACTTTAGTGGACGCAAGATTTATCACTTATTGTATTTCATTTGATCATAAATCCTTCACAATCATCAGTATTGCGCACCATTACCTTGATATACGTGCAGAACACTTTAAGTATAATATCACTAACAGAGATGGTCCACAGGCATAGAAGAGGATCTGAATGGCTTCATGGTTGACTTCAAGTATTTGTTGGTTCAGTTTCTCAAAGCACTAAAGCTCACGTTAGTTATTCAAAGAAAACACTACACAAGCACTACCCACAAACACTATTGACATGAAAGATATTTTTAATGTAACAGTATGTACATCTCAATTTAATACATAAACAACAATGTCATAGAACAGTCAGCATGTGCAGATGAAAATGACAGCAAATGGATACAATTTTAGCATACAAAAAGGTCTAATTACATATTCCACCAAAGTAAATCTCATTTTAATCTATAAACAATGTTTTGTGACACAAACCCACCGGGTCAAATCAACTGATTGCCCAGCTATTTATTTCTAAAGCCAGATTTCTGCTCTCGTCTGGTCTTCTCATAAAGCAGTCATGTCATTTCCTTCATCTTTGCTTTCTTCAGACCAAATAGCGCTACCTGCAAATGGCTTAAAATCTACCAGCAATTCCACTTTCTCTTCGTTCTTCAGCTCTTCACTGTGTTTCTCATCCTGTCCTGCTGCATCTTCCTTCTGTTTCTCCACATCTTCTTCAGCTTCATCTTCAGTCTTCTCCTTATTCTTGTCCTCTTTTTTCAGGTTTGCCCTCTCTCTCAGGTCAATGCTGGAATAGTCATCTGAAGAATCATCCTTAACTTCGTCATTGTCCTGTTCTTCTTCTTCCTCTGCATGACTTTCATTCTGTTTGTCATTCCCGATATCCTCCTCATTCTCTCCTTCATTATCTTGTAGATCCTCCTCTTCTTCATCCCGGGGTTGGGGCCAAATACGGACATTAAATCTGTTTTCCACAACTCCAACGCCTTGTCTCAGTCGGTCACGTAGGCCACCTTCAGCAAAGACTATGTGCTGGACATCGTACTGTCCGTTCGTGTCTTTATTTAGTTTCCTATAGAAGTACACTAGAGCCAGAGCAAGTGTGACCCATATGACGAGGAGGACAATGACAATGGCAGTGTTGTCACTTGTCGACGAGTTCATGGCTGGAAAATCAAAAACAACATTTTTACACTCACTGCTAGGTGTGCATGAATATGTTCTAATCCACATTGTCTTTATTAGCCTGAGATCATACATTACAAAAAGAACACACTAGATTAAAAAATTAATGGACTGTATGTCACTTTGGATAAACGTGTCCGCCAAATGCATGAATAAATAGTGCATATTCTGACTTAAGGAAACAAAATGCTGCGACATGAGTCTAATGATAATTACAGTGAATAATAGGCAGAATAGGAATTACAAAGCAGCTCAAAGGAAATTGTCCAGACACATAATGAGAGCTTAGTGGAAATGTGCTTGTCTTAAAAATAATATAAGAACATCTATCAGAGCTTGAAGGGGGAATTCAGTAAAGCCATTGTGCAGGTAAAATCCTGCACTTCTTTTGCCTATACACACTGTAAAAAAAACTTTGCTGCCTTAAATTTTTATGTTTAATCAGCTTGGCTTTACAAGTCATTTCAACTTAATAGTTTAAATCCTGACTGGTGTAACTTATAGAAATAAGTAAGCAAATTTTCAACTATTTTTAATAAGTAACCGCAACTCAAGACCAGTCAAGATTGCAAAGAGTAAGCTGAAATGTCTTGAGGAGCCACATTGGTTCAACTTAAAATTTGAAGGCAGCAGAGTTTTTTTACAGTGCAGTCACTGAACTCCCGCCATACAGTGCTTGATGGTAAGCATCTGCAGAGCAGCATACAGGAAATGAGCATTTTCACA
Organism: Chromobotia macracanthus; assembly: GCA_036877525.1. NCBI lineage: Eukaryota > Metazoa > Chordata > Actinopteri > Cypriniformes > Botiidae > Chromobotia > Chromobotia macracanthus. The sequence continues at coordinate 947,506 of JAZGTH010000049.1, read as the reverse complement.
TTCACTTAAAATAAACTGGCAGGAAATTCATTTGTTGTTTCACATTATTACTGGCAAATGCAAAATTGAATGCATCCCTCAGACACCCTCATATTCTCTAACCTTGACTATTAATTCTCATGTGTAAGTTAATAAGAGTTTCCAAGCACTTAACAGCTTTAAACTGCAATTTACAAATCTGCCTAACGCAGCTGGGCATGCTGTAGTATGCAGTCTCAGTGGATGACAGCAATTTTCCCGCATGTTTTGTAATGGGTCTAATTGCCAAAAGTAGTATGTCAAATCAAATGAAATGACAAGTTCCTTAAGGAAAAACACCTTATCAAAGCAGAAATAACCTTTACATGTAAGTGTTTGGAAGGGAAATGCTCTTCATAAAAATTATGATCTCAATAAAACCAAACCAAATACTATAATAATATTAATAATAACTACTTAAAATGTGTGTTACAGAGAAATAACTTACCTTTATTTAATTGTCTTTACATCCATAACCCAACAGAGCACTGAAATAGAAATTCAAAAGTGCTGTGATCATATAGGCAGGAAAGATGGGTGGGTCAAGAGCAAAAGAGAGAAAGACTGAGAGTGTGTCACGTGTTACTAAACGGTTGTGAAATATTTATGATATATGAACTTGATAACAAACTAAAACCATTTTTTTTATATTTATGAAAAATATAAATACTAAACCTTGGAGAATTATACACAAATTTAGAGTAATGCTTAAGTGGGCAACATAAAAATAAAGAGTAAAGAATTTTAATAAAAAACATTTGACCTACTTTACAACTGATAATGTATGAAACATCAGATCTAAACAGTTTAACAGAAAGCAAAGGCAAATGTGACTGTCAGTGTGTGCAGCGTTTTCTCGCCAGTGATCATGAGCTGAGGCACTTTTGAAGTCTTAGCCCACATCCTGTTGTGAATGTCAGCTTTGTAGCGATGAACCATGACAACAACACCACCACTGCTAGTGCAAAGTGGTTTGAAAGTATCAAGTATTAACTTGTGTTGCTCATGAACTCCTAACATCAGATTTTACATTTCATTGCACCTGCAGTTTGAGTTTTGAGATTTACATTCATTTTGATTGTAAATGTTGATGTACTTAAGACAAGTATGTGGTGGTCTATGGTTAAATATTTCTTTTATCTCAAATTAAAATACAAAGAAAACTAAAAGCAAATATTTGCAAATGATGACCTATCAAAACATTGTCAGTTTGAGTTTCCTGACTAGTCCTGGCTCAACCAATGGTGTGAGTTTATGGCCAGTGCTTATCCAATTCAGTTGCAAAGTATTTACACTTAATAATTCCTGTACTGCCTTTAGTTAATTAAAATAAAACTGTATTGCAATAATTTTGGCTGTAATGTCCGAAAAATAGGCTTTATTTTCTTTCTGCAAGTTATATATACTTTTTCAAGAGTTGCTCTGTGGAAGTGTTTTAGTGTCTCAATTGCTCCGTGAGCTGTTGTTTTTCCCTCAATGTTCTCTAATTAACACAAAGTACAGTTTCTAACCTATTCTACACACAGATCCTGCAAAAAAACTCCAACAACATGCAAAATTAACGCTACACTTGTTAAGATATTAAATGGAGCAGAGAAGCTTTATAGGGCAGCTAAACCCAATAACAGTGCTGGTGAATGTATAAGCACCTTCAAGTTTTAGTGAAAAGCTGATTAATTCAGCATGTGGGATTGTTGTAATGATTGAAATATTTTCAGTCAGTTGAGGCATACGTAAATGTTGTCTTAGTGCATGTTAGAACTGAGTATCAAGGAAAATGCTTTTCCTTAGTTTGCATGTTCATGCAAATGCAAGTCTACAGTCAGCATAAGTCTAATAACATCAAATGTATATTCTGAGAGTCTTACTGAAGCACACAATAAGCAGCGTTTATAATCTCAAATGTCAGTGCATTTAAAACAGCTCAAATCACTTCTTTGTATCACTGTGCTACAGTAATGTAACCTCCCATAATCCTTCAGTGCTCATATCACTATGAGAAAGAAAAGAGAGACATCATGTGGGAAATGTTTTTACACTTCATGTGTTTTGTACTGAGGTTGTCATTTGATTAAAACGTTTAACCAAAAATGCATTACATGTCATGTTAATTAATTATATGTTATATATGTTGATTGTAGTGAGGCTGCGCTGACCTCTAGCTTGATTTGCTCTGATAGTTGGATTAGAAATATATTCTTTATGTCAGTTTTATGAAAACACATTTATATGGTCAAGTGTAAATGGAGTGTTAAAACCCAACAGCACAGCGATGAGACTGATCAGACACATGATGTTAGTGTAAACATGACCGTTATCATTTCAACTGAAAATAACAGGCAGATGCCAAGTTATAAAAGAACAGATGCAATGCAACACTGAATAAATACAACAGAAATGTATAAATTCCCACTTACTATCTGTGTCCCACCATCCATGTCCCTCCCTCCACATCAGTGGCTCCACCCCTCACTTTCCACCTCAAGCATCACAGTGTTTGCCGGTATAGCAGTGCTACCAGGACCCATTTCGGTTTGAGGGAGCAGTGTGGGTTGACCGTGGAGGGTGGGGCTGTCCTGCTATCCAATCATCTGCCAGCAGAGCGAGTATTCAGGTACAGAGCCCTTGAAACAGGTCAGACTGACTGTGATGGGAAAGACAGATTTGGAGTTTGGTGCAGTTTTATTAGTATGACACTAAACTATTAGAGCTGCCATTTACAGAGACAATTCTAATTGCATTCAGTACTTCCTTTTTCACAGAAACAAAAGCCTCCAGAATGACTGCAGAGGAAAGTACAACTGAAAATATGTAAATGCAAAATTATAATTAGACCAAATTTGCTTGCGTTTTCTGTTTCCTTTTGGGTTAATGCAAGGTCCTTTTATTAAAAGAATGTTATTGTTGGTTTAAGATGTGTTAAGCTCTCGTGAGATCATGTGAATTATGCGGTTGATTATTATTACCAGAAACTGATTCCACAACAAACATACTCACATTTACAGTAATGTAATTTCAGTAGTATTCTATAGAACAAAGACAACGCAGAAGAATAAGAAACACTGACTGAAACACAAAGTCTTTCTTACATTCTTAAGGCCTAAGTAGTTGAATGTCAGTCTACTTTTCGGCCACAAGTTTAGAGTCACTCACTCATTCTTTATCATCATAGTAAAGTTATCATCGAAGTAAACTTACCAAAGTTATGCAGAAACTCCAATGAAACTATGGAAATTATGTTTATGTATAAAAAATTCAAAATAAATCACAACTATGTTATATTCAAAGTAGCAAGTCTCTGCCTAAATTTCGCAAAAATGTACAGGAAAGTCTAAATGAGCATGTGATCATTATTAGAACAGATTTTTGAAACAAAGTGGAGTGAAATAGCTGCCAATGGAGGGACACACAATAACTGCACATTGTTACTCACCTACACACAGGACAGACATTTTCAGAAACTTACTGTCTTCCATAGTTCACTTTCGTAAACTATGGAAACAAGAACCAAGGTCTACTCAAAGGTCATGTAATGGAATTACTAACTGTATTGTACTTTGTGAGAAAATCAAGTCCAAAGTTACCCGGCAACTTTTCTTTCTGACTCTCTGTACACACAGACACAAGTAATGCAACTGATGCACAGACTGAATTTACCTTGTGAGGCACAGTCATAAATATGGAGAAAATTGTATAATCTGAGAAAAGATTCAGTTATAAACCTGGATTCAGTGCAGCTGTCAACTCACCAGAGTGTCCTGATGTAAAGATCTGGTAGAGAATGGAACTGGTGATGTCAAATCCCAGAGAACACACACATTGAGAAAATGTTTGCCATTATCATTTGTTTGGAATAAAACTGAAAACAAGTAAAATGAATCAATTTAATTCAGACAATAAATTCAATAATTCTTTGGAAAAATCTGTTATGAATGTGAATCAGAATTGCAGTATACTGGCCAATCTGTATACCGACTCATCTGTAGCTTAACCAGTGGAGCATTGTGTTAGCAATGCAAAGGCCGTGGGTTCGATTTCCAGGGAACTCAAGTACTGATAACATGTATAAATTAAAAGTAACACTCGCTTTGAATAAAAGCATCTGCCACTGCCACTTACACTGTCCAAAAAAACCTGTTAGGTTGGGCAAACCACTCTGGCAGTAAACAGAAGACTGGAGAAATCACACAATGGCAAATGTGATTACACCGCTGCAAGGTCATTGAACAAATGTGATTATACTGCTGCAAGGTCATTGAACAAATATGATTACACCGCTGCAAGGTCATTGAACAAATATGATTACACCGCTGCAAAGTCATTGAACAAATGTGATTATACCGCTGCAAGGTCATTGAACAAATGTGATTATACCGCTGCAAAGTCATTGAACAAATGTGATTATACCGCTGCAAAGTCATTGAACAAATGTGATTATACCGCTGCAAAGTCATTGAACAAATGTGATTATACCGCTGCAAGGTCATCGAACAAATGTGATTACATTGCTGCAAGGTCATCGAACAAATGTGATTACACCGCTGCAAGGTCATTGAACAACTTAACTGCACACCTGTTTCATATGTGTTGACATAGTTAGTTTTTGCTCAGGAAACCAGCCCCTCTTTGCGGCTCCTCACTGCTGTACAGACTCAGGAAATGAACACTCTGTCACCTCAGAGTAAAAGATGGTATGGTCACACTGTAAGAGATAACAGACAGCTGAACCAGAGATCATGGATGGCTGTTTAATATTACCATATCTGCTCATATCTACCTGGACATCATGTCTGGATAGTAATTTGTGAATATTCTTTGTACATAAATTTGTTAATAAAACATTGCAAACTGTCCTTCCCAAAAGTCTCATGTATAATAATGACATAAATAATGACATAATTCATTACTCAGTACCATAGTATTACCACCCATTAACAGCACTGCACCAGCAGCACAGTACTGCTGAATCAGTACAGATTACACAGAACATGATGAGGATTATGGCATATCATACAGCTGTACATAAGAAACAACACCTGAGCAGTCAGTGATTGTGCTTGACATACTTTGTGTAAGATGCACGTCTCTGTTGAAGTGTTGTCTGTTAAACCTGCGGTACAGCAGTTAATGTTGAAAAGGTTAAGCTAGGTAATCCTACCTTGCCACTTAAGTAAACCATGTTAGTGTCTGGGTCATAGACTGGTAGTTAAACTCCATTACTGGTGTCTATTTCCTGAGTAACCACTGGCTCAGAAAAATCTCTCTAAAATACACTGTTTTATATATTATAAAACGTCATATAATAAAAATATAATCAACATAATGTCTACAGAAAGCAGTTTGAAATATCATTAATTGGCAGTTTTACAAGATGTCTTTATTCAAAGACATTACCCAGGATGCCGGCATGCACAAAGAAATACAAAACAAGCCACCTTCTGTGACCCAGCATGAATGGTACATGGCATAATTTGGAGTGTAGTTTTTTATCATTTATTTGTTTATATTTATTCTATATATGCGACTGATCTTGTACAGATTGCTTTCAAAAAATAAAAATGTATTGTACAAAAATACACAGCAAAGATATCAGTGTGGATAAACCAGAAAAAAACATTATTATCAGTTATGATAAGGACCAAGGGTGTTAAAATTCCTAAGTGAGTGAACTAAGAATTGAAACCAGCGATATGAAGCTCACCATGGTGAAGAGTCAACAAAATGGCCGGCAATACATCATTTTAGCAAATTAAAAGTCTCCTCCTGAAAGTTTGGTTACCATTTTAAAATTTAAAATGAATAACTTGACATTTATTTATATATTTAGATATTATTTATATTAGCTTTGTACAGGATAACACCACAAAAAATGGTAATAATTTTCATAAAAACACTATAGTTAATACAATTAATGTTAATATCGCAAAAGCTGTAATACATCAATATGAGGCTTCGTTCATTCAGAAGACTTTTTCTGTCGCTTTATCCGCAATACCAAGGTACTTTACTTTACAGCTGTATTGTAGTATTTTGCTGGAAATGATGGTTACCATGGTATATTTTTGTAGGTGAGTCTTGAGCACACCCCAGACAGAACACTGTCCTGATTCAACTGTTTAAAAAATTAACATACTGGATACATACTGGATAATTAAAATTGATTTAATAAGTGGCAATTAAAGCCACAATCCGCACTGTAATGAATGACAATAGTGATATACTCAAGTGAACTGAATACACCAAAATAACCATCATGACCCATGAAAGCACAATGTATTTTCTGAGATAAATGGGTCTCAGCAGGGACTTTTAACACTACAAGTGTAGTAAAACTAAAACACATGTGAAGCACTATTACATAATGAAGTATAAAAGTTGTAAACAATGACAATGTCATTTCTGCAATGACACAGACTTTTCATGAAACGCAACAGCTGTTCACAAAAATATCATAATGCAGGTGATCTGTAATACTTCATTAATACTATTCATGCAGTGGCTTTTTAAGTCATACACAACAATGACTTACAAAACACACAACACTCACATAATCCATAGTATTTCAAAATATCAAGTGTATATATATCTGAGTTATAAAAATCAAGTCACAGTGCAGGACAAACTGACCAGACTTATTGGAACAGCTAACACAGTATTTTCTCTCTCAACAATGAATCAAATGAAGCCTTGGGATAAAACAAACTAAGAAAAGAAGAAAGAATTCCAAGAATTCCACAGATCTGCAGTTTGTACCTTAAACACATGATTATGCCCCGTAATACTCAAGAGGTTCAGTTCCAGAATATATTGTGGACTATTCAGCCAAGCTAGTAACGCTGGTAGTTTTCTTTTTGAGTTCCATCAGATGATGTCCCATAATAATCATGCAGTCCAGAGTTTTGACAATGTATACTCATAGAAGTGTTCTGAATTAAAAGGATAACCGTTCTTTTTTAAATAGCACTTTGTGTTTTATATATATATTCAAAAAGATTGTGTACAAATCCATTCTTGAATGTTATTGTGGAATTATAGAGAAACACATCCTTCTGTTTTATATCCACAGAGTTTAACCCTCCCCCCACAATAAATTCAAGACTGGTCTAATGAAACATACAAATCACAAACTGACAGTCTCTACACAAACTGAGAGTCTCTATACAAACTGAGGGTCTCTACACAAACTGAGAGTCTCTACACAAACTGAGATTTGTGAATAACTGGGCTATGGGGAGAAATGAGCAGTGTTGTGCTGGCTGGGAGCAGAATATTATTAGGTTTTGACTTGGGCCGTAGTGTGCCATTTGTGTGCTCAAAATGACTTGTTAGTGCCTCAGATATTTGAGAACTGGCTGTTTCACTGCCTCCGTTTTCAAAACCGTCAGGCTCCATATAGCTCCTGTGAATTCCTAAATCTTCATCTGTAGGGCTGACAGAATCTCTTTCCTCTTCATCTGTGAGAGTCGGATATGTAGATGTTAAGGGTGAATGATGCCCTCTGCTGCCCCCTCTGCTACTTCCTGCTGATCGCGGTCTCCCCTCTGGTAGGACAATGGCACTGCCATTACCAGATCTGACCATTTCTGTGGGCTGTTCCATCGTGTAAGAAGAGGGGTTGAGAGGAGGGAGGAGCTGGGTTTCCTGAATAGTGACATGTATGAAATGTGATGTTTGGGTTTGTAAATGTGCACTGATTTAATAAAGCATGAAAAACTTTATGCTAGATGTATTAATGATATACAAGCATTTGAATGAAAATAATTGCAAGTAACTATAAGTAACAAGTAACTGTTTTTTTTATTTAAACAGATTAAACAAATTGTGTTGTTGGCATTTGAAGCTTAAAAACCATTCAGTCCATTCAAAAAACCATTCAGTCTTTTGTTTATTGGAAATATAAGCTAACTTTTAAAATTTTGGTAACAGGGATGCAAAAAACGGCAAACCTCAAAAACAGAAACAAAACACTATATACTATTTATGCCAGATTTACAACCTGAGACGGACTAGCAATATTTTCTGAAGGTTAACCACCTTTACTAACCATTTGTTTAAAAAAATGGAAAGTTTCAAAGCCTGTTTCAAAACTCCCCATACAAACTTCTAAAACTCCACATACAAACTCCTAAAACTCCACATACCTGTGACTTATTACTGCCCTGCTCGTAGGAGTCCATCATGAGTCGGGTGGATTCTCGATCAGCTCTCTCGATCACTCTGTCTCTACCTCTTCTGGAAGTGTTATATATTGCAGGACGGCCAAGCGAATCCACCCCTCCCAAAGTGGAACGACTGTCCCTGGAGCGTGGACGATCCTGTGAAGTTAAACCATTCCGTGAGTTCCAGAGAATTAAAAAAACACAAGAGTTTTAACTGAATGATAAACAAAGATAAAACAAACCAGTGAGGAGAGACTGGTGCGCACAGTCCCCTCGACTCTTAAAGCATTTGTGTCGTCCTTTGAAAGAAGACAATGGAATGAGAGTAAGCGAAATATTAAAACTACACAATTACAAAATAACACAATTTTCATAGTTTATGTAACTTTATAGTTTTGACCATTTGTATAGTTTTGTGTCCTTTTAAAATAAGAATAAAACAGTGGCATGAGAAAGAAGCATGAGATTTACAAACGTACACAGTTTTCATAGTTCGTGGGATCATGCTACTGTAGTAACGGTTTTAGGGGTCTAAAGGTCTTTTATGTAACACCCTGAACAATAAAACCCAAAACGAATTTGGACACTTAACGCACAAATAAAGCTGTACAAATGTAATAATATTTTGATATCAAATGCAATTACATGTAAACATTGTTAAGTGTGTCTAAAAACCTTTTAGGGCCATTATGTGGTAAAAAAATAAGACAAAAAAGACTAAACTGATGGCCAGCAGGAGAAGCGAGTGTGTTGAAGTGTGAGTGCATTCGTACCGAGTATCTGTTTTCTGAAGGGGTGGAGTGGACTCTCCTGATGGAAGCTTGTCTTGAAAGAGTGCTGATTTCTTCCCTTAGAGAAACAGTGAGAGAAAGAGTAGCACACAGGTGTACAGCACTGAATACTCATGTTTTAATCAGTCTTCTTACTTTTTCTCATTCAGTTCTATGGCCAGTTGTTGATTTTTGCGTTTATAGTGGCGGTTGACTGAGATGATCACGATGATGAGAATGAGAACTATCACTGCTGCCACACCGCCGATAATCACCATCAGAATAAAGTTAGCCGTGACCCTTCCAGACTCTGAAACAATCACACAGAAACATCACTCCTCCTGCCTCGAAACTATAGCACTGTATACACAGCTGTGAGCGCACATTCCACATGAATGCACCAAACTGAAAACCACTTAGTTAGGATAATATATAACCAGTTACAATAATAATATATATTAATGAGTGGAGGATTTTTTTATTCTGAATGATTGTGTTACTGGGACTGTCTGACCTGGCAAACACATCCTGAATGGGCCAAATTTTAATGTTGGGCACAAGCACATTAGATTTTATAAAACACAAAGTGAAAGATTTTCAATAAATAACATTTTAAACTTCTGAAATAAAGTGAGTACATTCATCTCTACACTGCTTGTCGTGGTACAGTTTCTGGAATTGTGGGGAATGCCGGAGCTTATTCAAGCTAGAAAACACCCTGGACAGATGGCCGAAAACCCCCCCCGATAATAACCAGTTATATGTGCCTTCATTTTTGATTCTATTTTGAACATTAGAGTAACTGTGCTGGAATGTGCTGGAGGGAGAGTAGACCATGACAGACCTTATCTGCCATTACAGGTGTGAGACAAGCAATTGCAAAATATTGTCACTAGATGTCAGCACAGTGCGCTAAATTTCAACAATAATCAAAAGAGCTTTCACAAGCATACACACCTGATATGTTTAATTCAATTTCAGCTTTCCCAGATCCTACCAGATTGGTGGTTGTGCAAACATAAGCTCCTTTATCTGTCATGAGGAGGGGACGACCGAAACGCAGCATACCACCCTCCACAGTCACACCCTCCGGTAAAGCTTCACCTTTCCTGTGTAAAACAGGTAAATAAGGCTTAAATCCCAAAAATCTGATCATTTAAAAAATGGAATTTATCATCTATACAATAATGCACATCTTACTGAAATCTATAAATGGATTCTTGCCAAATAAACTATTTAATTAAATCTCAAATATCCACTAAAGTTTTCTATTTATATCACTTATCCTTTAACAGACAGTAGCACCAGTCACCATCAGACATTCTGTTTTCTTTGCTATAACTTTGTTTCTTGATGTGAAGTAAAGTACAGTATGTGTCTTCCACAAGAATAAACATCAATGGCTAATTTACTGTAATGCAGTAAACATTACTGTAGAATACTGCACAATACCTGAGAAAGTACTGAAACATTTAATGCACATAAACTCAATCCAAAATTTCAAGGCTTTTAAAACATTTAGTCAAGCTTTGTGAAGATAATGTCAAAGTTTGTCCTTTTCTAGTTATGTTTATTTATCTGTGTACGGTGAAGCCCACACAGTATTTTCTGTAGACAAGGGCAGATATACGTCCACAGCTTATATGAGGAAATATGTTTCTCATACTGTACGGCGCATTTGCATGAACACTCATAACACTTATCCTGTGACACACATGAACACAGAGGCAAAACCTCCTGACACATCAACCTCTCTTTCGTCAGCGACCCACTCATCTGCTACTCATCCCCTTTTCTCTTAAACCTCTGTGTGAAAGTCGCTGCGTCTGTTTGCTGCACAAGTTGCAACACGACACGAGGCCGCAGTTACTTCATTTACCTTGCATTAACAGCCAGAGAACAGGTTTCCCCACTCGAGAGCGAGAATGAGAATGTTTGTCTTCAGACAGAGTTTAGAAGTGTGATCATCTACATGTTCATGTTTACACCCCCTTAGTCACTCACACTAAAAAATGCTAAAGAATAGGGGTGTGAGTGTGACTAATTACCTCAGACTTGTTTGTCAGTTGACGAACAAAAGAAAACTGGTGTGTATTCAGTGGCCACTCAGTGTTTGTGAATTTAATATTATTTCTAAGAGGTTTTTAAAAATATTCTATAAATGAGATTCACATTTAGCCATAAATATACAGAACAGATGTAAAGGCAGATAGACCTGCTGTGGTTTCTGTTTTACCTAGTCCAGTTAAACTGGTGAGGTTTTGGGTTGCCTTGGCCAGTACACTGTAGCGTGGTCCCTTGCATGTCAACATGCCAGTTGTCATCGTAGCCAGAGATCAGTGCATTTGGAGGGTCTACACAAACACATGCACACAAACACAGAACAGAACGTTTGAGTTCATGGGAGTTCAAGGTTCCCTGCAGTCTCAAGGGAAAGATATTATGAATCAGACATAAACAATGTAGTCACAGTATTGATGAAAACAATAAACTGATGCCCTAAAGCCCACAGAGCATAACACATCTGCTGAAAGTTAATGATTAAAGCAGATCACATTTATATTCTGCAGTTTCCGTAAACCCTGTAAATTCACACAATCATTCTGAGTGTCATTCTGTAGACAGTGACATGGTGAAGCCTGACGTGTCTCGATGGTTCTCCATGTGATGCAACAGTCACATACAGGAAACAATATTACGATGAATTGTGGCAAGAAGCTACTTGGCAGCTTTTGTGAATAGCTTGGAAAGCTGTTTGGACTAGCAGATAGAAACTAACCAGAGATACAGAAACGAACCAAAAAATACAGAAAGGAGAAAACAAACAGAAGTGCTAATGTATCATTGTCTGCAGTCCACTAAATATTACTAACTTTGGGAAAGAATTAAGCAAAAACTAGGTGGTGGATGTTACAAAAGGTTTGTAGGGTTGAGAATTTCAGAGATACATAGTTTGATGGACAAGTAGAACATGTATTCTATCATCACATTCAGAGCACATAATGAAAATAAACCTATTTTGCAGTGCAGTGTTATATTGTAAGTGCATTTCAATCCCTCCCCCAACTGTCAGAGGCCTAAAGTAGCTCAATGCAAAAATAAACAAGTACAATAAGTACATATGGTAGTATTCGTACTGAATTACATGTTTCTATTTATCACATCGTTTTCTCTTTTGACTGTGACATGCTGTTGAGATTCATCTATATATTTGCACTAGTGAATATCTACAGATGGAGACTCACAGTGAACTGTAAGGTTGTTGGTGATCCTCCGTGGGCCGTTTTGAGACGGGTGCCAGACCAGGCAGTCCAGCTTCTGACCGTTCATGCTACGAAGAGGGTGGAGGGAAAACTGGATAGAGGCCACACCATCATCAAAGCTGCGGTTCTGGCTTTGACCCGGAAGGTCAGTGTCCCAGGAGAGGCCTGCCATTGGCTTAGCTACAGAACGACACGTAGCGGCCAGACGAAACGATTGGCCCTCAACCAGGATGACAGGTTCCAGGGAGGTGATCGGCCTGGCTACATGATAAATCATAAATGAATAATTTAATAAAGATAAATAGGATTAAAGCTTTACTGAGAAGACAAATGAGCTAACAGAAAATTCAGTGAACAGTGTCTAAAAGCCTGTTTTCATTGTCTCAACACATATTACTGCTGGTGTTGAAATACCCAGCTGCTAACACAACACAATCAAAAACAGCTTTTCTGAAAGAGAAAGCAGCAACTATTGAAAGTTTCTGTAATCACACCAACAACAATCGCTGTCACATTCATACATCTGTCATCACTCCCACTGACTGAGAACAAAGACATAACACACATCACACATCAGTGTTAGATCAGACTGTCCCAGCACAAGAAAGAAAGCACTCCAGTGCAGTACTGTACTCTCCCACTGTCCTGTTCCCTTCATCATTAACTGCCTCTGGGTTGCTGCATACAAATCAGACTCAAGTCTATTCTAAACGTGTGCATTTCCAATCTAAATGATGCTGTTTTTCTTTATGTTCTGAGGAGTGAAAAGGAAACTAATGTTCTTGAGCTTCTGATATTTCAAATATCCCTGTGATGTTATGACGTTTACATGTGTCATCTCTCTTCACTGTCACCTGCCTGTTTTACACTGATTATAGGTGAACACACTTACTCCAAACTGTGAGAGAAACCTCAGTCTCAAAGTTTCCTGTGGGGAAGGTGGCCACTTTACAGATGTATTTGCCCTCATCTGAGGGACTGGTGCTCATAATTATCAGAGCAGAATCTGCTATTGGGTCACTGCTCTCAAATCGCACACGCCCCACGTATCCTGAGTTCTCTGAGAGACAGAAACACACAAAACATGACATGTACATGAGTTACAGAGAATGAACTCTAATGTGACGTCACAATTGTTTGATGATATTATCTTGAACTAAACCTGAATCATACCAAAAATGTTCAGGATGGCTTAAAAGATGCTTTCAAACCTGAACAACAGGAGAGTTGTTATATCAGGTATTACTATGGTTTATATGTAAAACATGATATGGCAGCACTGCTCATGTGGTAAATTTCTTTGTGTTTTTTCTGTACAAAAGCACTTTTTAAAACTGCAAAATGAATATATGTAAAGATAAATGAATGCAAAATGGTTACAGAAACAAAAAATGTGTCATTCAGTAACTTAGTAATTTAATATTAGGCATTTCCAACACAGTACCAGTTCAGATACAGTAATAAAGTCTGAGATTTAAAAATCTGAGATTTAACCACTTGTAAGAATCCAAAACTAATACTGCAAAACTAGTTAGTACAATTAACAAAATACTAAACATTATTCCGACCACCCAACAGATTATAGAGAGTAGTACTGTTATACCCAGAGCTCTATTACTTGAACCCATGTTCTCAAAGCTTTCCATGGATTGTCATATTTTGGAATAAACACATTAATCTCTGAACACCTTGTGCCATCATCAAAACCAGAAAATGTATTTAATGTATTTAAATGGTTTTGGAAATGCAAAGGCTTTCTGTGGCTTTATTATTTACAGGACAAACAGAACGATTACTTAGAACCTAATGAGAAACATAATGAGAAGGATTCACAAGTTTGTAAATAATGCAGCCAAGGCTAGAAGTCCAAGTGTTGTGTTTCACCTGTCTGTCCTTCGCTGAAATGGGCAGTGATAATCTGTTCTTCAGCCCCTTTTGAATTCTCTCTGATCCACGTGACCTGCACCACTTTCACCTGACGGTCTGATGCATCGAATCGACAGGGCAGACGCGTTTCCTCCTCTGCTAGAGAGAACAGAGTCCAGGGGGACTCAGAGGGTTCCAGAAATCCTGTTCCACTAACACAGGCTGCTGTAAAGACAGAGAGATACAGAGAGGAAGTGAAAGAGAGAGAGTGAGAAAGCAACTCGAAGATCAAGTGTTACAGTGATTTTATCACGTTGCTAGACATGACTTGAGGATTTAATGGCCAACATTATGACAAAAGACAGTAAATAATTACATTTATTACACAACAAACACAACAGAAATTCAGCAAAATAATAAAACTCATTACCATCACTGCTACCTTATCCAATCAGAAATTAGAGAACCTTATGGTTTTAAGAAAACAATTCATCTAATGTGAGCTGTTCTGCAGACTGTCCTCTTCCATCCCTCTACATGTTAATAACAGTAAAATATTTAATGATCACTCAATTCACACTCCCTCACACTCTGTGGTCACCACATTTCAGTCTCTCCAATACAATTTTTTCAATACTGTCCAGGATGCAATTTAAGCAATTTTTACTTTATTACTTATTTTAGCATTTCCTGTTTAAAGTGCACTGTCCTGTTTTGCTTGCAATGCTACTGTGTTTTGTTTAATGTTGAGAGCAATTCATCCAAAAGAACTTCACAGAACCCACAGCTGTGACATACTGAACAGCAAATGTCCACACAAGTTAAACAGACCAAGTTAAACCAGACCATAAAACAACCATCCTACTGATATACACCATACAAAGATCTCACGCTCAAGAGAAATCCAATTGCCTGAAGAAAACAGTAGAACCTGCATAAAAGAAATGTCTGGCCAGACTAGCTGATGTCATCTGTTACCGTCAGTGTGTGAGGAAACCTGAATCTTTCACTACTCATCAGTCTATTGAACAAGCGGAGAGTGGGAAGCAAACATGGGAGAAGATATGGATAACATAATAAGTAAAAGGAAGAGTGACAGACCAGGAAGAGATATATACAGGTGTCTGGAAGAGAGTTAACAAACAGCTAGATATGCTGTTCAACTAGTTGTGTCTCATGGTTAATTACTTTTGGGTGGCAGACAAGCAAACACAGTCACTTACATTTAGTGTGTGCACATGAAAAGTTGACTGAATATAGGCTGAACTGCTTAAAGTTGAAATAAAAGCATCAATACTGTCTACAATCATAAAACAACAAAACAAGAACAGACAACGCCATGTTAAAGTTCACAAATGTATTGATTTCACTGATGAGTTTGTGAATTATTGATTGACTTCATTTGTTTCAATAGTCCTCCATGTTGTTTTGTGGCAGACACTCGGGTTTAAGGTTCAGAACATGCAGCGGTATTTAGAGCTTTCTTTGGAGTATAACATTTTTATAAATATGTTATTTGAAGTGTGAAAGCCTTTATTGTCCCCTGTGCAATGAAATTCTTTGCTTTCCACTCTGCATGCAGTAACAGAATAAAAAATAAGTAGAAGAAAATATATTTACAATATATACAAACAATATAGTGCAATCCATTATCTGCCTGTTTTCCCACCTTTTGTATTGGTATTGGCATAACCGGTCCACTTCTAATATCATGCATATTTAAGGTATTATGTCTATTGATGAAAGCATTGTGTTTATTGTCATTGTTTTTGAGATATTCAATACTCTTCTCCCTCAGATCTAAATGAACCAACCTGCACAAAAACAAAGAACTTAATACACAAACTGCAGTCTAATATATACCAAGGATTGTTGAATTGGTCCAAATTACATACAGAGTCAGTGCTCAGAGAATGAAGAACTGCAGATTTCTGTGGATTGTGCTGAGTGTAAATGTAGAAGCACTGACAGAACAGTAATGAGAAACCCTCCAACACATTTGATGAAGAACACAGAGTGTGTGTGTGTGTGTTGTGTGTGTGAGTGTGTGTGTGAGTGTGTGTGTGTGTGTAGTGTGTGTGTGTGTGAGTGTGTGTGAGTGAGTGTGTGTGTGTGTGAGTGTGTGTGAGTGTGTGTGTGTGTGAGTGTGTGTGAGTGTATGTGTGTGTGAGTGTGTATGTGAGTGTGTGAGTGTGTATGTGAGTGTGTGTGTGAGTGTGTATGTGTGTGTATGTGTGTGTGTGTGAGTGTGTATGTGTGTGTGTGAGTGTGTATGTGTGTGTGTGTGTGTGTATGTGTGTGTGTGTGTGTGTGTGTATGTGTGTGTGTGTGAGTGTGTGTGTGTGTGTGTGTGAGTGTGTATGTGTGTGTGTGTGTGATGTGTGTGTGTGTGTGTGTGTGTGTGTGTGTGAGTGTGTGTGTGTGAGTGTGTGTGAGTGTGTATGTGTGTGTGTGTGTGTGTGTGTGTGTGTGTGTGTGTGTGTGAGTGTGTGTGTGAGTGAGTGAGTGTGTGTGAGTGTGTGTGTGTGTGTGTGCAGGGAGCGCCTGTCTGTCACCCTGAATCACACACTGCAGGTCTGTCATGAGAACCAGTTCTGCCTGTAATATCAGGCGACTTTAAACGTGTCCACAACTTATTTTGCAAACGGTTTCAAATCGTTCTTTTCACAAATAGAAATACGCCAACAATGTATTTATAATAGTAAATGCTCACCTGAGTTCCAGATGATCAAAACGGCACAAATACATGTAACTGTCTTCATGGTCCTCCAATGTCTTTTCACTTCAACTCCAGTTATCAGTATCTCAAGCTGACGGTCATTATTTAGACAAGCGCTGTTGTATTCCCGATCAAATCAATCACAGACGTGAATCCCACACCAGACACTGGAGATCAAGCTCTCATGTGAAGAACGAGTTCAGGAATAGCAAAGCATCAAATACAAAAGTGCTATACCGCGTTGAGAATCCACATTTTCAATACACCTATTCTTTAATCTGACTCTCAGAACATACAGAACGAAATCGATCAACAAGGTTTCGTGGATTTGACGAAAAGTCAACTTTTGTCCGTGCGTCAGTCCTCAGAAGAGCGCAGGTTTTATTCTCTAAATCACTTTGGAGGAAAAGTCGTTTCACATTCATCTGATGTTTGGAGTAAATTGCGTGAAACCCTCGCAGAGGTTCTTCCTCCAGACACCTGTCCAAACGACAGCTCTCCATTGCGCAGTCGCGCACATGTCGTTACGCGTACTGCCAAACTCAATTTTCCAGTTTTTAATCCGGGTGTTTCTTCCCAATCTGATGATTCAGTCCAGCTACAGATTTAATATTCTGTAATTGCTTAATCGTTGGGGACGTGAAAGCATCTTTAAACGTTTGCATTTAAGTGTAGCTGTGCACACATACCTTCACTGACATGATGTCTGAGTTTGTTTTAGGAAAACAAGAGAAACAGCAGTTACATTACTCATTAATACACCATACTGAAAGAAACCTAAAGAATTACTATAAAAAATCCTAAAGGAATCCTGCACCAATTCAATTAAGTCTTCGGACCAAATCTTAAACGATCCTGATGGGAATTTTCCAAAGATTCATACAAAATCTTTTGGAAAAGTAATTATTAAAATTAGTTGAACAAATTTTAATTAACCTTGTCTAAGCAATGATAATCTTTTACTCACTTATTTTCTAAAACTGTTCATTAACAAGACATTACTTCACCCCAGTATAAATTGTAGTGTATGTTACCCAACATCCAGAGAGTTAACAGTATACAGGACTGAATATATAAAACATAAATAATCTTCAAGAAAATGTTCATAAGCTCTAGAATTAGTAT
This sequence comes from Chromobotia macracanthus, assembly GCA_036877525.1. Lineage (NCBI taxonomy): Eukaryota > Metazoa > Chordata > Actinopteri > Cypriniformes > Botiidae > Chromobotia > Chromobotia macracanthus. The sequence goes on along the minus strand of JAZGTH010000049.1, from coordinate 929,586 downwards.
TTGCATGAAATTGCTGCGTGTTTTTATTTGTTTCTAATCTAACCTGAACTACACTGTATCTGGTTGCATTCTTCGCCTAAAGGTAAAAGAGCACCAAAAACTGAAACCAGTTCTCCTTCCTGAGAAACAGTTAAAGCCTGCGGCACGTTTACTAACCCGCTCCAGCGGAGGGTTCGAGCTCAAGCGCTCATCCATCAAAGCTCTAGTGGAGAAACCGTGTTTAACACACAGATCTTCACATGAAGTATCAAGTTTCTCTTTACTTTTCAGTATTTGTGCTTGAAGTGGCGCAAATTCTGTGAAAGTCATGCCAATTGAACACTTTTAAAACTAAAAACAAATGAATGGAAGAAGAGTTGTTTTCAAATAAGAAACACTGGAGAAGTTGAATGGCGCCATCTAGAGGAGCATGTCGGGATATATCCGTCCGCGGCTCTGCGCTACAGCCGAGGTGCTGCTGTGGCGGCTGTGGGTTTGATTCCCCGGGAACATGTGAACTAATCAAACATACAGCGTGAATGCACGGGAAGTCTGCTGAATGTATACACGTCTCACTACATTCACCTGCCTCTACCACGAACACCTGACAAGTATGAAAAACTAAAAGCTACTAAACTTGGGTCCTCTTCTCTCCCATCAGGTTTCCCTCTCAAGCATGTAAATGTTGAACCCTTGGTAAAATCGTAGCTATGTACAGCTGATGTTATTGCCTCCCTGTGATTTATCACTTTGTTTTTTCCTCACTTTTTTTTGGATAAAAGCATCTGCTAAATGCCTCAATGTAAATGTGTAAATGAGCTGAACTGATCCAGTGAAGTTTCCAGATATGTAACATGGCAGCTTGGTGGTGAGAAATAATTTGTCATTTCAATTTTATGACAGTAACTCATAAATCTTAGAAGAATCTTTCATAACCTTGAGGTGAAAAAGAAGACCAAAAGTTTTTAATCGTCTCATCACCTCTATTCAAACTGTTTGAACCAAAATATGCAGTTAAAAGGTTAGTGACACATTTAAGTGATGATGATGATTTTTAAACATTGTCTATTTGAATTTATTTTGGACCACAGGCACCAGTCTGCTCCTCTGTGGCAGAACAGTACTCTTTTTAATAACCTTAATGTACCCGGTTCAAGATATTAAAATGTGGACATTTTTATCAAACAGTTCAGGGCGAATTAGCTTCCAACAATCATCTGAAAGGTCGGCAGGTCGCAGTTTGTTTTCATCGTTCACTACACATAGCTAAGATTTTCTACTGTTCACTTTGATCCAAGCCTTTCCACTATATGCACATGCAGTAAATCTACAGATGATTCACTCAAATCATACACACTCACTTACTGCACAGTCCTGAAACTGTATTATGATGAGTATGTGCAGTTTAAACATTACACGAAGCAGTGACTGACCCTAATGCACATAACCTACAAGTCCAACAACTAACTAAACTTTTAGACTTTTGCAGTTTGCAGAGTTGGTTTCCACTAATCAGGCTGATTAGGTTTAGATTTAGACTGGTTTTTGCACTCTTGTTAACTAGTCAGGCTGGGAAACCAACTGCATGATCAGCTAAACCAGATGGACATCAACCTTTCCAGACTAGGAGAACAGTTAAACCAGCAAACTACCTTCAGTTGATGAGTGTGACTATTAATTTCCTACAGGACAGGATGCAGTAATAACCCATCTGAAGACATTTACAGCATTTTAATGGTCAATTTCTTTAGCCAATTTATTGAAGAAATTACTGAAAACAACAATGAATAACATGACAAAGGTCCACATTTTAACCACAGTTTTAAGTATTAAGGCCTAAACAAATGGTAGCTAAGAGTGAAAAGTGAGAATGTTTCTTTTTTCAGTCAGTCACCACATTCTTTTAAAATAAAAATATCCAGTCAAACCTTTGAATAATCCATTTCAAATGCAACCAAGATATCAAGAAAAACTTCATTAAAAAGAAAAAGGCATAAATATGTCTATGTTGCCGTTTGCTCACTGGAATCTGATTGGGTTAGCAAGTGCGTTCGCATTTGCTCCTCATGCTGGCTATTGGACTGCTCAGTTCTCTGGTCTGCAGGAATATTGCTTGTGTCAGCGTCCTGGTCAGAGTCTTCGTCTGTTTCCTGTGCCAGCTTGTTCTCTTGGCCCACTGGTACAGCTCCCTTCCTCAGTGGCAGAACAGTGAAGAAGGCATCCTGCCAGTCTCGTTTCTCCAGGAATGCTAGAATGATCTCAAACACTGCAGAAAATAGCAACAGATCATTTCTAGCAGCAAACTTCAAAGAAGGGAAGGTAATCTGCAAACTTAAGCTCATCTCATATTCCTTAAGAAGTGTAGTGCTAGGGCAGGAGTGTGAGCATGCATGGGAAAGTTCCTCTCACCATGGTTGACTGCCAGCACCTTGCGGCTGTTCATCTTGACAAAACTACCCAGTGGAAGCTGAGCGTGGGCAATGCCAAGCTCATTAGCAAGACCAAATGTGATTCCCTGTAACCAAACCAAGAGAAGTGCTTTGATCATGGGCTCCTGACAGAAAACAAACCAACAGCCTTCTTAGGGTGTTTTCACACCTGGCTCGAACTCGTCCTGTTTTCTCCCTTACTTCCATTTATTTAGGCATATTCACGCTTCGATACGCACCAGAATAACAGGTCCACAACCGTTGAACAAGATGGTCTCATCCTGACTGAAAACAAACTCTAGAGCACTTGTTTTGAGAAAGCAATCTGACCCAACAGACCAACCAAACAGGCTGTATTGTAACGTATGAAGATTTGTTTTGCTAATGCCTCCCAAAATGTGGATAAGCACCTCATCGCCATCGAAAACCAGCACTGTTTAATTGTTCTTGTTGGTAAGAGTGTTGTCCCAATAAAGCCCTGATTCCTGCTTAAAATGATTAAGTAACATAACAACAGAAAGCCACAAATAAGCTTGTGAAGCTGTTATCGATCCGTCCTGACGGATGACCTCTTTGAGCAGAATCCTGGAAAATAAACAGGTGCGCTCTGACCAATGAGAGGACAGTTAACTTGCACATGACATATTTTGGTCTGTTTGGAAATTATTTGGAGTGACGATTGTAACGATTCCTTTCTGGGAACGAAGCAAACGATCTACAGGTCTGAAAATACCCTTAGTATCATTCCTGAGCCACAAGCACTGATACATCAGGTTGAGTTACTACTGTAAATATTTAATTTACCCACCCAAAGTAATGTTCTCTTTTAGTTCTGACCCTAATCAACCACTCACCTTATGATGGTTGTGATCCACAAGGCCCCCAATCACATAGGCTTTGGTTTCGTCCAGATTTTGAAGCACATTGGGGGAATCAGAGGTGAGATAGATCAGGTCCTGCTTGCTTATGATTTCATGAAATGGGTCAGGCTTGATGTTAACATCCTACATGAAACTCAAGTGTATGAGGAGATGGACCCATACAGCAGCAGCGTATATAACTGTTCTCTGTTATCCAGTATTTAAACCTCACACACACCCACCATTAAACAGTTTTAGGCAAATAAACAGTGTTTAGAGTGAGAATCAATATTAAACTACCACATGTCCTTTTAAGTGGAAATTTCATTACAGCATTAAGTAGCTGTAGGTTAAACTTTTCCAATAATAATTTTGTACAGAAGAAAACAGTTTCAAAAACACAATCTACCCTAAAATGCGGATAGCAAAAAAAAAACATGTTCCTCAGCTGAATGCATCCACATCCACCAAAAGACAAATTTCTCAGACACTTCACATCTTACCTTCCAGTTCACCCATCCTTTGTTATTTTCATCCATGATTTGCTTTAACTGGCCTCCATGGCTTGTAAGATAAAACTGCAGAAAGAAATTCAAATGTGAAAGAGAAATGTTAAGCAAAATGCTTGCTTGTATGTTTGTTACAGATTCCACTTTCATGAAAGAAACTCTTGCCTGTACAGGATGTCGTGCTCGTCTGTTTTCAGCATAGCACCTCTGGATTTGCTTGTGAAGTTTCTTCACATCCTACACAACGTGCAGGAAATACAAACACATTCAGTGATTGAACTTGATTTTATGTTTATTAAACTTGCAAATGAGTTCTGCAGCGTTTTGTTTCTCTCCCATTTTATGATGTTGCTATAATTATAATCAGTTAAAATGTATTTTTCACATTTCAATAAGATTGTCATTTGCAATGCTGGCTATAAAGTGGTCAAATACACTTGTCTTGTATCTTACTCTCTTTGTCCAATCTTCAAATACTTTTGATTCATATCAAAGTTGGTAATGATGTCACTGACCTTTTGAGCTGGTTTTGTTCATGGCTTGATGAATGATTTAATAAAGAATGTAATGCTTAAACTACTACAATTATTTTATCATTTAATGGCAATGCATGTCTTAAGTTTTTCTAAATTTGTTTCTGTAAAGCTGCTTTGCAAAAATGCAAAACTGTGAAAAGCGCTACAGAAATGAAAATGAAATGTTGTCCAGAAAACAACAGCTTATAACGTGGATGGGCACTGTTTTTGGCAGATGTAAATGAGCAGAACATTTGTGTAGCAGGCCTGTTCTCACCTTCAGCACCATGAGCTGATCAAAGCTGCAGTCGATGAGCAGTCTGAGAGAGCTGGGCTCTGCAGATCTGATACACACGCGCTTCTTTCCTCTCCACTCAACACCATCTTCTGCCTGCGCTTGTCTCTCCAGCTTGCGCTGCTGTTTTCTTTCTTTCCGCTTCTGTCTGCATATCCATGAACAAACATTAGGCACTGTGACAAGCTGTTGTGAAATTAAAGACACTGGTGCTTAATGAAGAAGACTCACCTGCGCAGCCCTCTCTGTTCCTCCCACTGCTGACTCTTCAGAAGTCTCTTCATTTGTCTTTTGGACAGCCGTTCAGTCTGAGCCTGTTCGCTTTCATTCTTTGCAGATTCATTTTCATGTTTTGTGCATTCATGACCACTTACCTGGCCAGCCAGTTTACTTGCCATGTCGATGTCCTTTCAGTCTAAAGAGTGTAAACGATGACAGATAAAGCGTTACGGGATTATTTTCATTTAATTCCGCAGACTTGGGCAGTTTAAAAGGCAGAATTGCAAGCTGGGATATGTTACCGCTCCAAATCGAGATCAGATAACCATTTTGTGTGATCTTAAACCAAGTGATCCTTACTCAGTAGTGATGCCCAGTTCACTGATCTTGAAACAGCCGGTGCTGTCGGTCGTCCTGCAGTATTATGAGCTCCAGCAGTCAGTGTATTGTTATGAATATGTCATTAATCGCTGTGATGTCGTTACACTGAGACAGCTACAGCTCAATGAGTTCACTGCAGCAGCTGCTTTACATCAGAACATGAACATCAAACTAGGCTGCAGGAAGGATATCATAGACTGTAGCGTAATAGATGAAGTACATTAACTGTGAAACAGCACACAAAGCACAAGAGACACGAGCAATAAAGCACCTTCTGAAACACCTTCTGAAGCACCTTCTGAAACACCTTCTGAAGCACCTTCTGAAACACCTTCTGAAACACCTTCTGAAGCACCTTCTGAAGCACCTTCTGAAACACCTTCTGAAGCACCTTCTGAAGCACCTTCTGAAGCACCTTCTGACGCGCTCCGTGCAGCAGCGCTATCATCCCGTCTGCGTGTTGCGTCATCTTAAAGCGCGCGGAGAGACGCCCGTCACAGAACGCCATGTTGGTAAGGGCACAGTGAGGTCACCTCTGTAGCCTCATCAGGTTCTTCTCTTGCCTTGTGTTTGCAAAATCTGCAAAGGAAGAGTCTTGACACTGCCAAGTAAATCATGTATCTTATATTATATACACAATTAAAAAAGGATTTTTGTTTTCTGATAACAACATTTTTATTCTGAAACTTTATTAATATAGGCTATACAAATCTCCATAGTTTATAAATGTGTAGAATTTGTAGAAAAAGTGACATATTTGTCAGGTATGATAACCCCTGAGATGTGACCTCTGCATTTAACCCATCACAGATAAGAGTGAAAACACAAGAGTGAAAACACACACATCACACACACACACACACACACCACACACACACACACACACATACACCACACACACCACACACACACCACACACACATACACCACACACACACACTCACACACACCACACACACACACACACCACACACACACACACACACACACACACACATACACCACACACACACCACACACACATACACCACACACACACACTCACACCACACACACATACACCACACACACACACACACTGGGGCAGCACTGCAGCACCTGGGGGGCAATCAGGGGATAGGTGTCTTGCTCAAGGGTGTCTCAGTTGCAACCTGACAGCAATAAAATCACTTATAGAACTAATGCATATAATATGTAATATTATTTTCTGTGCATTATGTTAAATACAATCTACACTACCCTTCAAAACTCTGAAATTACTAAGACATTTTTAAAACAGCAAATTTTTTACCTTGTTTAAAATCATTTCACTACTAATCATTTACTAATCCACTAATTAAAAGTTGTCACCCTGAAAAAGTAATGCTTCCAGTCAAGTACTAGAAAACCTCTTTTTATCTTGACAAAGATGTCATAGTATCAAAGTACTAATTAAAGAAGGGTGAAAATCTCAATACAGTTTTAATTGCTATAGTACACTTATGTTTTTAAGCATCTATTTTGATTTAAAACTGCTTTAATGCTGAAGGTCATTTCTTGTACTGTCTAAAAGACCAAACAGGATCTGACCAGGACTGAGAGAGAACAACCCACAGGCAAGACAGCAAGAGGACAGCATGCCAGAGTCTTTATTTTGAGAAACAGGCACCTCGCAGATCCAGTAAACACCAGTTTATCTGCAACAGTGAAGATTCTGATGGTCTTTTTAGGGACAGTTTTTTAATAAAGAGCCATATAATTACAAAATATTTGAACAGGTTCAAATGGCCTGAAAGACATTATGTTTAGACAGTGAATTATTAAAATCAATTGTGAAGTGGATGAATAAACAGACAAATTAAGTTTAAGGTGTTGAACTGGGAAAGGTTTGATCTCAAGGTCCATGAGAAGAACCAGAATGGCTACAGCAAACACAGGATATTAAACTGAATATCTTTGTATTATATCTCTGTGCATAAATTCTGAACATTCTGAATTCTGAGCTACTGTGATTTCTTTGATGAACAAACTTTGAAGAACATGGTATTTATTTAGTCGTAACATTAATGTCTTTACTGTAATTGAAATTTTAAAGTCATTCCAAGCCTTGAAATGTTGTGTATATAGTATGGTACAACTTTGCAGTGACTCACGACAAGATTTCATGCTACACCATATTATGTTTCATGCACAGGTGGCGTAACTGAAATATTGTACCAATCTCATAGCATGCACACAGCACACAGTAACAGAAGAGGAAGAAAGTGGCACACTCTTGTGATCTGTATTCCCTGCTGAATATTGAGTATTACAAAGATATCCAAATAATTTGCCATTTAAACCTAGATGGACTCCCCCTATTTCTCAGACAATATCTGTTTAAACACAGCTAAATCTTTTCAGGATAAAAGTGTATATTAGGTAAAATTTAGTAAATGGAAGTAAATTTAGCTAGTGTTAATTCAGACCAGAGTTACGGCTGATTCCCGTCACTGCATAGAAATGTATGACAGCATCTTATCTTTCAAATATGAATGTTTTAGATTTGTTGCTTTTCAGATTTCTGGCACTTTTGTCAATGTGTTTAATATGGAGGTCTTCTTCTTCAAAGCTGCAGTTGGGACAGTACAAATATTCTCACCAGCAGACTATTTTACAGTATTACAGCCATACAGTACCACCATACAGTATTGGTAAACAATCTTAGGAGAGATTTGTGAGAGTCATTGTGCTAATGATATGATATGGACTCTAGTAAACAATGTCCATCCATGACTTCTGTATATTGTATATAGTGTATACTGTATTGTGTGTATAAGTGAAAACCCTGGAAATGTATGTTTATTAGACAATACTAGAGCTTTTTTCAGAAAAAGAAAAAAACAATACCCTTAGGCATTCATTTTATTTTTAGTAACATTTCCTCTAATTTAAACATTTCTTCCTTTGTTTTAAATCTCAGTCTTTATTCTTTCCAGACACGAAAGTGTATCTTCAACCCATCACCTGTCCATCTTCACACATGCCTCAAACCTTTGTAAACATTACATAACCCTCATTTAAGTCTCATTCAGACATCCTGCATACAGTGTGACCCTGTGATAACTGAGTATATGAAGGCCATTACAGGAACCATCCAGTTCTGGTTTTATAACACCAAGTGACCCCTGTGAGCATCACAGTTTTCATTTGCATAATCTTTTGCACAGACCAAACATACCCTCCATACAACACATACCAAACAAACACATTTACAGATGTCTGCTGATGTGTGTTTTTCATATATTTGTTAAAAAACTGAAGTCCTCTGATTGGATATTCTGATGAAGCTGAAACGGCACACCAAACTCTCAAAGACAGCTTAACAAACTGACCAGCAGCTGCGACAGCTGATGACAAAACAGCAGTAATTAAAAAACAAGCTATGTCCAAATAATAATTAAACAGAGGACCAAATGTACTGCCTCTATTATTCAAAGTTTTAGAACAATGTCAATTATAAAGAATGTTTCATTTGTCAATTTGGTGCAACAGATTTAAAAGTACAGCATGTTCCATGTACACTTCATGGATGCAGTACCTGATACTGGACTAGGATCAGTTTCATTTCAATTCATGTAATTCTAAGAAACAGACTCAAGAAAAGCTCAAGCTCATGAAATACAAGTTCTTTAAAAGTTTTAGCAGCACTTTAGGTTAAGGTTAGGTTAATTCCCTTTTCATTATATAGCCGTGTTTCTCAACTGGGGGCCAGGGCCCACTGGGGAACTCAACAAACTCCAAGGAGTTTAAATTATTTAAAATAAGACAAATTAAAGACTAAAATAAATTTTTATAATGAATAAACATCTTTCTAGTTATGCCAAGCTCTAGAACATTTGATAACTGTGAGGGCATTTAAATATTGTTGTGAAAAACCCCCAGGTATCAGTTAACTTTCACTGATTTGAAATGAACTGAAATGTAATTGGCCCTACCCCACCAAAGAAAACTTGCTTAAAATAAAAGTATTTAAAAGAAGCAAATAGTTACAACAGTTACAGTAGCAAATAGTTCAGACAGTTTACACGTAATACTCCTCAGTATTTACAGATGAAATCAAAATCACCGGTGACTTTATATTCTTTATATCAGTGAGGGCAGTGAGGTTGGAAATATGTCTATAAGCAGCAAGTAAACTGTTTTGATGAGACATTCAAAGCCTCACCCTCAAAACACAAGAAATCTCTGCTAATTCCTCTCATATCATCACCAGAAAAATATTCTCCTGACCTTGATTCTTTATTATTGCTACCTTAAGGGATGGAACTGAAAATACCGAATCAAAGTGATCTGGTAAACTCATTCTCTCTCACATGCATACTGGTTTTTCTGGTACTGTAATAAAATAGGAGTACATTCCCTAAAACATCATACCATCCACCCAGTATCCACCCATACCATCCACCCTGCTCTGTTCAAAAACGACAGCAACAGTAAAAAATGACAAAAATATACAATATAAAATTGTAACACCTCTCAAGGACGAGTGTTGAGAATCAAGGTCAGCAGAGGAGCTTCTGTCAAAGATAAGAGACACAAGAAGAAACTTCATGGCTTTTATATAGTGAACCTGACAACAGCTTCATCAACACCTTGTTAACTTGCTGCTTATTGTTATAAATCGGGCAATACACAATATAAAAAGATATACCATGTAATTAACATGTAAATGACAAAGAATTGATCGATTTTTTGTATATATATATATATATATATATATATATATATATATATATATATATATATATATATATATATATGCATATGGGTTCAGCTACAAATTTCCAACCACTTTCATAAAGATTTCAGAAATAACAGTTTTGCAACACCAAATCAAACAAGTGGGATATTGGGCTTGAAACGGGACCACAGATCACTAACAGGGTGAAGTCATTATGATGAAGATGAATATGATGATATTTTTGAAGAAGTAGACCATGATTCCAAAACAGGGTGAAAAGGTTCAGGGAAAAATAAAACAAACTAAACTCCAAATCAGTGAAAAGATGATGTAATGTGGTTCCTGTGTAAAACAAAACAAGAAGAACATTAGAAAATGAACACTTGTTTAACATTATACATGTTGCTATTGCACAGTTATCATCTAACAGTTATTCGGGTCATACCAAAAATCAGATATGATCCTAAAGTGTCTCTTGCTAATAGCTGGATTATTGCTCATTAAATTTTTGCCGTTCAGACATCTCACATTTCCCCCTGTGGTGCCACAGGGCATGCTGGCTGATTTGTTTATATAAAAACCCTCAGCCCAAACTTCTGGCCTGCCTCTGTGTCTTTCCCTTTAAGATAAGGTTGTTCTATAAAAAGCTGACCCTCCTGCAGTCCAAGAGTCTCAGGTTGACATCCAGCAGCAGCTGGTCCAACACGATATCAGCACAAACACATAGCACAGACTGGCTGACCTTTAACCCCTCCCACTGCTGTGACAACAATGCCACGCCTCTTCCCCTGTGTACAGATCCCTTCACCATCTGTATCATACCACAGACATACAGTAGCACACTTCTGAAATTAGTACTTTATGACTGGACTTATATATAATCTTATAAACCATAAATATTGCTCAGTCTTCAGTAAACAAATGTTGATCACAGTGGTCTCATGCAGCGAAGGTGCTTTTTATAAGGATGAGCACCTGCTAAATGGCATAATGTACACATGTCAGGGCAAAATATATTATTGCTGCTCAGGAGAGCTGGGCAGCAAAGCCATTGTGTGTAGCTGTTTCTGTATCTGTTGCAATGACAAAAGGCAGAACACTGGGTGGGCGGGGCTTAACCTGGAAGTGGGTGGAAACTAAAAAACGGCCACTTTGTTTCCTTTCACAGTGAGAGCGGACAGTGCAGGAAGAGTGAGTGAGGGATTTAATTATATACTTCAAAAAGTATAAAACATAAATTAACAAACGTTAAAAAAAACTGAAAATATATATGAAGTATTGTAATTTAATGACCCTCATAAAACTGACAAGTACAGATTTCTGTCTTAAGGTTAATGAAGAATTCCTCTCTCACTGTCTGTGTGACTTACATCTTCAGTCATAAGCCGACACTTTCGTTTTAGCTTCACAAACTGTGTTTTGCATCTTTGTGGTGCAGAAATGAATCACTTCACTTAAATGTAAACCGGTAAAAGGCAATGCTTATCTCAAAGGAAGAGGATGCGATGATGAACAAATACATTGTGTAATTTAAACACATTTCCTTTAGAACAACAATGATGAATTGTGCACTTTAAGATTATTAACATTAAGAAAGTAAACAGAATCAATTTTGATATCATATCCTTTCAAATGTTTTTGTGTCTCACTGCTAGAGATTATTAAATTAAAACAATAACAATATTATCTTGGAAAACAAAGTTTCACAACACAGGGGACAAACGGGCAAAACAGGTCCACCAAATTCAGTACACTAAAGTTTTGTTAATTTTATAATACTCTAAACCCAACACTGAAATAGCAGGTATCCAATAACTTCCTGCATCCAACAACTATAAATAACCTATAAACAACAGGCATGCAGGAGCCAGTCTGGGGTGAGGTGATGCCTACTAGATCAATTTACAGCTGCAAAATATACACAGGCCAAAAAAAAGAGAAACATTTGCCATGTCAATATCCTTTCCAAAGGGTCACAGGGAGTAAAATCTCACATTTGAAACATCTCATCCCAGTCGAGTGCTTTAGCATGATTCATTCAGCATGATTAGAAAGACATGTTCACAATTCTGGTCCAATAATACAAGCTGAGCTAAAATCAGCAGCAACATAATTTCAAAATTCTAAAAATCGGAACAGTTTTTAAGCATAATGTTAATATTTTCTGATGTTTAAGTCTAAATAGTTAAAAACAAAGTATTTGTACAGGTTTAATGGGGTGCTTTTCTGGTTTAATCAGAAAAATATATATTTTAGAATTTCTACCTAACAATTACTACCATTGTGTAAGAATGTTAAGAATGCATACACATGTATAGAAAACACTTACACTCTTGGTGGGTGGGGCTTTAGCGATGCTCCACCACGAAGCTCATGGTGGTGCCATCAAAGGAGGGGGGAGCGATGATTCTTGGCCCTTGCTGGGAGGAGATGCTGATGACAGGCCGCTTGCTGCTGCTGGTAAAGTGTTGGGCCACAGAGGCTGTTTGTGATGACTTTCCAGATGGCATATAGTACGAGCTCTCCATGTAAGCCCCATCCTCCTGCTGTCCCATTTGTGAATGGGATTTATCATCTGCTTCTGAGTGCACACACAGCTGGGATGAAATTGTGCGAGCAGGGATCACTGTGGTTGGCATGTATCCTGGGTAAAACATATAGGTAGGGCCATAAGCTCCTGCACCGAGGGCGAGGGGGGACACTGGCAATGGGACAGGGGTCATGGGAGGCTGCTGAGGCAAAGGGATGTCCACATACTGCCCGGTTTCAGGGTCAAAGAGGCGCCTGGTTGGCGGCTGGACAGGAGTGTCCACCAAGTAGTAGTTTCCAGTGCTGGGATCCAACAGCATCTTTCTTTGTGTGGGCTGAAAATGCTCTGCTGGGACTGGAGATGGGTGAACTGTAGGGGAGAAACAGATCACCTGAGGCTGAGCAGCTTGCATAGTAACAGGCAGGGCAGTATGATAAACAGTGGCAGTAGGGGTATCTGGGGACCGTGTCTCCATGACTATAGATGATCGTTTTGGGGATTGGTGAATCTCTCTGTGACTGAGATAAGATGGTGGACTGGCGCTTTGGGTTTCGCCCCCCGGGGCTGGGATTGTATAAATGGCCGTTTTGCCAAGTCCAGCTGAGGTGGCTTTTTTGGTGGATGTGGCGTGAGGCTTCACAGGTATGGTCAAGTAGTTTTCTGAGTCTGCTGTGGAAGTGAACTGCAGAGGGGCAAACTCAGCCTCACTGCCATTTGGCTTCTCCCTCTCCTTCATAACTCGCGCCGGTTGGGAAATCTTCAGGCACACAGGTAGTTTTGGTGACTTCAGACCCTTACAGCTGTGAGATGCTGGAGACGACACATGTGTTTGTGGAGTCTTTATTGAACTTGTTGCTGTGGCTGAAGGCTTTAGACTCTGACCCAGGGTTGTACTTTTACTGCTTGTTCCTGTTAGCTGCACGAGTGCTTTAGGGTCATTTTGTTCTTCGTGGGTGACAGGAGTGGTTGATGACATTGGGGTCTCCTTCTCTTCTTTTGCCAAACCAGACTGGTTTGAGGGTTTGTCTGTGTTTGTTGTGGGAGCAGAACTAGCATTGCTTTCCTGTTCCTCCAACGTTCCCCCATGTTCTTCACTGGCAATAAGTGACAGCACGTGGCTATCTATTATTGGTTGCGGTTCTGATTTTCTCTTCCATTCATTCTTGTCAAAAACATACAACTGCTCCATGGTTTTGACAGCAGCTTGCAGTTTCTCCAAAGCAGCCTGGTTGGCCATCTTGGGTTCAGTTTTTTTTTCGTTTATGTCGTTTGTTTTATCTTGTTGTTTTGCACTTGCCTCAGTTCTCACTGCAGGTGTCACCTCTTGCTTTGTGTTATCTAGCGACTGTCTGTTAACTAGTTTTTGGACCGGCGTACTTTCGTTTTTGGCGCCCTCTATGGGAACTTGAGGAGACTTGTCCTCTGAAGACACATCCTCTGCAAATCTTCGCTTTGTAAAGTCAACTAAATTTCCACATTGCTTCACATTGCTGTTTGTATTCACAGACTGGCATTTAATCACTATGGGCGAGAGAGAAGCTGAGTTCAGATATGGGCTCTGCTTTAAAGTCTTGTGCTCTCCGTCTGAAGGTAAATGGGTAGACTTGTCGTGGCTGTCTAAAGACACAAAGTGGTACGAGCTCTTCACCAGCTTGCGCACGTCTCTAACCTGGTGTATAGGTGTCTGCAGCTTGCCCTTATTATCTCTAATGTCTCTGACTATGAAGTGAGGCACCTTATCGGACGACTCGCCCTTCAGAGCCGCGGCGAGCGCCTGGCACCTGCTGTCGTCAGCTGTCTTCATCTGGCTCGTCGCATTACCGCTTATGTTGGGAGTCAGTAGCTTTGCGATATTGAACGGGTCGCTTTTGTTATCTCTCACGCTCCGTAAACTGATTTTTATTTCTGGTGACTTCGATGGCGCGGCGCTGCGCGTAGAGTCGGAAACGCGCAATCTCATACCTTCACCGCGCATGGAGTAAATCACATTCGGCGGCGGTTTCGCATATTCCTTCTCCCCACACGGAAGCTGAATGCTTGGCACAAACAGATGCGACATTTTGGTGTGTTTGCTGGTCGCCGAATCGACGTGAACGTGCGCTTCCCTCACACACTCCTCCGGCGGTGGCAGCTTCTCTGCAGGAGTTTTATCGTTTTCATGTTCCTTCTGAAACTCTAGCTCTCCGTCCTTCCACGATCTGAACGCGCTATTTTGGCTTCGGAGCAGAGTGCCTTTAGATGCCTCGAATGCTCCTTTTTTAGTATCATTCACGGACTCTAAATTGGTTTCTGGTGCAGTGGTCAGAGTCTCCCCTTTGCGACTGTCGTCTCTGGCAGAGTCGCTGTCCACTATGTCCCCCAGTTCTTCCACGCAGAAGATCGTGAAGTCAGAGTCTGTCTCTGACAGTTTCGAGCTTTGTCTCTGCAGCCCTTTGGACTTCTTCCTCGTCACTTTCTCCTTCTGCACTTCATGTTCATGCGTCGCGAAACACGGGGAGGGTGCGTGATGCGTTTCGCATATCTCGCCTCTCTCCATTTTGCGCTCCTGCTCAAACTGCATTTTCTTGGATATGACATTTTTGAGGAGACTCGAGGCGAATACGGCTTTCTTGTGCGTGTCTTCCATGCTTTCCTCTGAATTGCAGCCTCGTTTGCTGGCCTCACTCCCCTGAGCGCTTGGCAGTGTGTTTGAAACTTCATCTGTGGAACGTGATCCTCCAGGATTTTGCGCAGATTTCACACGCCTTTCTGTGCCAGACTGCCCAGATTTAACATTGCAGCGAAAATTTAACGTTTCAGTCAGTCTTATAACCCCACTTTGCCCCTGTGAAAACTTTCCCATAAGCTCAATCTTTTTCGTGGTTGACGATGCGTTTTTACGACCAACTAAACTGCCGTTCAGCGCAAATATCTCGACTGGGGGCGCTCTCATACTCGTTAATGTCAAGCCCGTTATATTCCTCCCGTCCCTCTTTTTGGCGAAATGGAAGTTCGCTGTGGAGTCTTTACGGGTTAGTAAGTGTTGATCTCGCCTGTTCGACGTGTTTACGTTGCCATACTTCAGGTCAACAAACGTCGACCACCTGTTGATTCCCAGCCCATGCTCTGATGCGGAGGACTCACTGGAGGTGCTGAAGTTAATGCCATCGAAATACGGGTATGCCAGACTTCTAAAGGATCTGGCGGTGAGATTGCGCACCTCCTTATCTGCGTCGTCCAGCTCGCTCACTGCGCTGGATGCACCGCTTGAATACTCGTTCACATCTTTGCTTTTCGGTTTGCTGCCAAAGTGCAAGCGCCCCGGCACAGCAATAAAGCACTTTGCGTTGTCACACGCTTTGTCTCTCTTTGCATCCACACCTTTCAACACATAACGACTTACATCTCCAGAATGTTTGCCATGATCCTGAATGGTGCTTGGTTCATGTATGGCGCGGGATGTGGCTTTGATGGACAGGTGAATCTGGCCGGCGGTCTGCTTTGTGGAAAGGCTCTCGTTTGAGCCATCACAGAGATTGCTCTCTGCTTTATCGCTGACCGCTGCTCCGCTCGTCTTAGCCGGTGCCCGATTGCTTTCCTTGCTTCCCTCTTTTGTTACTATCGTTTCATCGTTGTCAAAAAAAGCATAATCAACAAACGAGTACACCTGGTGGTCGTCTTCGACATCCCAGCTGGATCCTGCCTCAAAGTCATAATCCACATCATGGTCCAACTCCAGAAGCTGGATCTCGTGGGTTGTAATGTAATGAGACTCATCCTCCTGGACTTCTGGCGTGCCATGATCCGAAAGCACCACCGTAGCTTCGTCGTCCGACTCACTTCTGCTGCTGCTCATTTCAGTGTGCGGGTCACTGGTGTTGCCTGCGCTTTGCGCCTCCAGCTGTCCGGGTGCGCTCTCTGAATCCCGCTGGGTCTTCTGAGCCGGTGACACCGTACAGTCCGTATCGTTAATATTGAGCTGAGGAAGTCCCGCAGCTGCTGACTGAAGAAAGCAGGGCTTTTCCACACTCTTTTCTAGCCTGCAATCCACCAGGCCTCCGTGATCGTTACATTCATGCATTTCTCCAGCTGACGGATCTGAATGAATTCGCTCATACTCGCCGTGGAGTTCGCTTGAATCTCTCATGGCACTGACGCTGTTAATTATCGCCGAATCGTCAGTAAATGTTACCTTCACCGCGTTTGTATCGTCCAGTTTCAGTTCCAGCAAGTCGTTCAAATCCACATAGTTGGACTCTTGAGTATCTATTACGCGCAGATCGCTGCTGGAAAGCAAGTTCTTACATGAATGCGCGTCCTCGCGGTAAATGAGTGATTTCTCAGATGCGGCCATCGGCTGTGTCGGGATGAACTTCTTCAGAAGAGATGAACTTCTTCAGAAGAGATGAACTTCTTCAGAAGAGATGAACTTCTTCAGAAGAGACACAAGTCCCCATGAATCCCCTCTGCGCTCTGCGCTGTTTCCTCGCTCACAGCTGCTGGTGTGGCTCTGGAGCGCGTCATCTCAAGCGTCGTGAAACGCTTTCCTTCAGGAGCGCACTAAGACGGGCCGCTGCCAAGAACGCTCTGGAAACGTCTGCTTTCGGTCGAAAACCCTCGAAAAACGTTCCCAAAACGCTGTTATTTGATTCTCAAAGAAATAACCAAATACTAACGTTAGGAGAACGTTGTGTGTTTTGTGGGCTGTCAGAAACAACACCGCCGATTTTCTTTGAGGAAACACATAGATATTCTGTTGATAAAACTGTGTGAGTCTCTCTGTTGTTGTGCTCTGTCATTAAAATGTGTACGACTGCAAACTTAGAGGATGACGAAATGCGAAAGCGGCTATTTCAGAAGTGGATGTTATGTTCAGACTGACTCCTAAAAATGAACCCGTCCCTGAACAATGTGTGAACCCGTCCCTCCTCATCATGTGAGCGGCAAGAAAAGTTCAGCAGGCCAAATATATAAGAGGGATTGTGTTGTCAACGAGCTCGTATTCAGGAGGCAGCCCTGCAAACAGGCTGATGTACTGTTACTGCACAACCTCTTCTAGATCACTCTTTCATTTTCATCAGAAAACTTTGTTTTTGGAGCAACATCAGCACCTCGGCTGTGGACAGCTCCCTCAAAGACAACAGACAGACAGCTGTGAGCGGAGCGCTGAACATCAGGATGTATCGCACTGTTCATCATCATCGTCATTTTCATCACTTTATTCAGTTTATCGCACGTCGAACTACCTTAGCTAACAAACTAACAAGACACAATACTTGTTAAAACAAGATTTATTCATCTTCATTTTAATTTCACTTCACTTACTAACACAATTTCAAAATCAAAAGTTGTATCTGTCAACATTAATTAGTGCACAGTAAACAGACACAAAAGAAAAATGAACAATTGTTTTTTGAGAATAAATATCAATACATGAATAAATGCTGTAAAAATATGTTGTTCATTGTTAGTTCTAATGCATTATCCAACAATAATGAATGAAATGTTACTGTAAAGTGTTCACAAAATCTAATATTAATATAATAGTTTTCTATTATCTTTTATCTAAATATACGCACGTTTTATATGTGAGGAGAACATTTCTGAAATGATGTCACTGGACTCTAGCGATAATGCCTGAATATTAGAATCATATGAATCAGTATCAAGTCAATGTCTGGCTATCATGGTGCAGCTTTGATCAAATTCATACTTTAAACATATTTAAACTTATGCAGTCATGCACTCTGCAGTAATGATCTTTAGCTCCCCTTACTCCATTCTAACTGCTGGGCCAATAATTATAAAGTTGGTTTAAATTGTATAATTTGTTTAGTGTCACATACAGTAGAAAAAGACCGGCCCATGTTTTAGACTGTCTTCTCCTATTTCATTACAGCAGCAGCTGTAGATTGCATGAGAGAATCACTGTCAAGATTCTGGCCTCTGACCTCATTTGTAACCCTTCCTCTAACTGCCATGTTGTGATTTAACGTACTAAGTTTTCTTTTACATTTATTCACGCATTCTTTCTAGGCTCTGTTTTATAACCCGCATGCTCACATGATGTGGTCAAACACACACAGATGCACACGCGTGTTGCAGACATCCACACACAGAGTAATTTTAGTGTGCTATTTAAACCACTCCTGTGTGCCCAAGTGCGTCGAGATACAGTTACATTCAGTGTCCTGTTAATCCAACAGGTGTTAAATCATGTCATCCATTACTCATCTAAAGCCAGTTCACCCTGTTTAGAGTTGATTAGTTAAACAGCTGCCAATAACGTTTACATTCTCAGCCCGTTTCACTTCATTTACTGGAATATTCAGCAGTGAGAGTTCCACATGAGTCTGCAGTGTCTTGTGAAGTTAGAGCCTCTCTTAATGCTCAGTACTTTAAAACTGTCACCTCTTAACAGTGGCAAGACATCTCGTTTACAGCTCACTCATTCACAGCAGCAGTGATGGACTGTGTCAGGTACTGTGCGTGGAGAGCTGTGATCTCCCGGATAACTCCCAGAGTCAGTGGGAATGCTCTGCCATCTGTACCCAGCCATTCATCACTCAGCTGTAGTCAAAGCACGGCAGGGACTTTCCAGCTTGTTCTGCAAATTCATTACTATGATGGTGTGAAATTTGTTTTTAAGGTAAGGTAAAGCCTGCCTGCAGTACAACTGAACTCAAGTCACCCTGTAGAAACCTTTATGTGACTGTGGGTGGTTAAAATGGATTATGTTACATTTATGAGATGCAAAGCCACTTACAGAGCAATCAAGCTACACATTTTGTCAGTGTGTGCCTGGGAATAAAACCCATGTCACCTGCTGAGATACAATATTAATTTCCTGTATTTTCCTGTAGCTCATGTACCGTAAGATCTTAGATATAAACTGTGCACTCAAATACAACATTTATTATCTTGGTTTAGGGTTAAGGTTAGGTTCCTTTTTCTTAGTTGCCAAAATAACTGACACTGGTCAGCCTAACAACTAAACTTAAATTTGGGCCACACTATTGGCCTGTCAGTAGTCCCTGTCATATCTCTGGAATGGTTTTAACCAGTCACCTCACAGCACATTAGCCTCCATGCTGGAATGTGGTGGTTGTCTGGAGAACTATATTAAGTCTGGCTTGCAACTGAGACTTTGTTAGCACAGAAACTCTGTTCTGTGAGTGCCCATATTGAGTGAATGTGTCTGTGATGTGATAGTGATGAACTGCACTTGATTTCAGTGTCACATTTCACAACTTTTCAGCAGCTGTGAGACTGCACGTCTACTGTATATCTGAAGGTCTCTAAAATTAATTTACTGCATGAAAAGGTCAACTGTAGTTAATACATAGCTGACATACTGCCTGAAATGGTAAAAGGTGAAAAATACACTTTCACTGTACATTATATTACAACTGGAATTCTGTTTGAAAGAATTAAACCTGCAAATTGGATTTAAAAAAAGTCATATAGCTGCATTAATATATTAAAGAGATAGTTCACCCCAGATGAACATTTATTTATTATTTACCCATTCTCATTTTATTCCAAACCTGTATGACTTTTTTCCTTTTGTCGAACACAAAAGATGATGTTTTAGGAAATGCCTTAGTGGTTGTGTGTCCATAAAACTGTTGTTTGATTTGAAATGACATGAGGGTGCGTAAATATTGGATGAATGTTCATTGTCAAGTGAAATATCGCAAACTAAAAAATGTTACATTGACTTTCATTTTATAGACTAAGGTTGAGGAATATCTTTTCTCAGAATGTCATTACCTGTTGAATTTCATAGAATTTTAATTCAGTAAATGCCACTTCCTGTCATTCTACTTTAAACTGTCATTTAACTTCCTGTTAGATGTGGACAATTCAATTAAAATCTACACTCCTGAACTGAAAGGGACTCAATTCTGAAACGCTCCAGTTTGTACAATTATGTTTCTACATCAAAAATTAGCATTTTCAAAATGCATTTGAAGTTTAAAGCATTATTTTTGCCCGTTGCATCTGTTACACAGTTCACAGCACAACCGGTAATATAAAACAGACAAACAAACAGCATTATTCTGAATGTCTTGTCCACTAAGGCAGGCTGGACCTGTGGATAGATGACAAAAAGAGGTAGTAAGCTCTCATTGAAACACAAAACAATAACAGGAGCTTAAATTTCTGTTGCCCAAACACAAACACACTCGTTCACAACTCTCTTACTATAGTCACAGAATTATTATTAATATTATTAATATTTGCATGTTTTAAAGTGGCGTCATTTGTTACTTTAGACGCGTTACAATTATTGTTCCCACTTCACCACTAGGGGGCAGTGGAGCGTCAAGAATATCACCACTATTTTAGACGGTGTTATAAAAACATAAACAGAATTAGGACATTATTAAACATTTGAGTACGTTTTGTTTAGAATGCTATGGTTTAAAGTAACACAATTATTATTTTGTAAAGTCACACACAGTGATTGTAAAAACTGAATAGAATGAAGAAGTTTTTTACAGCACTAGTGCAGCTGTACAAAAGCTCCTCACAGATGCCACAGTGACTGCCTCATGGGTTGACATGTGGGCTGTAATTTTAGTGAGGCTCTGCTGGGATGGAACCTCTCATTACTGCACTGTAAATACAGTGAGTTACATTCAGATTAAATGAATCTGGAAAATCAGGAAACCCTTAGTAAAAATGTGCTGATATTTTGGATTAGGGACTATTTACATAATTAGTTTGTTCCATTCTTATGTAATAAACCTACAGAAAACCAGTACTCAGATGTTAAAGGGAATTTTCCCCAGTCAGCATGTTAACAATAATGACTCACTTACCCAGAGCAAGTTCTTCAGTGTTTGGGCAGATGGTGTTTCTCTGAATGATGGGGCAGGTTGGCTGTGAGCAGGGCTGAGACAGCATTAGAACTGAGACAGTACAGCACAGGTATGGAGGAGAGTGTATCCCGGCTCATGTTGATGACTTCTGATGTTCTGTTTGCCGTTATCTTCATCTGAAACATTTGTTCAGTGGGTGTTTGACATTAGAAAAGAGATCCATCTGTTTAAGCTCATAAGCGTTTACAGATCTTATTTGCAAGCACAAATCCATTGTTTATTTTGCATCTCAGTAAACACAATCAGGTACTCGTCACAAAAGCAGTCAAGAGAATTAAGTGCAGAGATGAGAAGCATACATTTTTTCACTGCATATACAAATTAAATCTGATATTTTTGTGTAACAAAAAGGTGTCTGTTCAAACACTAAGGCATTGTAAATAAAGTAACAAATAAAGGCCAGTGGTTGTTTTTGTGTTGATATTGTCAGTTTCCCACAGAAGTAACCACATCTGCAGCTCATCACATTAACTATTAACATGTTTCACAGCCCAGATACTTTCATGTCCCAATTTAAAACAATTCTTATATATAGTCATTTTAAACCTACAAAAACAATATTCTTGTATTTCTTAAAAACTGAGCTTGCCCCTTTTTTGCTTTTAAATAAATGCCATTTTTTCTTTTTTATGGTAACTGCAAAATGCCTTTTAAAGGTGTTGTACAGGGTCTATGCTTATTAATTAACCATGCTGTAACTGAACTGCAGAAGACCTTCAACCCACTGTGACATTTCCTCCATTGTGACTCAGCACTTGTGTATGGAGAACACACAGTTTCAGATCTGAGGTGTCTAAGATCATCCCACTTTCCCCCATTATACACACTGACTACTGAAATAGCCTTAGATAAGCACCTCATTAAAATACTCGCAATCAACCAAATGATATTTGTTTCTTTATCCTTCACCCTAAATCACGAGCAAAGATGTGCTTACCAAACAGATGAAGACCGATGAGTTTGAGTGCTGGTACAGCTGGGGGAAGACAATTGGACGGTCAAGGTCTGGCAGGAGTAATTTTTTTTTGAAGATCCACAGACATAATAAACTAATAGAATTGGGAGTCTGAGTCTGATCTCAGTACAGTTTTGATAACTTTCGTTTCGTTTGTTAGAGGTGTAAACAAAGAAGCTGTGAGAACCCTGCTGTGCTTGTTTTCTTCTTTTCTTTCCTGACAGTTTGGTGCAGACTTGGATGAATGGAGTCGAATCTGATTTACCAGGACTCATCTGTACACACACATTTGTCTGCTATAGCTGCTACAGGAAACAAATGAGCATTCCCACTAACAACTCCAGCACCATACATTGCTTCTGTTCATCCAGCTGTACAGTAGATCATCATGCAGGAAAAATGATTTCCAGCACATGAAATAATACACTGACTTAATAAACCCTCACACTGTACAACTGTTTTACAGTAGCAGTGTGTGGATTTAATCTGAACTGAATAAACTGAATACATTAGCGGTGTGACGATAAGACTGAACGAAGCGCGCACACCAGCCAACTGACACGCTTATATCAAAGAGGCTTAAACAGAAAATCGTCAGTTTTGCCCTCGTCAGCTTTTCATGCTTTAAAAACATGACTCCTACAGCAGTCTGCCGTCACATCTACATCATTGTACCTTCCAGCAGGAGAAATTATGGCTTCCATTTGGCCCTCGACTTTCATCTGATGCATTGCTAGGTAGAAGCACAGATGTCCTCAATTCATTAGGACGTTAGCTCACACAACAGAGCAACTGGCATTGGTTGGTTTTTCTGTCAGACCTGTTGTTCTGTGCATAAGGTGATAGGAAGAGCGAGCAAACTTGAGATCTGCCGTTTGTCAGCCGGCTGGGAAAAGCTTTGGATGAGATCCAAGAAGAAGAAGAAATCTGTTCCGAAAAAGGATCCTCTTTGGATCCTTTGAACAGCTAAAAAAATCCTTGTTTTTTTCCCCACTTGCCATATATTAGATAGCAGCAATGATCACATTTCTGCATTGAAGTTGTTTTGAAAGTGAGAGACAGCTCTGCTACAATACACTCATGTTCTGCCAATATGCAACATCTGTACCTGTAGGTTTGAGCTTAATTGCTTCCAGATCACATTATGAGATTCATAATCAAACTACCCACCTCATATCATTAAACTTTAAGCAACGGCTTTTAATCTGATTACTGAAATCAATGTAATTGGATTAAAAGCAAAAGTTAATGACACAGGGCTGGGCACATCAGACTGAGTCTGTTATAATTATAATACAGAGGCTGAGCTGAAGTTAGCTCAGAGGAAACAGGAAAATCATTTGTCAATACTTCTGATATCTCACTGTGAAAAAGCTCAGGCTTTTTTTCTGAGATACAAAGATCTCGTCTCAAAGCTGCCCAAAAACAGTTTAATCCTTTAAAAACAAAAACAGAAGACATCCTTTAAAAGTTATTTTTCTCAACATGATGCAAACATCAACAGGCAACTTTACAATGTTTGTAAAATTGGTGTTTGTTGAAACAGTGTGAATCATCCTCAAGACACAGCAGATAAGACAGCACACATATGCAGGATCTGTAAAGTCTATTTGAAGAAAGCTGTCTACTTCCAGTCTCAACCAGATTGTGTACTATTTCTTTTTTTTGGCCTCCCCCCGTCCTGTCCTTTGAAGAGGATTTTGTGCAGCTTTGGGAGCATGCGAGGGAGAGTGTATGCGCGCTCTCACAGTCGGGTGGGCTGGCTAAGGGTCACGGGTCACTGGCCCGCCCAGCTTCCATCAAGGAGAACAAAGCTTCCTCCAGCCCAATGAAAGAGCAGGTTGGAACTGGGCTCAAGTCCAAGGGTGGCAGCCCACACTGGGGCTTTACTGGGGACAGAAATACGTAAAAAAAAATAAAATAATCAAATCCTCAGCTGTCTAGAAACCCGGTCATGTGGGAACTCTCAACATGCCCATATTCAGTTCCTCCCATGAAGCTTGAATGAAGACACACCCCATTTTCATACCCCCCTTTTTCTTTCGGTCCCTTTGAAGTCTGCATACTTTTGTTCTTTACATAACTGTGAAATGTTTTTTTTTGAAAAAGCTGATTTGTATGCTTTTCTGAGACATAGATGCCACCCAGAATTCTTCACAAGAAACTGGCAGAGGTCAAAGCAAATAGATGTTTGAAAAAGAGGCCCAGGTATTACTAAACTAAAACAAATGATAAGAGCCTTTCCATTATTGACACTGTGTGTAAAATCGAGTATAATGGAGGATTAAAGGCTTGTTGGACAAGATCACTTCAAGAATAGGAAGTTGGGGGTGGGGCTTTTTTGGTTTTCTCTCGATTAATTTCCCGCCTAAACCACTTACTCCCAGAAATGATGACCATGCAGAGTGAGTGGACAGATTAAATACATGGACAAATATGTACTCTGGTTTTGTTCCAGTGCAATTGGGAGGCTTCAATGTGACTTCAGTTTAAAATTTCACAGGGAGTTGCAGAAGTTGCTCCAATGCAGAGAGATGATAAACAAAATTTTAAAGCGCATGACAAAGTTTTGGCTTTTGAAATTAAAATGAAAAGTTATAGCCAGAAAAGTCCTGAATTGGCAATGTTTTACCGTCTTTTCTTTTTAATAACATAGTTCATGCCTTAGTTACTGCCCTTCAGTTGCTCTACTGCCTCTTTTCTCTGGTGCTTGGCCCAGTGCCAGGACGATGACAAATGTACTGCTCAGTCTTCTGTGGGAGCTGAGGTTTCTCTCAGGTCTCTACTCTTTTTTTAGGAGGAAATCGTATTTGAGGGCTCAAACAGGATGTCTTGCTGCTGGCCCAGACTGTGAACCCCCCCAACACTGTGAAATGGCTTAAGTTAATCCAGGATCCTGAAAGTAATGCAGTCTTTTTCACCTCCTTGTTCCTCATCATTTAGGAGGCTTCAGGAAAAGGAGCAGACACAATGATTTCCTTCTGGTGTGTCTCAGCCACAGACAGACTGCCCACGGTGCGAGGCTATCTCCAAGTGTTTTGACTATGATCGGGAGCTGTGCTTGTGTCAGGTCTAGCTAGTGGAGGTTAAATGAAGGAGCACAGTTTAAATTACTCTGAAAATGGAGAAAAGAAATATAAGATCAAGTCTTTGTAAGTTTTAATGAAACTGTTATTGTCACTTAGCTTACTTATTGTCTTCGACTGAAATTCAATTTTCAATTCTGAAATTTTGACCCAGAAAGTCTCACAAAGTGTGACTAACTTTGCTGTGTTCACAGGTTCTCAAAATGTTGCTTGGTACATTTTTTTGTCTTAAAGCCCATCAAAGTGCTTGTATGTAACTTGCTGTGGTACTTTTAATTGTCTCATGTCTCAGACTTGAACAGCTGTAATGAACAGCTGTTTCAGCACGCGTCTCTCTTACACGTCTTTAGCTCTCATTCTGTGTGTGTAAATATGTATTTGTGGAATAATTTCTCATGCAAGATTAGAGTGAAGTGTGGAATTCTATTGTAAAGTCTAAAGATTTTGCTTTAACCAAATTTAACTGGAGATTTTGGGCAAATAAATTACAATTATACACTTAAAATTATAGCATAATACGCCATAGTATTAATAGCACATTCATTATATTACCATTATCCACACTATATAAAGTCATCAAAACTATGAAATAACACAAATGTAAGTTTACGAAAAACTGTTAAACAATCAATCAATGCTCTGCTGGGCCATACTCTTAACAAACTTCACGTGATGCTTTTCAAACAGTATGAAAAAGTGTTTAAATCCTCCACTACTATTAACTTCAGCTCATGTATTGAGTTTCACAACCTGATGTTGTGATATTGATATGTATATATAATAGCAACATGCGGCTACACACTAAACTATGCGCTTTTTCACACTAAACTCATGACGACACAAGCAAATCATTTAAAACACAGACTGATCATGGAGATGACTCCAGGTCTATAAACTATAAAATCTATGTCTATAAAATATGTTACAAAAAGATCTGTAAGGACTGGAGCTCAAGGGCAAACCAGCTGCTGTCCCATGAGCTCTGTGGAATGGTGTTAAGTGAAGTGTCTTAAGTCTGTTAGAGATGCTCTTAAACTTCCCTTCACTCCATCTGTGAATCACTGAACAAGAGAGGCTTTGTAAAGCTTGATTCTACAAGTACAGGCATTTGAGCCATTCAAATTGACTAAGTCCAACTATATGACTAGAAGCTCTCAAAATAACTGTCAGTTTTTGAAGATGTAAAGAATGAATATGTGCTTTCAAAGCTATATCTATAGTGTAAAGATGAGGGACTTCTGTCTTTCACAGTTTTTACGTCACCTTAGATTGCCTTTGAGAATCCATCTAAAAACAGAATTCTTGCAGCTCTGCTTCTAAGCGTCTTAACTATGATCCTTAACCCAGTGTAATAAAGACAGATCTTCTCCTTTCCTACCAAAGCTTTTGTTTGACACCAAACCACTTCTGGAAAAGCAATGTTTTGGAGAACCTCCCATTTTCATTGTTAGACCACCCACATCAGCAAACATTACGGCTTGTCAACACTGTTCCTTCTTCAAAATGAGGAGATGATGGATTTAAACTGGTCGGATTAAAAACATTCATGAACGTTTCCCCTTATGCAGTTGTTGTAATACTGTATCAGCTCTTAGTCTTCAGTTAGGACTCTGAAAACATTGTGATGAAACTCACTGTTTTACACTTAAAGTGGAGAAACGCAAGCCAATTCATTTCAATGGTCCAATTTACCTGAACTCACTTTATTCTGTAACATTCTGTGGGTAGATTCAGGTGATTTTATACTTATTAATATAACTTTTTCTGTTTTACTGCCAAACCATTTTTGCTAAACCAATTTATCAGCATAGATAAAACATTTGAACTGGTCAGTAACTGCACATCAACAACTCCTTTTAAATGTATATTATAATCAAGAACATTTAACTAGAAGCAGCTCAGTGCCTTCCAAGAAAAGAAAGATCATTGTGTTTATCATATATAAAGACACAAACATTACATAATGATGAGAAACTGAATCTGGGAAATCATTGACAATGAAGTGTACAAGGCAAGATTTCATTCTGTAAAACAATAAAAATTCAACAAAATTCGAAATTCATTTTCTCTGAAAAATTTGTACACAACACACAGTGCCAAATGTTCACATCAGAACACCATCACCACCAGAGCCCCCAAATTACCTGACAAGACTGCCTCATCGAATTCAACATTAATAACAAATATTAACACTAACCCTAACTCAACTGCATAATCTGCTAAATGCATAATCTAATAAAAGAAACAAGTCATACAAAAAAACCCTGAAAAGTAAACATTTACTTTTTGTTAACAGTTAGGAATGTGTACTCGGCCGGTTCTCGCTGAGAACTGTGGTCCCTACACGGAAATAAATAACATCAGAAGATACAACAACACACTTCTACTGAAACCACTTTTCTTAAAGTGAAACTGGTTTTCATTTTAGATCCTGGCTTCTTTCAGGTGGCACACTGTAAACCCTTGAAATATTATTCATAGCTCAACATTTTACTGTTCATTGATTAATGAGGCTGAAAATCAGTCTGTGTCCTGCATTTTCAAAAACTCTTCATTTGACATGATGCACAGCATTAATGAAAAACAACTGCCAAAACATGATCCATAACAATCAGTGAGTGAAAGAGTTTCGAGACCAACCAATGTCCAAAATTTCTGTTTCATTACCACACAGAGCCAATGTGATGATGATAAGACTGCTCCCAAGTGCTTATGCAATTTTAATATCATTTCCTCTTCCACACACACACACACACACACACACACACACACACACACACACACACACACACACACACACACACACACACACACACACACACACACACACACCACACACCACACACACCACACACACACCACACACACACACACACACACACACACACACACACACACACACACACACACCACACACACACACACACACACACACACACACACACACACACACACACACACACACACACACACACACACACACACACACACCACACACACAATAAATATACATTATGGTAAGGCAGTGTTGAAACGTTGCATGCATTCATCACAAAAAACATCAGACATTCGTACACAATAAGAATACACACAAATGTATTTTGTTTTGGAGCAAGAACATTTTTTGGCAATGTTGGATTATCAAGGCTTTTTAGGTGAAGTTCTGGCGAACCGTAAGAATCTCAGACTCATGTTAGGTATGTTTTGTCAAATTCTGAAGCATAAAGAGAAACGACAGGAGCTCTGGGATGAAATGGGACTTACGAGTTCCCGTTTAATAGGAAAAACTGAGGGAGGAGAAAAGCAAGATTTTCCTCCTCATGGCAGCCAGCTGCACAAGTTTTTAAGATGATCCAGACATTTCCAGATAGCTTTGCAGCTTTCGAACGGTGGTTTTGTCCAGTGAGCAGAGGTCAAAGTCAAAGGTTGTGTTTGTGATGTGAAAGTGTCCAGTTTCTTCAATGAGGTTTACAATCTGTGAGAACAAAGACAAATAAGAATTAAAAGACTGTGAGCATTTAATGCAAGCATCATTGTTACGACCTCATTTTTACAGTTAAGAAAGGATACCAGAAATACTCAAATAGACTTGAATATAGACATATGAACACGTGCTGTTACTTTTCTGTACACACACATTTTGTCTGGAGGCAAAAATATTCCACAAACTTGCATGGAAAAGGAGGCATTTCTAGGGATGAATATATATATATTAGACGCTTGGGGTGGGATCATTTAAAATGGACCAGAAAATAACCGCTTAGCAACCCCTCAAAACTACATGGCAACATGCAAGCAATCGCCTTGTACACCTCAGCAGTGTAGCAGCAGCGTTTTGCACAAACAAGCACCCTTTATATTTTCCTCATATAAAAAATATAGTTTTATGTTGTTACTCTCTATGTCAACAGGAGACAAATGTTTAACTTTTAGTGTAATGTTTAATATAGTACTCACATTGGATACAAATTAAGTAGCATTCCTGAATAATACATGGCCATCCTGTTTATTATTTTACATTTGCATCTTACAAAAGGCTCTATTGAGAACAAGGATACAGTGTCCTGTATCTGATTGTAATGAGGAAGACGCTTTTCCAAACCAGCCTGTTACTGGTTCCAGCACACACTAGCTCAGAAGGGGATTGTGTTGGTGATGGGAAGGGGGGTTGTAGAGTGGCCACACAGATTCAGCTGTGCACTAATGGGACCAAACCTGATCCATTTCGCACTACAAAGCAAAAGCTGCATATGGAATGAATTTCTTCCATTTCTCCTGAATGGAGGCCAGAAATACATGGAAAGCCAGAGGCCTGTAGGACACTGTAGACAGAACTCAGCTGTTCAGATGCCTGCACCACTATCCAAAACTGGACCAAAACGTGGATGTACTGCCATTGTTCACACGCTGAGGTGGATGACAAAAGGCTATTGTCAGGGTTGTTATTGATACGAGTATAATATACACATATAGTTTGTTTCCTACAGCACAGAATTTTTTTTGCCAATGCCAATTTTCCAGTTAGTTTTTGTTTTTTTTGGAAAATGGGGTAATCATGGAAACGAATCAATGCCATGTCTTATGGCAAAGAATGTGGAAGGTTTTGCAGAACTCTTAGGGATTAGCTTGATTAAGATGTACATTTGTACCATTTGGATCTCATCTGGGATGTTTTCCAGACTTTAACCACGGCAGGCTTTATAACAGAAGGGCAGAGCAAACCCTTGGAATGAGAACAGTATTACTCTCCATTCTGTCAAAGAAAATGCGAATCAAGAACATAATCAAAAGAATTAGGGGCCACAAAACATTTACTTGGCAAGCAGTTGGGAGAAGAGAAAACCTATGGTTACCAGTTTGATTTATTACATTCAGATAAACATTGACATGTTAATGCTGTGGGTAATAACTTTAAACTTTTCAGGTTTCTCAAATTTCAGGTCCAGTCCTCCACGAGCTCAGCTTTCTTCAACACCACTGAAATCTCCTTGTGTTCTCGTCATGTTTGCTCATTAAGGTCACCATGTGCTGATGGAATATACTGCCGCTTCTCACAAGCAACTGACTGCACAGAAAACCTGACAGTATGGCTCTGTTCTAAAACCTGTCTATGGTGTGTGCCGTCTATGGTGTGTGCCGTCTATGGTGTGTGCCGTCTATGGAGGCATCATTTTAAGGCATTATATGCATGTTCCGGATGCAGTCTGTTCCAAAAGGTAGGCAACTTAATGATGCTGCATTCGAGACACCTCGTTTTGACCAAATTGTAAGGCAGCATCACATGCAGCCTTCATGTAGAGGGCATTCCCAGAATGCATTGCAACAAAGATGGTGTATGAAGCAAGAGAAATGCTTACTGTAAATAAATCTGCATTTATTCCATATAGAGAAGTATCAATAAAGATAATTCTGTGTCATTCATATTAATGAACTTACGCAACACACAAACATTTTGGGTAAAAAGATGAGGATTTTGAAATATCGCACTCCAGGCTTAACCACAACTTAGTCAAATCTGTCTGATGACCAGAGTTGTTGCTCATGTACAGCACTGTAAATAAGTCATTTACGGTTCCTGTATATGTAAGCACTAACAGAGCTGATGTGTTCGCTCATTCATCACCTGCTGTAATATGTGCCTCTCTCTCAGTGCCATTAGTCTTCTGTGAAGCTCAACCAGCTCATCCAGGTATGCCTGCGGTATGAGATTTACTTTAATCAATGATAAAGAAAAATGTTTTACATTGATCAGTCATGCTCTTTCTAAATATGCCATGTCTACAAGTCTTCTGGTGTTCAGCACTGATTTCAAAGTGCTTATTTCATTGGTGAATAATTTTCAATCATTTTCAATAAATCAACGAAAACTGACAAAAGCAAGATGAATTATGAACATTATGACGAAATCTAGAATTAAAATCTTAAGATATTTATTCAACTAAAACTAAAAGATGCAAATTTCTAGACTAAAAAAAAAAACTGTCAAAACAGACAGAAAATTTGCTGTCAGAAAAAAAAATAACTGCTTACCTTGTCACAATCAATGTTTTTATTTTTGTCCACCTTTGCCTGTTTCATGGGACTCTTTACTTCAAGTATCTGCAAAATTTATCATAACATTACATTTTTTTCCAATACAACAATTTTTTTTAATGTAACATCAACCTTCATCTATGTCCACACAGTCTAATTTTACAGAGTAATTAAAATGGCCGTTTTATCTGACCTGGTTAGTGGTAGCCTTTAGAGGTGGAGGGTCATTATGGGGGAGTGGTGAGGAGGCAGAGCTATTGTCACTGTCACTGCCATCACTTAAACTCACCCTACAACACAAATATTCATCATACATATCAACAGACACAAGCTTTCAGCTACATGAAATAGTGCAGTATGCAGGCATTGGTTTGCTAGTTGATCACTTTATCTGTTGTTTACTGATTAACAAGCACAGGGATTTTCAGTGATCACCTGCGATGACGATGTGTCATTTGCGTGTGTAATGGCCGCTCCATGTCCGAGTCAAAGTCATTATCATCTTCCTCCTCTGATTCCTGCTCATTTTCATCCGAGTGCAAATCTGGGATTATCGGCCGTAAAGGACCCAATGCTACACATGCAATCAGAAAGAATGAATGTCTACAAAAGCACATCTTCATTCTCTTTAATACTTGCAATGATTTTTCATTCTGCAGTTGCAGATGCACATAACTCACAACTCTGTTGTGAATGTTGTAGCAGATGTTAAGAGTTCATCTTATAACGGTCATTACCGAAAAACTGGACTGTAGAATGCAGTAATTTACCAATCAGAATCAAGTATTCCAAAGAGCTGTGTGATAACATGATGTTAATGTAATAAAGCCAGAATTATTTATCTAAAGGGTTCAGGAATCTTCTGTGAATGTTTGCTGGGTCTCTGACACACTGACCCATAAAACAGTCCAGGCTTTAACAAATCCAGCCAAAAGCAACAGGACGTAGCAGCTGCTGGAAAATTTTACCTTGCCGCTTATGTGCGCGTCCAAACTCAGAGCTGGAACTAGAACTGGAGCTGGCTGGGCTGGGCTGGTCCGACTACAGAAGGAGCAACAGATATGAGTAATAAGAATATCAACGCTGAAGCATTGCAGAGCGCATACAGATTACATTTAGCCATGAAATTGTGTAGCCATGAAAAATCCATAATACAAGAGTTTCTACCACCTGGTATCCAATTACATTTGACAGGGTCCTTCCTGTGTGCCAATCACGCGTTTTCAACATTAAATACAAACATCTTTTTTCCTGGGACACAAAATTAGATTTGTACCTTTATAACAGTGAAAACCACCTGAGCTGCTTCATTCATTCACATTTATCATTTACTGTACAGCTCACATCTAAATCAGTCTGCAGGTCACAACACAGGCTGTAACACTGACTTTGAAAATGAACCAAGTGTAGGTACTTCTGCTCCACTCCTGAGGCTCTGTCAGAATTTAGTGTCATTTCCTCACTGTAAATCAATGGGTTCTCTCCTCACCCCACCTCATGACGTCTGATTTATGATCATAAAGAGTTCATTGTGGCAATGTTCACACAAAGATCTTCCACTCACACACGTCTCATCTGCTTCAGTTCAAAAAAAGGCATTATCCATCCAAACAATGTTACAACAATGCAGACAAATCCAAACACATTAAACACTAAAAGAACAAACCGTTTTTTTGGTCAAGTAGTGATGAAATTATCTGTCCTCAATGCCTCAATGCTATCCTCAATTATCTGTCCTCAATGCCTCAATGCTATCCTCAATTATCTATCCTCAATGCCTCAATGCTATCCTCAATTATCTATCCTCAATGCCTCAATGCTATCCTCAATTATCTATCCTCAATGCCAACACAGATGCTTATTCCGTTAATAAGTACATCACACTGAGGTAAACAAGATTTAGTTGAGTTGTTTTAGAACTGTACATTAACTGTTGGGGATACCAGACTTTATGAGCTACTTCTGAACTCACAGGGTGATATCTCACTACAGACTCTCAGAACAATGAAGCTGTGACTGACTGTGTACTGTGGAGGTAAAACAGCAGGCAACTTATTTACTCAAAATACCAGCAAAATGTAACCAAAATGTAAATTACTTTGTGGGATAAGTGTGGCAGTTTAAAGTCATGGAACATGGAATGGCAATCACACTCATGCACATTATAAAACTGAATATTCACCAGCTGAGAAAGAAAGTTGACTCTCTGAATTACAGTGTACTGATGAATCATTTACAATAAGACCAAGAATGTGTATCAAAGAAACTAAATGGGGTCAGTTCTGTTTAATTAAACCTAATCTACGGGGGCAGTATACAGTATATAGACCTGCACTGATGAGACTGTTTCAGTTTGCTCTGTCCAGCACTATAACGATGAATACAAGGGTTTGAAGAATCTATGGCACTAACCTCTGTACACACACTGCTTTCCAGGTGACATTATTCATACAGCATGGACAAACAAGAAGGCACATGTGCCTGTTGTTACGAAAGTTGTTACAAAGAGGGCTGCTTGTGAAAACACACTGCTCTAAAGAAGCTGTAAAATCACATTCAGTACTACAGAAATGTGAACAATAAGTGGAGCAAACTGGAACAATTAACCACAATTCACAAAATCCTCTCTAGCAAATAAATGTAGAATAATCAAGCATATTGTGAAAATGGGGCTTAGAAGGAGAAGAGGATGAACCCAAGATAAGCTCCAGTGGATTCACTGGCTCTCCACTGGGCTGAAGTTTTGAGGTTTAAAGTTTCAGTACACTGAAGTCCACTGAAGTGTCGCTCAACCCTCACAGTCCATTTATATTTGCAGGACATTTTATGAGCTTTCTGAAATCATATGAGGTGAACATTCTGACAGCAAAGAACATGAGCTAAAGCCAAAACTATTAACCCTAAGTTCTCTTGGAAAGCAGCCTGAGAGGAATTCTACAGACGCTAGTAAAGTTAATCTGAATTCATTTGTTTACATTCTTCACTGATGAGCACTTGGTGAAACTGAATCAGGCCTCTCGAACAAAATGTCCAAGCAGAGTTCATTCAGTGAATAGGGACTGTGAGTGTGGGATTTCTAATAGACCTGTAGCACAGTGATTGTGGGTAATGGCACAGAAAGACCCAGGGAAGCACTGACTAACATGTCTATTCAGTCAGAACAGGAAGAGAACATGCAAAGTAAATGACCAACATGGCAGACACATACATATACATGTACATATACATGTACATGTACGTATATGTATACATATACATATTATATTCTCCAGACGCTAGTAAAAAAAAAAAAAACGCTGTCATTTCCAGATAAATAATAAATAAATAAATAAAGCTATATGGATATATATATATATATATATATATATATATATATATATATATATATATTTGGAAATGACAGCGGTGCTCATGAGAGTTACTAGTAGAGGGCAGTGCTAAAATCTCCCATGAAGTTGATAAAGAAAGGCTGTTAAAAGTCCTGCAAGCAGGGTGGTAAAGACACTTCAACCCCTCAGAGCCCATGGAAGAGAAGTTGTTTCTTTGAAGTTCCTCTCCTTTGTTTTCACAGTTTTTTCTCTCTTTTCTTCAGTCTGTGTTTTATTGCCTGTTTGTCTGTCTGGAAGTCTAGCTGACATCAAACACATGGTCAGGGTCTCGTGCTGTAAATCAAGCCGCCTTTCTCCTACAGCTGCACCCCCACTTCAAACTAGACGCTTGTAAAAGCTCGTGGAGAAAACACTGCAGCCCTTCAACAATAAAACCAATGTCATCACTCACTGAAAACGCCTGGCAGATCTTTACACATTAAGATCATCTGGAGTGTTCGGGCTCATTCCCCCTAAGAACATGAAGTGGGAACTAAGAACTGAGAGAGAGAGAGAGCGAGAGAGCGAGAGAGCGAGAGAGAGAGCGAGAGAGAGACAGAGCGAGAGCGAGAGAGAGACAGAGAGAGAGCGAGAGAGAGACAGAGAGAGAGCGAGAGAGAGAGAGAGAGAGAGCGAGAGAGAGCGAGAGAGAGAGAGAGAGAGACAGAGAGCGAGAGAGAGACAGAGAGCGAGAGAGAGACAGAGAGCGAGAGAGAGAGACAGAGAGCGAGAGAGAGAGAGCAAGACAGAGAGAGAGACAGAGAGAGAGAGAGAGAGAGCAAGACAGAGAGAGCAAGACAGAGAGAGCAAGACAGAGAGAGCAAGACAGAGAGAGCAAGACAGAGAGCGAGAGAGAGAGACTGAGAGACTGAGAGACAGAGAGAGACAGAGAGAGACAGAGAGAGACAGAGAGAGAGAGACACAGAGAGACAGAGAGACAGAGAGAAGAGAGAGAGAAGAGACAGAGAGACAGAGAGAGAGAGAGAGAGAGAGAGAGAGAGACAGAGAGAGAGAGAGAGAGAGAGAGAGAGAGAGAGAGAGAGAGAGAGGACAGAGAGAGAGAGAGACAGAGAGAGAGAGAGAGAGAGAGAGAGAGAGAGAGAGAGAGAGAGAGAGAGAGAGAGACAGAGAGAGAGAGAGAGAGAGAGAGAGAGAGAGAGAGAGAGAGACAGAGAGAGAGAGAGAGAGAGAGAGAGAGAGAGAGACAGAGAAAGAGAGAGAGAGAGAGAGAGACAGAGAGAGAGAGAGAGAGAGAGAGAGAGAGAGAGAGAGAGAGAGAGAGAGAGAGAGAGACAGAGAGAGAGAGAGAGACAGAGAGAGAAGAGAGAGACAGAGAGAGAGAGAGAGAGAGAGAGAGAGAGAGAGAGAGAGAGAGAGAGAGAGAGAGAGAGAGAGAGAGAGAGAGAGAGAGAGAGAGAGAGAGAGAGACAGAGAGAGAGAGAGAGAGAGAGACAGAGAGACAGAGAGAGAGAGAGAGAGAGAGAGACAGAGAGAGAGAGAGAGAGAGACAGAGAGAGAGAGAGAGAGAGAGAGAGAGAGAGAGAGAGACAGAGAGAGAGAGAGAGAGAGAGAGAGAGAGAGAGAGAGAGAGAGACAGAGAGAGAGAGAGAGAGAGAGAGACAGAGAGAGAGAGAGAGAGCAGAGACAGAGACAGAGAAGAGAGAGAGAGAGACAGAGACAGAGAGAGAGACAGAGAGAGACGAGAGAGACAGAGAGAGAGAAGAGAAAGAGAGAAGAAGAGAGAGAGAGAGAGAGAGAGAGAGAGAGAGAGAGAGAGAGAGACAGAGAGAGAGAGAGAGAGAGAGAGAGAGAGAGAGAGAGAGAGAGAGAGAGAGAGAGACAGAGACTTGCTGTCACACAAACTTGAGTAATGGCAGAGCTGTGGCTTTGCAGTAAAATGCTACATTACTTTTTTGAAGCTAATGAAAAGCAACTTCCATCAATGTGGACACAGACTGCAGTCTGTGGTGACCACCAAACCAAACCGACACACTACATGACTGGAGGAACGGTTCATGGTAAATGTGCCCTTAATGACTACAGTTAACATACACGACAGCACATGGTATACATTTCAAAACAGGCAGAGTTACATCATGGTTTCTTGCATTAAAACATTTCTATTGGGTGTGGGAAACATCATGTCACAACAAGAGGCTTTGACTCA
Organism: Chromobotia macracanthus; assembly: GCA_036877525.1. Lineage (NCBI taxonomy): Eukaryota > Metazoa > Chordata > Actinopteri > Cypriniformes > Botiidae > Chromobotia > Chromobotia macracanthus. The sequence continues at coordinate 892,691 of JAZGTH010000049.1, read as the reverse complement.
TAATTCTCACCACTGAAGTCTGTATTTACGATGAACACTTTGCAATAATCACAAAAACGAAGTGACACGGTTCATGCTAGCTTCATGAGTTTAGCAGGTGGTCAACTCCACCAGCACACAGCTGGTCTGGGGCTTTACCACCATCACTTCTACACTGGTGCCATAAATCTGCCCAAAGCCGTCAGACTGGCAACTGCTCATTTTAGTGCTATTGTCCCATTCTGTCCAAGCTAGCAAAGCTCTTATGGGGGACGTCATAAACAGATTTTAGGATTGGGTTACAGCCACCCCCCACCAGGCTTAACTGCTAGAAGACACATAAGCTTCAGATTTGGCCAATGACTGTGTGCTTAACACCAGATAAAATGAAGCACAGGTTAAAGGAAGGATAAAAACATAAGTTTGTTATGTGTAGGCCAGATGTGTGCATGAGTCAAAACAGCCAGAATGATCAGCATGAAGCTCCTACTTCACTCACTTGTCATAAACACTGAAGTTTCTTTCGTTTGGAAGGAGGGGATTAAAGGAAAGGAAACTCACAGCCATTCATGTGGTCTCTCCCATTCTCATTGGGTATCATAAAAGCATAAATCTCTTTCAGCACTCACCCTCTAGCTAATAAAACAGCCCCCGCTTTATGAGCTGCTCTCACTGGAGCTAAATGAACCTTCACTTCTACTGACACTGTGAAAAAATATTCCAGCACAGATCTGTATGAAATATACTATCAGTGACCAATGAAATGAAGGCTGGTTTTAGTGACCAGGTAATTTTCTGCTAAATGAATGAGCTTGATTTTCTTTCTAATGGCTGTAGAGATTAAATACAAAACATCCAGACAATCTACAGCACCCATGAAATGACACTGGTACTACATCAGACCTTTTGTTTTGAACAAAACCTTGACAACCCAAATAACAGCTCTTTGACCAGATAGCAGATTCCCTGTCTTGAACACTGAGGTGTAGCAAAGGGCAGGGCTGATTTCTGGCACTAAGACTTTACTAAGGGCCTCAGCTCAGTGGACACCCACCAGGTTTATTGGATCTCCTCTAACTCCAGAGCTCCAGTATCACAACCCACTCAGAGCCTGTCTCCACCTCTGTTTGATGTTTACAGAGAACTCAGGAAAATTTCTCCACTAATGGCCAACTAGAAACTGAACACTATCTTGGACCTTATCTTGCAAAACAAAGACTACACTCTCAAACTCATTGACTTTCTCATAACCCCTCTAGCATGATAAAGTTTTATATGGTAATGTGTATTGAATAATGGTCATGAAGTCCATAATCTGGTTTAACTGCTCCTAACCAATTGCATTCCCATAAAATCTCGTTAATTAAATTAGATCTTTTTAAATTAAAGCAGATCGTCAGAAGCTTAACAACATTAAAGGTTTTATGCACATCACTGACATAGAAACATTATTTATCAGAGGTAGAAATATTCTCAAGCAATCTTTAAAACAGAACTATTACAATGGGAAATCCACTTACATCTGATCTGGTGAACATGCTGTCCGAGTCATTTGGGTCCAGCACATCCTGGAAGGGAGGTAATGCTGGCGGTTTTCTCCTGTCTGACACTTCTGGATGTTGGAACTTACTATGCCGGATCTGTGGCTTGTCTTTCAGAATCTTTTTATCCGAATGATGGTGTCGCAGTGCTGGCAGTTTTTGAGAGTTATCTGAGAAACTGCTTTTCTGTTTTTTGGTAATATGGGCTTCACTGTCCAAACTGGAGCAGCGTTTATTTTGTCCCAAGCGTGAAAGGCTGACCTCTGATGACCGCTGCTGCTTGAATGTGGCTGTGGGCTCCTTGAATCCTATCTGAGGAACAGTGTGATCTTCCTGAACGGGTTGATTCTCTTTGGGTTTTTTGGAATCTTTAGAGAGTTTTCCAGAGTCCTTGCTGAATTCTCTGAAGGCACTTTTCGACTCTTTGGAAGGCTTCTCCTTATGCTCCTTGGACACTTTATGGAGTTTGAGAGAACTGCTGCTAATATTGTTTGTTGTAGTAAGAGCATTGCTGTTCTTGGACCCGTCCTATCACAAGAACAGCACAATATTTATAAAGATGCATTGTACATTTAGACAATGATTTACAATCATTACAAAGAAGTATCAAGGCAGTATTATGGTTGCATCACCACAATACTGAACAATTACAAAATCTACTTACAATAGTGTTTACATGGTGCACCAATGTACTTTTTTAGAACAATTTCGTTGTACTAAAAAAGCATTTGTTTGCATTTGTTCAAAAACTTTGTGAGAGAGGATCATGCATGACAATCAAACAAACTTTAAAATTAAAACCTTGAATCATAAAATCAAATTAGGTAAAGACTAGGGGAGATCAAGCGCAGATTGTCGTTTCTGTTTTGCTGCAGTGATCAGTGGAATAGTGTGGAGGAGGTTGGCGCTGAATGACCCCTGATCTGTCAGTGATCAATCACACACGGACCTGTTTGCATTTGGAAGCTTTTCCATGTGCACTGGAGCTCTCGTGACCTCACTGTAAGAGCGTGTGCCCAAAACAAGCTGTTTAACAGCGAAGTGATAATGCACAGGAGACTAAAAATAAATCTAAATTAAAGAAACATGTCAGCTTGTAGTCATGCAGGATTTATTATTGTAATGGCTAATGTGGTTTAATAGATGCTGGGATCAGCTACAGCGTTTGAGGTTTCATGCACAAAACTCCTGGAATCAAAGAAATTTTCCTTTGTTTCTTTTGTTTTGTAAAAATAAAACTCATAAAGAAGGACTCTCAGATTGATTACAGTTAAAATTGTGGAAAACTGTAAACGTGTTATATTGGAATGTTGTACATGCACCGCACTAATGAGACACGCAGTTATAGCCGGTTTACATCATTGCAATGTAACGTACTCCCAACAGCCATGAATGAATTGACTTAAGCAAAAAATCCTTGGAAGTAAATGCTTCTAACATCTTGCAACATGCCAAACATGCAGAGTAAAGGAACCCAGAATTTAAAGCCTGATGCCAACTGTGGTCATGCAGTGTTTTTCAGACGTTGGATGTTGTTGGATGGATACTCACCTTTGACCCTGGAAAAGACTTGCTCTTCTTAACATCAGAGAAGGTGGATGTTAATGAGCTGCTGGGTAAAGTGGGCAGTTTCAGATGCTGACCGAACAGAGAAGTGGAGCCCTCCTGCAGCACCATTACCTGCATTAGATAAGAGATGTGTGTGTATCACATGCATAAATGCAGGACTATTCAAAGTTTTCGATAATCATACTACAGTCATACAATAATAGTGTGTGGAAAAGACATTAAGCAGTCTCTTTTGAAAACCATTACCTTTGCTGTACCTATGAAATGTTTATTCACATTTACATTTATTTTGTTTCATTTATTGTGCTGCATGACATACTTTGTTTGCATGTAATGACAAACATGCACAAGTGCAAGTGAGGTTAAAGCTACAGTGGGCTTGAGTTCTGAAGAAACAAAGACCTTCTGCTTGTTCCTTACACAAATCTATAGTATAAACTACTTTAGTTGATGGTCACTTTTGTCATTTTTTGAGCTTGATAAGCCCAGCAATCATTTAATTTGCACTGTGTAGAAAAGAGACAAAAACTAATACAGGTTTCACATGAGGAAGAAATGATGCATTTGTCAACATTAAACAGGCAATAGCATTTTTGAGTGAATGTATTGAGTGTGCTGTTTGTTCTTACTTTAGACTCCTCTGAGGTTCTTTTGTGAGGATCCCGTTGCTGCAGAGAAAAGAAGTACAACGATCACAGTTTGTGTGCAGTAAAAACGTTATGTTTGTGTTCTTGGTGATTTTAGCTCCATGCACACGCTACCCATGTAGCTTGCTTAACCACTTTGCTTACTCTTGGCCTTATGTAATGACAGAATGTCTTTCAACGGCCAAAACAATCAGGTAAATTGGAGTGACCTCTCTTAGTCTCCAGCTAGCTAAACTGATATTGCACCAGTTAACAGTTTTCTCTTAATTAAAACAACTTCCCGCACAACTGCCCTGCTTGCCAATAAACTTCTTTGACTCCAGCCTCTCCTCATCTGTAAGGCAGTCAGCACCAAAGGAGATGGTGTCATACGGTGTCCATAAAACATTACAATTACTGGAATGAGGCAAGAATGAACTAAACCTATAGAGCCGCCCCTCATTTCTTTGAATATGTCATGGGGAAGAAAGTTCTAGTTAATGGCTCATCCACTCACTGGTGGAACTTCACGCGTCCAAGATCAAAACATAAATACAGTCATAAGAAAGTGGACTCCTCTGGCACTGAGGCAAGGACAGGCCTGGTTTCATGTGGTGACAGATGGTTGAGTTAAGATTATCCAATCCTGTAAAGTTACTTATTGTCTTGGTTGATGGGAACAGTAATTCCACGGGGACAGACTGACTGACAGTTGCTTTGATCTCTGGATGTCTGTTTGGTGGGATAAGCATGATGTTCTAGCATTTTCACCTGTGAATTTAAACCCACCACTGGCTGACTAGCCGTTTCTTCTACAGAAACACCTTCGAGATTTCAATGACTTGAACATTGTGTAAATTCTCCAGAACAAACATTTCTCAACTATCTTCAACTATATTTACTCACAAAACAGTACATTAATTAAACCATGAATGGAGATCACGTGACTGTGACAAGGCCAATTACAACCTTCCCTTCCTGTTGCTGTGGTTAGCCACGCCCACTCTCAGTCCATACGTACCCCTCCGGCCTTGAGCAGTTTCCTGCGAAACTCTTCAGTAGGGTTGTTGAAAGTGAGCTTTTCACAGCGCAGATGATTGACAGGTGGGTGGCCTTCCAAGTGCAAGAACAAATCGTAGTCAAATCGCACTTTTTTTGGTTCTTCCTGGTGAAAAGTGATGTAAATATAATATTTAGTGCATGTAAATTATATAAGAATTTGAATCTGCTTCATAATGCATAAAGCTGTCAATGACTAATTTCATAGAAAAAAAGACAACCAGAATGAAATACCTTATTTTTAAAGTAAACTTCAATTGGCAAGATAAAGCCAGCGTATCCAGACTCTTCTACTTTATATGGTGGATCTTTACAAACTGTGTGCGAGAGACAGACAGAAAAAAGTAAAACTTAAAAAACACTTAAAAAAAAAAAACTCTTTATGAGCAGCATTTAACACTTCCAACACTTATTTCTTGTCATTTTCATTTACAATAAACATTCTTATTCAACAATATTGTTTGCTCTGTAAATCTATCAGCAATGCATTTCCTGTACAACAAAGTCTGAAGTATTTTAGAGTTTAAGATCAGACAAATCTGCCAAAACATAAAATCTCGTTTTTGAGAGTATAAACTCTGAAAATCCTGTGTGTTTTACTGTGACATCTGTTGTTCCCCAGCTCTATTTTCCCCTCTCTCACACACACACACACCCAGAAGAAGGTTAAAGACAAAACATCAAGCTTGGTCCCAATTAGCCACTTCAGGGTAAACAGCCAGTGGTTTGGGTCAGGTGACTCCACATGGGAACACCTGTTTATCTCACCCTGTAAATCCCAAAAGAGCTTCTTAACAGCATCACCAATTAGTCAACATGTACTGTTGTGCGTTTGTGGATACAAGGACACCTGCAAACAGCCTGAAAAACCATTTCTTCATTGTGCTCACAGTTATATGAAATCACACACACTATTCATTGACTGCAGGTATTGTGTCCAATAAAGCCACCATTTAAACAGAGGCCTCTCTAGACTGACCAAAGAAACGTTTCAGCTCATTAATGAACAGTCAAAAATCACTAACACACTAAAACACTGAAAATCTCATGTTATCAGTGCCTGTGACACATGGCCTTCAATCAAACAGTCAGTGACTTTTTTGGCTCTTGATGGGAATACTTGGGAATGTACTGACAGAGCTCAATTACTCTCGCTGTAGCTTACATAGCAACCAAGCCCCTCCCCCTCAGGCTGTGTGATGATACAAACGACTACAGGATGGCTGACCTGAGTCCTCAAGTCACCGGATCCCAAAACATCAACTACACAAATACAACAGAGATTGATTGTGGTGCCAGGTCATGTTCAGGTCTGTTTTAGTGTAGTGCATTGTGGGATCGGCAAGAACATTACGGGATGTTCTGCTGATAAACTGCTGTTAGAGCGACTGCACACACTACCCTCTGACTTGGTTTCTGCTATAAATTTGGGATGACTTGTTTGTGCAAACAATCAAATCATTATTTGTGCAATTAAATTTTGTGCCAGCAGTGCTGCAGAAAGCATCAAATTTCAAAGAAAACAACACACAACCACAGTCCAAATGAACACAGACACCAACAACTTTAAAACTCTCCTGTAAATCTTCCCTGAAATCTCTAAGAAAATAAATGGTTTACCTATGCAAAGTACAAAATTAAATGCTCTTGTACAATTTAGCTACTAGAAAAATGTTGAACATTTTCATGAACGGTACACTATTCTGTTTATTACCAATTTATTTGCACTGGAAACCCATATGGCACTTTTACCCCATGACACCTGTAAGAGCTAACTGGGGCTTTGGTTTAGTTAGGGATGGGTGACAGTGACTAGAGTAGATCCTCTTAACCGAATAGAAATTAGTACTGAACTTGTAATATGTCTGGTTGTTATCTGGCCTCTCAATCTTTTGCTTAAGTTGAAAAGGTCACTTTTCTTCCTGAAGGGGTGGGGCGTCGCAGGAGGTGGGGGGGCTGCGGGGGTGGTGCTGGTTGTGTTGGTCGAGACACAAAGTGCACAATGCACTCATTGACCTACAACAGCTACAGCAGACCCAAAACAGGCCATGAATTCCACATAAACACACACATGGCATGCCAATTACAGAACAATGCCAGTCAGAATGTTTTAGCCTAACCCTGAGACTGAGCCATAATGAGGACACCCAAAAGAAAACTGGCCAAACAGCTAGCCCAGCTGATATTTAAAGCACATCATAGTTTACGTCAGTGTAATACTTTAACCTGGTTTACAGTAATTACAAGAATTGAAGAATTTGTAATGCATTCAATGAAACACCCTATATATAAATGATATTTCTCCAAACATCCAGCCATTCTAACAGTGGGAGCTTGAGAGAAATGAATTCCACTCCACCGCTTTGATTACAATCTTATATCTGACCCAAAGAATGCAAAGTGGGACGTACGTCAGCAGTATAAACAATCTTTCTGTAAGGCAGACCATCTGCATGTGGTTCAACTGAGGCCAAAAGCATGGTGTTCCTAAATCATGCTGAAAAACATAACAGTTATAACCCAGAAATTATTAACAGGGATTTACTGCTGAGAATCAAATTTGAGCATCCAGGCAGAAAGTTTGCTTAAGTAATATTGTAACTTCTGCACAGCACATATTGTATGCTGTATGCACACAGCTGATGTGCCAAAAGCCAGCAAGCTGTCCACCTACTATACTGATCTGCATCTGATGCAGACACAGTTACGACAACTGTTTCAAACATTGTACTGCCTTCTTGTTTGACTCAAAAGTGTTGATAGAAAACAGTTTCACTCATTAAAAATGCACTCTTTACCCAACATATACCACAGTTAACATGAGTAACATGCCATTAGCCTAACAACATACTATTTACACGGCACACGTAAAACGATCATTGCCGTTTATGTAGTGTTTCAAATTAATCGCTTAGTTTTATTTCAGCTTAGAAAGTAGCACATTTTTGCCACTGATAGTTGCATCACAGTTAAACAATGAGTAATAATTTGCTGATCAGAGGACTGTGTCGCCATTTAATTCATGGCTAATCACGGTACAGGGGCTAAAACACAAGCAATGTTTTGTGAATGTCAAAATTAATTGTTTTAGCAGGCTATTTCAGAATTCTTCACTTAAGCCACTGAGGTGGTCAGAGCCTCATTAATGAAGAGATGGCAGATTGCAACTGCGGTGCCCTTCATTCATTTTCATTTCGGCTCTGGCCAATCATTAGTGAAGTAAAATAAGCTGCTCCATAATTGGTGCCAGATTTCCTGCCTCTACATTTAAAGGTAATTGTGACACATCGACAGTCAGTGTTCAGATGAAAAACCTTGTTATTGTTACATGAAAGTATTTTGAATAATTACAAATATTGTTGCACAGTTAAATGCATTTCCCAGATAAATGCATTCAGCTTTAGCAGCTGTCATGAGCACGTTGGACAGAAGAAGCTAAACGCTGTATAGCATATACAGATTTCTACAATGAAGCAAACAGAATGGCATTTATATACAGTATGTGCTTTGATGTAATGTGTGTTCCACATGATTCAAACACTTCACCCTGGCATTACATGCTCTCCCAGCCCAGCTATAGCAGCTAACTTAACATACACTACTATTACATTAACTACATTACACGTTTCTCAGCTAAAGGTACAACATAGGAAGGGTGAGAGGTGTAAAAACAGGGCAGCAGGATGTCACATGGGACCACTGTGTTCACACACAAAGGTGCAAATTGGCACCTAGTGCATGGAAACTGCTGTAGATGCCCAAGTTCTCCGATGGTTTTGGTCAGATGGTACACCCCCATACCCCACTTATTATAACACATCTAAATACTGTTCGCCTGAGCATGGCAGACGACAGCAGTTTGTCAGTGTCAGTGAAAATAAGAGATTCATCATCAATAAAAGCGCTCTCCTCCGACCCCCATCATCCAAAACCAGCACGTTCACATCTGCTTCTCAAACCCTGCCCCCACAGAGCAACACTTCAGCCTGCCGTGTCCCAGCTGCACTTTCTCAAACTCTCAGTTCAAAACTGACCCCTGGATCTTTGCTCACTTCAAGGCATGTTTTCAAATCCATTTGACCAGAGCCAAGTCACCAAGGGTCAGGGAAAATGTCCAGCAAAGGAGCTTCAGTAGAAACTCCCCAGATGCCAATGTAAAACAACGAACGACGACCCTCTCCTCTGTGCTTTTCAACAAACAGTCCACTCTTCTGAATTCCAGCGAGCTGCTTCAGTCACACAGTCAAGAGGAGCTCTGCTTACAATTACAGCTGCTTGAGGGCCTCACTCTCGCCAGCGCTCACATTGGTGCCATTTCTCTCTAGTGTGATGTGCAGTTTTGTTCAACATTTACATTATAACTGGCAGAGTGATGAGAAACTAGTCAAAGGACTCCATGAGTAACCTTAACATGTGACAACTGTATATTAATTGCTTTGTGTTATGACAATGCAAGATTTTAAAAGGTCAGAACCTCCTTATAGGCTATGCTGACAGAAGCTATAAAAATTCTGAAATCAAGTTTATAAAAATAAAAGCAAATGAGTTACTTGTACCGTACTAGAATTAAAGAAAACCCATCACCGTGTCTGTGAAGAATAGACAAGTTAAAATACATTCAATGCAAAAAGTCATTTTAAAATGAAGAAAACCCACTTGTTATAGTTAAAAATTAATGGCATTAGGTTGAGTTTAGCGGTGTGTTCCTGTCACTTAAGGCAAACACTCACACCTGTAATACAGTCCATCAGCAAAGTCACTGTTTCACAGAAATACCCCTGCCAGTAGAGCAAACCGTACTGACTGTTTATTACAGTAACATTACAAAGAATCATCTTATGTCCTATATATCTGTATTGTAAATTGGTTTTGTAAAACATCTTTCATATCAGCATAATAAAAAATACAGATAAACCATCTTTCCATTTTAAAACGTACTACTGCTTGAGATTTTAACAGTTTCAAATGTTCAGCTTTAGGTGTTATTTCTTAGTTTTATCATAAAACTGCATCGCACGGCCGCGCTTCATTAATATGAAGATTACTCTGCATATTCTTCTGACAATTTGGGGGTTTCAAAATAAAATTAAAAAAACCCAAACATAATAAGGGTAAACAAGCATAAATAAGCTCCGTGTAAATAACAATAAAGCATTTCTGCGCTTGGCTAAAGAACTGATCGTTCCCATTTGCTCTTTACTATTCAACCAAAAACCTTGAAATCAAGGTTAAAAGCTCCGTCACTGACCATTACCGGTTGTGATACATCAACACCTACTTTTTTTACTCTTACTAGTAACCTTAGAGGCTTTAACTCAGCAATGTTAACAAAAAGCAAACTAATGTGCTCACATCTGTTAACAGGAACCACACTAAGTTGATTCGTTGCAGGGTAAAATTTCACAACTTTTCTCATAAAAATGCCAATTATGACCACAAATGCTCAGACTAATATAGACAATTTCCTGCACATCTTACCACAGAAAGCTCTGCCAAGGATTTGTATCCCAAAGGCAGACTACACTTAATCTGCCAGCTAAACTGATGTGTACCTATCATCAGCAAAAGAGTTGTGAAGATCTTATATTGTAATCCATTAAAACTGTGGTCTCAAATCACTTACTGTTTTAAACAGAATTTGTAAAAGCAGTGTTTACAGTGTTTGTAAAAAAATTGTTTACAGTGGGGAACACAATTCACATGGCCATGATTTAATCCTTTACTAATAAAGATTTCTATTCAATGGTAAAGTCTAAACCTTGGATGCTGCAAATCTGTTGTTCCAAAACATCAGACAAGACTCCACCCACAAGCAGTGACATCACACGTTTACAGTACAGTGTTTGTTGTGGGTGTGAAATAGTGACACTGATAGGAAACAGTTAATTAGGGTAATTTTCTTCTTCTGTAGCTTTCTCATTAATGTGGCTTTACTGTACATCACTGATATGTTTTCTTTAAATTAATTTCTGATATTTTAGCCATCTGCAGTAAATACACCTTTTAAATAAAAACATGCTGAAGCTTCGCTTGCATTGTATAGACAGCTCTAGATCTGGAAATCTCTAGATAAACTTCATTGCTTTATAACACTGTAAGGTGCTCAACTAGTGGTCTTACCTATAACATCTGTTATTATAAGAGGAGCAAACAGAGATTCATTACATTACATTTTATTATTGTGACTATCAAAAGAATCATGGCAGTAATGACAGAACAATCACAGACTGATGAGCAGTGTGTTATATTTACTGATGCCTCCATTCCTGTCAGCTTACTGTACTCCAAACTCTCCTGTTCTACTTTTAAAACTACAACAAAAAGATCAATTTCCCTTTAGCTGTTCAAGTCTTTGCATGTGGAAGAATGAGATAATGCGCTTGGCACCTCAGCGGACAAATGAAAGAACAAACTCCCTTATTTGTCAAGGCTCATCCTTTGAGAAAACATGTCTGATAAACTTTGAAATTCTGTAAGTCTCTCCTGTTTGTGGATCAATGGTTCTCCCAGAGGTTTGTGCATCTCCTTCTTTACAGATGAGAAATCATATAGCCTCTTACCCTGCATTGATTTACATACAACCTCTGTAATCTAATGATGATGAAAAGTATTACTGTAGGTTTAATATCAATAAAACAAGACAGACTTCTCAAAGAGAAAGACAGACTACTTTCTGCCTTTAAATGCTTGAGACAAAAAAAAGGCCAAAAAAAAAAAAAAAAATTTAATTTGTTTTGTACAATTTTTGTATATAACTTATAGTCAGCATTCGTCTTCAGATTTGCTCATGTAATATTTTGGCCAATTGAATTCTTCTTTCAGAAATCAATACACAGAACTCCGAGCTGTAGTTTACTGCTGAAATCTGGAGATGCAGAATTTGTCTTTTCCAGCAGTATATGGTTTTCCAGCTCATGTTTTGGGGTCAACTCAATCTTCCTGTGTTCAATGACTACAGCAGGATTGCCTCTCAGTGGGAGCAGAGAACCGTGGGTCACATTTCAGTCTCACATCCACACCAGCAGCACTGTTACTAATTAAAGTCTGCGTGTGCTAGGAAACCTACAAAACATTATTGTGGTATGGCCCACCGTTGGTATGAACACATTCTGACCTAATTTATACAGGAGAACTGCTTTTGATGAGGAATAATTTGATCGACTGTCAACTGATCTTCATTTCCAACAAGCATGACTGATACTGTGCAACTAAGGAGATAAATGTGTTTATTATTTCTTCTCGTTTCCATGGAAATGTCTTGTCACTACTGGAAACAGGTGTAAACAGCAATATTATTCAAATGAATGCTCATGATGATGATGCAAGCATATCATGACTTAAACCCAAATACAACAATGTGGACATTTGTGGATGTTTTAGTGTTCTTACTGGAACTGAAGGTTATGCTAAAGGATCTACATCCTCATGATATTGGATATGGAGAAGATGACTGCATTACACGCACTCAGTAAGGAAGAGACACAAACAAATGCTTTACGACACATTCAAGGCAAAAGACTTGCCAACAGACAGCCCTCATAAACCATCCAATAAACTTTCAGTATCCCCCCACCCCCTTTGAAAAGAAAATCAGCCTTTATGGCCCAGTTCCTGTTTTGGACTGCTGCTCATGAGCCCCCAACCCCCCCCCCCCCACCCCACTCCTTTCATGCCAGGAGAGGAGGCAGGCTGGAGTTTCATGGCTACAGACCTTTGGGCATCACCTATAGAAGGTGGCCTCATTTCTGCTGTGCTGTAAAACAATTACAGGAGCGTTTATGAAGCTTTGCTCATTTCAGCCTGCTCTGAGCCGTCTGTTTCCTCAAGGATCAAGAAGGTGACTGAGCTACTGAAAGCACATCTACTGTAAAAGGTTACATTTCAGGAAATAATGAGAAAGTCTATTCATTACATGACCACACGTCACTGCCCCCTGATGCATGAATGATCCGCACCAGTATGAATATGATTAAAGATGCTCATTAAAATGATTTGGAGAATATGTAAAGAATAATTTACTGCTGACAGGTAAAATATATTTTGCTGTATTGATAGGTTAACTGTACATAATAAATAGTGTAAATAGAGTAGATGAACATCAGAATCAAGTATTATAGAGTAACGTAATAATCAGAGATTAACTGCTTGATAAATAAGGTCTTATTGATTTCTGTTGTGCGCACAGCAGTCATGGCTTCATGGTTTAATGATATGTGCACAGTTCAAAGATGACTGCAGGCTCCTGTACAAGGAAGACTTTTCACAGGCATGATGGGAAATGTGTGACAGCAGTTACATTCCCAACTGGATTCCACATGTATGAGGAGAAATACCAGGCAGTACAGCCAGATACCCTACCTGCCTGCCTGCGTGCTCCAGAACAAGACTGCAAGATGCTCAAAAGCTCATCATGCCAGAACTGAAACTACCATTTATGACTGCCCATAATACACACAGTCACAAAAATTACATTATAAGGATGCAGCATGCATGAAAATATATTGGAAATCTGCTGTAATGTAAAGCGAAAACAGCAGTACTTTTCAGTCATTACTAACAAACTGATGCAGCGAGCCAAGCAGTATACAGAGAAAAACAATAAAACAATTAACCTCAAGATAAAAAGACATCTGACATGAACCCTTTCAGGAAAAGAAAAACAAATTTATCCATGTGTATATGAAGTTGAAAAAAATCTTTTTTAAATGTTACAATTAAAAATACCCCTCTGTCACAGTTTAGTTTAATGTCATCTTGTTGCATGTAATCAGATCTTTGACTTCTTTAAACATTTTCCTGGCCATAAACCGCCCACATAGAGTTAGAGAAACATGTCTGATCATCATGTAAAGTGACTAACCACTGTTTGTCTTTGCGTGTGGTTTAGGGGTTTGTCTACAGTGTATTACACCAGTATTTTATTTTCACTTTTAAGGACAGCATCAAAACTCAAAAGCTTTTGTAACACCGCACATTGTGTACATTTTTTATGGCTTAAACATACAGGTTTTTGAAACAGAGGAAATCTGTCACTGGGAAACAAAAGACACTCCCCCAACCGCCCTTATGTCTACAGTTTCATAAATCATATTTTCTGTCAGAATAAAATTCCTACACTCCTCAATTCCGCTCTGCAGGGAGTCAGTTCAACTGCCTCTCATGGATGGATCGCTTCCCGTCGAGGGGAAAAAGGTCTGGCAAGCACACAGAAGAAAAGAGGTGGAATTGAAGACAGCTCCCGCCGACATCTGAGCCTTTCCTTGCCTGAGGAGACGGATGGTTTTCTGTGCATATGCAAGATAAGACACTAACATAACCCCAACGTCTGCCAATGAGTGGGACTTAAAGGTGTACAGAGCCAACTACAGAGGTCTCTGGCAAAGATGCCCTCAGGTAAACATTGAGCTGACCATTACATGACCACATAAAAGGGAGAGCTGAGCACCACTCCTATTCAATACTCAATACTAATCTTGCACTCTTAAAGGAACAGTGACATTCAGTCACAAAACATACACGACCCGTATTTATTAAAACATTGTTCCACTGAAGATTACTGTTATGTTGTGCTTTTGGATCACACCTTAATTGTTTGGACCTACAGAGATGGAATAGTTTTGTAAAAGAAAATCATTGTTTGTGTTTGTGATGGAATGAGGGTGATGAGAGACGAAAGAATGATGAGAGAACTTTTTCTGTGTGTTTGTTTCGGTTTCTTTTTGAGCTGTTGGGCTGATCACTGAACGACTGAGCTGAAGTTGCATGCATGTTTTATCCTCACACCTGTATATGATAATCAGGTTTTCCATGTATATATTAGAAAGACTGCGGATTATTTATAACACACATTAAGAGTGAAAAGAAGCTGTACTGGTTTTAGCAGCAGAAAGGTTTAATAAATTCTGTTCTGTTAACTCACCACACAGATACATTAAGGACTCATAATACAATTTATGTCTGAATGAGATGTCCGATTATCAGCTGATGTTTGTGTGCCTGACTTAAAGACATCAGAAAGGTAAGATGCCAAACATCTTGCTCCTAAAAATGCAGCAGAAGAGAGTCTTTATTTCTGCCTGTATTTTTCTAAACTGGCATAGATAGGTTTGTTACCCTAATGTTTCAAATATAAATATATCTCAGTGAAAGAGCAAAGGGGCCATAGAACACACCCTCTAGAGTAAAAGGTTTTCAAGAGGTGAATGTGTGTGTCTTTCGGAGCAGAATGGTGAGACTGTTGGTATTAAACTGTCAAACACAACCTGTCTGTGCACAACGTTTTTCTCTAGCTTCCCCTCAGCACGTCTCGACACCGGCTAAAGCTGATCAAAGCCCTGAGGAGTGGGGGGTGAAGGGGGTGGCGTAACCTCCTGGGACCCCAAACAATAATCCTGACTGTTTACCTTACAAGCGCACCATAAATTCAGCCTGAGAGCGGGTGTAAGAAAGCAGGTTTTCTGTGTCCATCTCCTGCACTGAAAGTCCTGTTGTGAATTATCTGCTGAGTATGCACAAGGCCTCATGGGCTGTTTTTCTGATGTCTAGTTTTCATGCTTTTGAATAAGGAATACAAATATTTAAACAGTTTATTCATTAACATTTTAACTTGATTCTGGGTCTAGCACAAAAGCTTTCAGTTTTAAGGATAAATCCTGTTTCAAAAGTCTTTAATAAGACGCATGTACATGAACTGCAGTGATTTACGCCAGCGTCCTTTACTTCATCCTGGACCAAACACTGTCAGTTCCACTATAAACAGTTCCTAACCAAACACTTAGAAAAGGCAGGAGACCCCAGGAAGTACTCAGATTATGATTTGTCATTTCACATTTGGTGTGTACGTCACACTTGTGGTGGTGTTTGGTGGGATCGCTAGAAGGTGGAGTCACACGGCAGGATTAATGAGAGGTTAAGTACCCCCTGCTGCCTTTGCATTTTTTCAGCCGGCCTTTCAAGACATGTCAAAGAGAAAGGAGAAGACCGTAAGTTCAAGCAAACCTGCACTGCGTGTAGCTCCGGACATTAAAGACCTTCAGAGCATGTTTGGGGTAGTTTCCAAATTAGGCTCAGAAATGAAGGATTGGCAAAGAAATACAGCTGAGATTTTCACTACACTGAAGCCCAAAAAAACTCAATATGTTAAAAAAATACATCTATATGATTCCAAAGGAATAAGTCAAATATTTATATATATAAATATATCCTACACTGACCACAGAAGCGTTCAAACTTAGTGTTTAAAGTCTGTGCACTGAATGATTTCCCACCACAGTAATAAAGCTAGCACACAAACTTTAAACGCATTCACACTGTAAACTGTTGTAGTTATATAACGAGCACGCATTTACGCGATAAAACCTGCACTTACTGTTGGAAACTGCGCTTAATAACATGAACAAAGAAAACGTTAGTGAAGAGAAAAAGATTTAACAAGTGTTTTTAAAAAGCGCCTGAAATGTAAGACGTTGTCCTCGGCCTTTTCCCTGCATGTATCGCGTAAAGCAACCTCAGCACATTTCGGGAGAAACCAGCAAATATTTTAATGAATTCCTTCCTAGTTTTTCATCAGCGGCTGTGTCAACCTCCTCTTTACACACAGCCACATTTCACACTAACCGTAAAGAACAATAATAATAATAAATAATAATAATAAACATAACCCTGTCCCTGTTACAGTATAGCTAGTAAAGTAAAAATACAACACAATTCATAAAAGTGCCTTTACTGTTCTGCCACAGTGCATTAAAACTGTCGTACTCAAACAGTTTTGAAAACCTTTGATAAGTTGTCGCGCAATTAATAGCAAATGTTATCAGTAATCACAATCCAGAACAAATACAAATGTACAATTATTCACGTAAACAAACACAAGCGCATCAAATTCAAACTACAAACATTGCACATCTTAGATACATTTCGACAGTGAGCCACTTTATTAGTGAAAGTCTACATAAGAAACCTCATGCATGCATCGAAGCTGCCCAGGTGCAGTCAGTCCAGATCTGCATCGTCCAAGTCCTTCCATTCAAAAGCACATCACCGCAAGTAATTGTAAGCAAAACCTACCTCTTTTTGGTCTTGGGAAACTTTCGTGTAGATGAAATACGACTTTCTCCACAAAATGCTGAATGTTGCTGTGTTCGGGTCCGCGGACAAACACCATCCAGTCGTGCGTAAAACCTTCCACGGTGGGTTTCTTCCGGACCTGGGCACGATGACCGAGTTCCAGTTTCACCTGAACTGCACCCTGAAACACGCAAATATTCATTTATAATCCAGACGCCGATCATTCAGAACAGAAAAACACTTCGTCGGTTTGCTTGCACGTTACAACCTCATAAATCCCTCTGTTATGAACAACTGCAGAGATTATAGAAAATAAATGCAATGGTAGAACAATACGTTTCTGGATCTTGAATAAAACAGGTCGTTTCTGCACATCAAGTAAGATTTCTAAACACTTGTTATTGTGTGCACTGCTTCGGTTTTAAATCTTTCACGCATCACTTTTGCAGACATGCACTAACGCACTGGTAATCCACGTCTCCACTAGTTCTACTGTACTGAAGTATACTGATGGAAATATGGCTGGAAAACCAGCATATGCTCTAATCGTTTTTCCAAACCAGCCAAACACAAGACCACGCACTGAAGATCCGAAACATTGCACCGAATTACCAGATAAAGCCCTACTCACCGAGCTGGCCATTGTTGAGGCCGCAGGATAATGCTATTTCATGGAGAATTTGCTTTAAATAAGGACACCGAGGACTGCAGACGCCCGATGGCGGACATGGTCTTTTAATTGAGGCTCTCTGAGCGAGTTTTCAAAGGCTGAGGAGTGAAGTGAGGCGCATGCGCGTGAGTGTCAGCGCTGCGCTCGCGTCGCAGTCAGTGCGGTGCGCGAGACGGACCAATAGCAGCGCGCGCTTCTGAAGAGCCACCACGTCACAGCAGCGTGTCACTTCTGCACTGTTATACACTGTTTATTCTGTTTATATTAAATATTTCCTCTTCTGTGTTTTTATTTACATTTACATTTTGTTACACACTCAGTGATAAATATATAGATATGTATATATATATTGATCAGCAGCGTGTCACTTCTGCACTGTTATACACTGTTTATTCTGTTTATATTAAATATTTCCTCTTCTGTGTTTTTATTTACATTTACATTTTGTTACACACTCAGTGATAAATATATAGATATGTATATATATATATTGATCAGCAGCGTGTCACTTCTGCACTGTTATACACTGTTTATTCTGTTTATATTAAATATTTCCTCTTCTGTGTTTTTATTTACATTTACATTTTGTTACACACTCAGTGATAAATATATAGATATGTATATATATATTGATCAGCAGCGTGTCACTTCTGCACTGTTATACACTGTTTATTCTGTTTATATTAAATATTTCCTCTTCTGTGTTTTTATTTACATTTACATTTTGTTACACACTCAGTGATAAATATATAGATATGTATATATATATTGATCAGCAGCGTGTCACTTCTGCACTGTTATACACTGTTTATTCTGTTTATATTAAATATTTCCTCTTCTGTGTTTTTATTTACATTTACATTTTGTTACACACTCAGTGATAAATATATAGATATGTATATATATATTGATCAGCAGCGTGTCACTTCTGCACTGTTATACACTGTTTATTCTGTTTATATTAAATATTTCCTCTTCTGTGTTTTTATTTACATTTACATTTTGTTACACACTCAGTGATAAATATATAGATATGTATATATATATTGATCAGCAGCGTGTCACTTCTGCACTGTTATACACTGTTTATTCTGTTTATATTAAATATTTCCTCTTCTGTGTTTTTATTTACATTTACATTTTGTTACACACTCAGTGATAAATATATAGATATGTATATATATATTGATCAGCAGCGTGTCACTTCTGCACTGTTATACACTGTTTATTCTGTTTATATTAAATATTTCCTCTTCTGTGTTTTTATTTACATTTACATTTTGTTACACACTCAGTGATAAATATATAGATATGTATATATATATTGATCAGCAGCGTGTCACTTCTGCACTGTTATACACTGTTTATTCTGTTTATATTAAATATTTCCTCTTCTGTGTTTTTATTTACATTTACATTTTGTTACACACTCAGTGATAAATATATAGATATGTATATATATATATTGATCAGCAGCGTGTCACTTCTGCACTGTTATACACTGTTTATTCTGTTTATATTAAATATTTCCTCTTCTGTGTTTTTATTTACATTTACATTTTGTTACACACTCAGTGATAAATATATAGATATGTATATATATATTGATCAGCAGCGTGTCACTTCTGCACTGTTATACACTGTTTATTCTGTTTATATTAAATATTTCCTCTTCTGTGTTTTTATTTACATTTACATTTTGTTACACACTCAGTGATAAATATATAGATATGTATATATATATTGATCAGCAGCGTGTCACTTCTGCACTGTTATACACTGTTTATTCTGTTTATATTAAATATTTCCTCTTCTGTGTTTTTATTTACATTTACATTTTGTTACACACTCAGTGATAAATATATAGATATGTATATATATATTGATCAGCAGCGTGTCACTTCTGCACTGTTATACACTGTTTATTCTGTTTATATTAAATATTTCCTCTTCTGTGTTTTTATTTACATTTACATTTTGTTACACACTCAGTGATAAATATATAGAGATGTATATATATATTGATCAGCAGCGTGTCACTTCTGCACTGTTATACACTGTTTATTCTGTTTATATTAAATATTTCCTCTTCTGTGTTTTTATTTACATTTACATTTTGTTACACACTCAGTGATAAATATATAGATATGTATATATATATTGATCAGCAGCGTGTCACTTCTGCACTGTTATACACTGTTTATTCTGTTTATATTAAATATTTCCTCTTCTGTGTTTTTATTTACATTTACATTTTGTTACACACTCAGTGATAAATATATAGATATGTATATATATATTTGATCAGCAGCGTGTCACTTCTGCACTGTTATACACTGTTTATTCTGTTTATATTAAATATTTCCTCTTCTGTGTTTTTATTTACATTTACATTTTGTTACACACTCAGTGATAAATATATAGATATGTATATATATATTGATCAGCAGCGTGTCACTTCTGCACTGTTATACACTGTTTATTCTGTTTATATTAAATATTTCCTCTTCTGTGTTTTTATTTACATTTACATTTTGTTACACACTCAGTGATAAATATATAGATATGTATATATATATTGATCAGCAGCGTGTCACTTCTGCACTGTTATACACTGTTTATTCTGTTTATATTAAATATTTCCTCTTCTGTGTTTTTATTTACATTTACATTTTGTTACACACTCAGTGATAAATATATAGATATGTATATATATATTGATCAGCAGCGTGTCACTTCTGCACTGTTATACACTGTTTATTCTGTTTATATTAAATATTTCCTCTTCTGTGTTTTTATTTACATTTACATTTTGTTACACACTCAGTGATAAATATATAGATATGTATATATATATTGATCAGCAGCGTGTCACTTCTGCACTGTTATACACTGTTTATTCTGTTTATATTAAATATTTCCTCTTCTGTGTTTTTATTTACATTTACATTTTGTTACACACTCAGTGATAAATATATAGATATGTATATATATATTGATCAGCAGCGTGTCACTTCTGCACTGTTATACACTGTTTATTCTGTTTATATTAAATATTTCCTCTTCTGTGTTTTTATTTACATTTACATTTTGTTACACACTCAGTGATAAATATATAGATATGTATATATATATTGATCAGCAGCGTGTCACTTCTGCACTGTTATACACTGTTTATTCTGTTTATATTAAATATTTCCTCTTCTGTGTTTTTATTTACATTTACATTTTGTTACACACTCAGTGATAAATATATAGATATGTATATATATATTGATCAGCAGCGTGTCACTTCTGCACTGTTATACACTGTTTATTCTGTTTATATTAAATATTTCCTCTTCTGTGTTTTTATTTACATTTACATTTTGTTACACACTCAGTGATAAATATATAGATATGTATATATATATTGATCAGCAGCGTGTCACTTCTGCACTGTTATACACTGTTTATTCTGTTTATATTAAATATTTCCTCTTCTGTGTTTTTATTTACATTTACATTTTGTTACACACTCAGTGATAAATATATAGATATGTATATATATATTGATCAGCAGCGTGTCACTTCTGCACTGTTATACACTGTTTATTCTGTTTATATTAAATATTTCCTCTTCTGTGTTTTTATTTACATTTACATTTTGTTACACACTCAGTGATAAATATATAGATATGTATATATATATTGATCAGCAGCGTGTCACTTCTGCACTGTTATACACTGTTTATTCTGTTTATATTAAATATTTCCTCTTCTGTGTTTTTATTTACATTTACATTTTGTTACACACTCAGTGATAAATATATAGATATGTATATATATATTGATCAGCAGCGTGTCACTTCTGCACTGTTATACACTGTTTATTCTGTTTATATTAAATATTTCCTCTTCTGTGTTTTTATTTACATTTACATTTTGTTACACACTCAGTGATAAATATATAGATATGTATATATATATTGATCAGCAGCGTGTCACTTCTGCACTGTTATACACTGTTTATTCTGTTTATATTAAATATTTCCTCTTCTGTGTTTTTTATTTACATTTACATTTTGTTACACACTCAGTGATAAATATATAGATATGTATATATATATTGATCAGCAGCGTGTCACTTCTGCACTGTTATACACTGTTTATTCTGTTTATATTAAATATTTCCTCTTCTGTGTTTTTATTTACATTTACATTTTGTTACACACTCAGTGATAAATATATAGATATGTATATATATATTGATCAGCAGCGTGTCACTTCTGCACTGTTATACACTGTTTATTCTGTTTATATTAAATATTTCCTCTTCTGTGTTTTTATTTACATTTACATTTTGTTACACACTCAGTGATAAATATATAGATATGTATATATATATTGATCAGCAGCGTGTCACTTCTGCACTGTTATACACTGTTTATTCTGTTTATATTAAATATTTCCTCTTCTGTGTTTTTATTTACATTTACATTTTGTTACACACTCAGTGATAAATATATAGATATGTATATATATATTGATCAGCAGCGTGTCACTTCTGCACTGTTATACACTGTTTATTCTGTTTATATTAAATATTTCCTCTTCTGTGTTTTTATTTACATTTACATTTTGTTACACACTCAGTGATAAATATATAGATATGTATATATATATTGATCAGCAGCGTGTCACTTCTGCACTGTTATACACTGTTTATTCTGTTTATATTAAATATTTCCTCTTCTGTGTTTTTATTTACATTTACATTTTGTTACACACTCAGTGATAAATATATAGATATGTATATATATATTGATCAGCAGCGTGTCACTTCTGCACTGTTATACACTGTTTATTCTGTTTATATTAAATATTTCCTCTTCTGTGTTTTTATTTACATTTACATTTTGTTACACACTCAGTGATAAATATATAGATATGTATATATATATTGATCAGCAGCGTGTCACTTCTGCACTGTTATACACTGTTTATTCTGTTTATATTAAATATTTCCTCTTCTGTGTTTTTATTTACATTTACATTTTGTTACACACTCAGTGATAAATATATAGATATGTATATATATATTGATCAGCAGCGTTCACTTCTGCACTGTTATACACTGTTTATTCTGTTTATATTAAATATTTCCTTCTGTGTTTTTATTTACATTTACATTTTGTTACACACTCAGTGATAAATATATAGATATGTATATATATATTGATCAGCAGCGTGTCACTTCTGCACTGTTATACACTGTTTATTCTGTTTATATTAAATATTTCCTCTTCTGTGTTTTTATTTACATTTACATTTTGTTACACACTCAGTGATAAATATATAGAGATGTATATATATATTGATCAGCAGCGTGTCACTTCTGCACTGTTATACACTGTTTATTCTGTTTATATTAAATATTTCCTCTTCTGTGTTTTTATTTACATTTACATTTTTGTTACACACTCAGTGATAAATATATAGATATGTATATATATATTGATCAGCAGCGTGTCACTTCTGCACTGTTATACACTGTTTATTCTGTTTATATTAAATATTTCCTCTTCTGTGTTTTTATTTACATTTACATTTTGTTACACACTCAGTGATAAATATATAGATATGTATATATATATTGATCAGCAGCGTGTCACTTCTGCACTGTTATACACTGTTTATTCTGTTTATATTAAATATTTCCTCTTCTGTGTTTTTATTTACATTTACATTTTGTTACACACTCAGTGATAAATATATAGAGATGTATATATATATTGATCAGCAGCGTGTCACTTCTGCACTGTTATACACTGTTTATTCTGTTTATATTAAATATTTCCTCTCTGTGTTTTTTATTTACATTTACATTTTGTTACACACTCAGTGATAAATATATAGATATGTATATATATATTGATCAGCAGCGTGTCACTTCTGCACTGTTATACACTGTTTATTCTGTTTATATTAAATATTTCCTCTTCTGTGTTTTTATTTACATTTACATTTTGTTACACACTCAGTGATAAATATATAGAGATGTATATATATATTGATCAGCAGCTGTCACTTCTGCACTGTTATACACTGTTTATTCTGTTTATATTAAATATTTCCTCTTCTGTGTTTTTTATTTACATTTACATTTTGTTACACACTCAGTGATAAATATATAGATATGTATATATATATTGATCAGCAGCGTGTCACTTCTGCACTGTTATACACTGTTTATTCTGTTTATATTAAATATTTCCCTCTGTGTTTTTATTTACATTTACATTTTGTTACACACTCAGTGATAAATATATAGAGATGTATATATATATTGATCAGCAGCGTGTCACTTCTGCACTGTTATACACTGTTTATTCTGTTTATATTAAATATTTCCTCTTCTGTGTTTTTATTTACATTTACATTTTGTTACACACTCAGTGATAAATATATAGATATGTATATATATATTGATCAGCAGCGTGTCACTTCTGCACTGTTATACACTGTTTATTCTGTTTATATTAAATATTTCCTCTTCTGTGTTTTTATTTACATTTACATTTTGTTACACACTCAGTGATAAATATATAGAGGATGTATATATATATTGATCAGCAGCGTGTCACTTCTGCACTGTTATACACTGTTTATTCTGTTTATATTAAATATTTCCTCTTCTGTGTTTTTATTTACATTTACATTTTGTTACACACTCAGTGATAAATATATAGAGATGTATATATATATTGATCAGCAGTGTGTCACTTCTGCACTGTTATACACTGTTTATTCTGTTTATATTGAACATTTCCTCTTCTGTGTTTTTATTTACATTTGACTGAATGACTGCACAAGTCATTTGAACTTACTCTTCGTAATCTTAACTGGTCTTGAGTTGCTGTAACTTATTAAAATAAGTGGAAAATTCATTAATTAAACTATTAAGTTTAAATGACTTGTAAAGCCAAGTTGATTAAAAAATAATTAAGGCAGCAATGTTTTTTACAGTGTATGTAAGTATGATGTCATGTAAATGTATGACATACACATGCACACATTAAAACATGACACGTCTAGTGCAGTCATCACTGCAATTATTATCATGTCTCATGATCAGTCATCAGTCTGGTACAATGTGTAGTTTTATACAGCTGCATTGACACTGTGTTTATGGTGTGGTGACACAATTATCAGGAGCACCAACAGTCCTTTACTGACTGGAGAAAGAATTTTCATCATTAAAACAATAAAGGCTGATATAATACCCCCCCCTTAGGTTTTGTTGTTGCCAGAAAACTTTGTGATCTTATTAAAGTTTTCCTCTTCATTTATATGATGATTTGATTAGCGGAGTTTTCACAGCAGTTTGCATTCGCAGTTTTCCCAGAGTTCCCTCCATCTGTAGCACTTTATCTTACAGTACTTACAATTAACTTATCTTACTAATTACAATGAAGGTGTAACGACAAAGTACCAGCCCTGAACATAACTCCAAACCTACCCTAACCCACATTTAGTCCATGTAGTTACCGTGTGATACTCAGTTACTCTTTGTGGGTAAGTGTAAAATAAAGTGAAAGTCCATGCTGTGATTGAACTCCTGTCTGAAGAGATGATCATGGGCATCTCTCTAGTAGAACTCCAAACATCTGAATGCTTCATATTCATACAGATGATGTCACATTGATAACAACAGGCAGTTTTTGCACAGAATAAATACTACTTGCTAAGTTTCATGGCAATAACAATATATACAAATAAAACTGAAGAAGCATTATTTTTTCAAATCAAATGTTACTAAAAGACTTTTGTTGAAAAGAATGTGACATGAATGGAAAATAATAGATGCTAATTAGTTAGGCTGATACTCTGATCTCTCATCAGCAGCAGTCACAGGAACAGGTTAGTGCTGGACACAGCTGCTCACCCACACTGATTCTGAACCAGCTGTATTGCACTGTAGGAGGAGGTGTAGCCTCGTGGTAAAGATCTGGGCTGGTTAGACCTGAGCTCCTAAGACAAGCATCACTGGTGCTGTTTGTACTTGGAGACTGTGTGTTGTTACTATTGTAATTGCTTTCACTTTCCTTTTTTATGTGCACTTAAAATAGGTGAAAAATCCCATTACATTCCAGGAGGTATTCCAGAAAGAAATCTTTCTCATATTTTATGCTTTCTTTCTAACAATTATCCAAATTTCAGTGTTACTAGGCAACACGTGCAGCATTAGAAACTAGAACTGAATTTTTTTTTCACCTAAATGAAGGTGAATCAAGATGCACTTACTAAATCTTGAGGGCTCACTTGACACAGTCATTGGGATAAGAAATGCCTGGTAACCAAAAACATCAAAGTGTGTGAACTGAGGGAGGGTAAATAGCCCACAGGACAGTCAAAGACTCACTAAACATATAGGTTATGGAGACATATGGAGACAGAGGGCTTTGCATCATCTGTGACTTCAGCTATGACAACAGTTACGTGAATGTCTCATGCCACACTGAGTGTTTCTCTCGTTTTTCATTCTTATATTTTTTTAATTCTGTAGTATTTATTAGTGTGTTGCTGTGGTAAACTATTGAACAGGGACACTATTATTGTTCCATTCTTTTTCTTATTAAATATTTTATTCTGCCTAAAACTTCTCATCTCTTCCCAAACAATGTAGGAGCTGATGTGAATGAAGCCTCAAACTGTGACGCGTGTGGGAAGGGTGAGCTATCAGAGTTTCACTGCTGTACATTAAACAGCTGAAAAAATCTATTACACATGCAGTGCAAGAAGGACACAAGCAACATCTGAGTTTTAAGACATTATGATTGCATTACATCCATTGATACATTTTTGCATTATGTATACAAGCTTATACAAGTTTTTTCCTCCTGAACTCATCTTCTGAGGTTTGTCATTAATAAGTAAACTTCAGCAGATGTTTGAAGATTGGAGTAATAAATCTATAGTTTTCCACAACAGAGGCACAAGATACTGACTGTTTTTAATAAACATCCCTTAAACTGTATGCTCATTTCTAAATTATATAGCTGAATTCAGACTGCTTCTCTTCTCAGAATGACTTGTAATGCACTACTCTTCTTCCAACACACTTTCCATGTGACTTTAAAAAATGTTTAGTTTTTCAAAGATACATTCGACACACTCTTCTTACTGCGTCACATGGTCATGAGGTCTTAACTGTTTCTCAGTCTTTTGGCTCACTGTAGCAGCTCAGTTTTAAGTCAAGCATACCTTTAATTTCTGTTTGGCTTGAGTTGGGGGAAACATTGGCTGGAATCTTTAGAAGCTTCAGAGGCAGAAAACAGCTTAAAGTAAAACAGGGTGTTAGGCAGGTTGAAAAACGTTTGTTGGATTGTCTTGCTCTGTTCAAGAGAAGCTGCAACAGGATGAGCAGGAATTTGCTGTGATGAGCTGAGAGACAACATGTCTCATGTGTTATGGGTCCTGCTGATTCTTTGGCAGCTAGTCAAGAATCACTGATTGTCTTTGTCACTGTCTTCAGCCTCTTTAGTGTCTGACTGTAAAAGGTCGTATGTGTATGGCCACTTCTTCAGCATGCCACTGATCTGTCTAAACATCTGATCCATCCATCCATCTATCAGCTATCTGTCTGTCTGTCTGTCTCTCCATCCATCTATCCATCTGTTTATTTGTCTGTCTGTCTGTCTTCTATTTGCATTTAGTTCACATCTTTCTCATTAGTTTGCATCTTCTGTTTGCATTTAGTTTCCAAACTTGCATTTGCATCTAGTTCTTTTATTGCAGATTTATTGCTCTGTCTTTCACTCTCTGTTTCTCTGTCTCTGTAGGTGCCATGTCTGCTTCCTGTTGTGATGTTTAAACTCTGAACTCGATCAATGGGAACTCTGTCAATGGGAGCCGACACGGTATTAAAATCCACATGATCTTCATTCTTAAAGTTTAACAAGAAAAATAGTACATTATACATTACATAAAGTAGTGTTATTTTATAGATGCATAATCACAATTAAGAACATCATTAACACAATTGTTACTGCTCAGTTCCAAAGATATAAATTAGTCCTTTTGCATTTGGGGACATTTTTGCTTCCACTGTTGCTATGGTAACAGCTCACCTGCACTTTTTGCAACCCCAGCCATTAACCTAGCCATTGTCTGTGTCATCGTTACCCGTTGTTTTTGCTAACAAAACTTGCTATTCATAAATCTGGGATGACAAGCATGTGCTTTACCGTTTTGCTTATGAGTTAAAATGGTGCACAGATAAAGCGGTTCTCTGTAGGTCATGTAATGAGTTCACACTGACAGGCTGTAGGTTATGCGTTGCACCATTCAGCATTTCATTTCTTACTCTGTTATATTGTCTATAAGCTTATACTGATCAGTGATGTGCAGATTGTTTAAGAGCAGTAGAACATTAGTTGGTTGATAGGTCACTGGTAAAGCATTAAAAACAGAAGCAAAGAATTGAAATTTGATGTAATTTTTAAAGCTCTACACTTGTGTCTCATGTGTGTCCTGACTGAATTCTTGTCTCTCAGTTCTGTTCCCCGCAGGTTCTTTATGTTCTTCAGACTCTGGGCACTTCACCCAAACTCAGGCCTGTGGCGATGTGGCTCTTTGTTCTGTTATGGAAACAACAGATGTGGTTACACTAGACCAGTTATTCTGTCTTTTTTTGCCTCTGTGAAGATGGATTTCTGTTGTCTTTTCTATAGCGCTGATGATGTCAGAGCTTGACAGATCCTCAGGGGTGCTGGGAAAGACACTCAGTGGGACCAGATATTGACTAGAGCAGCCTGAGACGTGAGTTTTACCCAAACACTGTTTCTGTTACTGTTAAATCTTCTATCATGAAACTCATTCATTTAATTCATTTGTTTTGATGATTATTCTACAGAGGACAAAAGGGGACACTAATAAAGACCTCAGTGATCATTCAGTGTTTCAGGCTGTATCAGCATGCAGAAGACTCAGTTCTCCACCACTGATGTTCTCACACTGTAGAGCAGAGCTAGAACCACCATATATTTTTATTCCTTTATAAAGCAGTAATTAAAGCAGTAATTGTCACTGCCTCTGGTATAATAACACTGAGTGAACTTGTACTGGTCAGATGAAGTCAGACTGAGCACTGAGAATAAAATGAAGATTATTCAATAAACTCATTTAATTTCATCATCACTTCATCTACTGCCTGCTGTTCTTCTCCTCCATCTCTGAATCTGCCTCATGGTTGAGTTGAAGTGTTAACTCACAACAGTTGACTGTCTGTGAGTAACAAACAAAATCATTTCTCTGAAGAAGAGTGAGGCCTAGTACAAGACTTTAATTTCAATCAAAGAGCAAACTCTTGTGACCTCTGTTACAGAGGAGGTCCCTGCTCCACCTCCTCCGCACCACCAGCAGGAGTCATCTCCAGAGTACTACAATTCCCATATTTACCCATACCTGGGACTGATCAGTTCCTGTACACCTGAACTCTAATATCCTCTGTGTATATAAGCCCCAGCCTCATGTTAGCACATCGCGAAGTCTTGTTTTGCCCTGGTAATGTTACTGAGTGGTTTCTGTGCAAACTTTGGATTACTTGTTATCGATTGGGTTGTTTAGCTGTTTTTTGGTTGTTTGCTGCCTATCCTGTTTGCTGGATTGTTACCTGTCTCTGATAGTTTGCTGCCTACCTTGATCCATGTATCCTGTATCATGTTTGTTCTACTGCTTTGTCTCTGTTGTTCCTGTTTTGTCTGTTTCATGATTAAAAGCTGCAAATGGATCCCCTTGTGCCACACTCTTCATTACAACCTCAGGTCTGAGTTCTTTTGGGAGAAAATAACAGTGAGGAATTTGTAATAGAATTACATTTCCAGATTTTAGATTAGCAGAATCCAGAATAAACATGTCCAGGAATTCTCAAAATAATTTGTAAAATAGTAATTATTCTTATTGGCTTTTTTAAATTGACAACAGTCCTGAAAGAGTGAATAGTGGTACAGTGGGTAAACTAAGAGAACGTTTAAATGATCTTTAACACTCCCATCATTAATCTGCTACCAAACGTCTTCAACCAACCAAAATGACAATGCTGATCTTAACTGGTCTCACGCCCAAGACTGTCTGATCTGTTTGCTGCTTTTTGAGGTGTTCACCTGGACAGGCTTGGAGACATGGTAAACCAACTAAACCAGCTATGCACCTGTTCAGATGGTAAATGGAAAACCAGGTTGTCTACTCACTAACTTACGACCCACCTTTTAGCTCATTCAGTTAATTTCTGAGGTTTTTTTGTAAATTATATTATATATAATATAATATAATTATATATAAATTCTGCTTACATAAGCAGCCAGCTGGCGGCATTTTGTTTTACAGCAGCTGTAGAAAATGTTTGCAGATTTTGCATCCTAAAAAGGCTTACTAATATTTCACATCGCAAATAACCCAATGTGTGATCCTGTCACACTTACTGTTATGTAATTCTACTGTATTACCATATTACTTTAGAGTGGAGTGCTGGACACAGAGCTTATATTAGACTGTGAGATACTGATGTATTAACACTAAAACACTCCACATCAAACACTGGGTGGAATTTCGTTTAGAAAGACTTTAGTTGGTTTTGTTTTAAAATGACTTAAATATGTATCAATTTTACTGTTTACAATTGTCAAAACAGTAGTTTTGATTAATCTTAATTAAGAATGATTAATCTGTTATGTCCAGATTTCTACTCTGTTATGAGTTACTTGTTAATGTTGACAAAGATGGGCAGCCAATCACCTGCTTCCTTGTCAGTAGAGTCGGGACTATCAACAGATGTTAGCCACTCTTATTCATTAGGTACCTTACAGTGCACATTTTGTTATTTGGGTGCATTTACCCAAACAGTCTGCATCATACCTCACCCCCAAATTATATTTGCAAAAAAAAGATGTTTGTAGGACTATTAAGCATTTTTTGCATTGTGAAATTGTCATGGCAGTAAAGCACATTTTTGTGTCCAGTTGTTTAACTACATTGATGACTGTCATTAGATTCATTGTAATGGTAATGTCGTGACAGTAGTGAAGGGAAACACAGGTTACATTATTGTCTTCTACACAGCAACACAGAGAATGAAATATATACCTGAGTAATGTTCTGACACACTGTACCACACAAAAGCACAGAAACAAAGGGTTTGTGTTCATGTACTCAGAGAATGTTTTGGGCTCTACAGTCAAAGATTTCACACACATACACATACTGTCTGTATCACATACAAACATTATGAACTTTGATGTATGAAAGTAAGGCCAGTATTTATACTTCAGATCATGTGTCAGAAATATAGAGACCACTGTATACACACAAATAGGTGTATTATATCCATACCATGTATTCTATGTTTCTATAGTTCTTCTGATGGTTTTCTATTATTTCTTTTTCTTTATTTCTGTATAGGAATTTCTGTACTGTTTGTCACTTTATGTCTCAACAGTTTGGTTTTAAAATTAATTTCCTGTAAAACTGCAACAGTGCAAAACTGTGAAATACGCTACAGAACTAACTTTGATTTGAGTCAAAATAAACACATTTGAAATGAAGCAAAAAGCAAAGTTATCACAGGTGACGATAATTCATTTTTATAGATGAATTTTTTTTAATTTTTTATACATTTTTATATATTTTTATCAGATCATCCAGAGCTGTTGAATTCGAATCGCTCTGGCCTTTCAGCTGCTGTGAAAAGCCTTTGAATAAAGACTGACATTTCACGGGCCCACACCAACACATGCACAGATTCTTATCATGTCTTAATGTAAATCTGCTGGTGACTATAGACTGATATTGTTCTCTCAGCCTGTCACATGACCCTGGCAGAAGACCAGAACCCAGGCTCCAATATGCCAGTTTGACAGCTTGTCAGTCAGTGAGTGACTGATGGGCATATACGTTCAGACGATGGCCAGAACTTCCTTCCCATGGCATCATGGGTTCTAGTTTGTTCTGTCGTCTTTGTAATACAGCTATTGCCTCCCAGAAGCTCAGGGCAGTCCATATACAGTCACATGCCCCAAAGCATGCTGGGATAGCTGGTTAGTATAAGACCATTATGGTTGTATGACAAGGTTTAGCCCCGCACAGAAGAGATACTGAGTTTAGACTGGAATAAAATAGGAATGTCTGATTTTGGCAGAGAACGTGTCTATATTTTGAGAAAGTGCAGCGTGTGTGCTTGAATGAAAGTGAGGAAATCTGACATGTTTTACAAAGATGTTAACATGGGCTGTCACAAATTTGCTCAGTTGATTAGTAGTATAAACATACTTTTAACAATTCTTAGATATGACATTATTTTTATGTTGTAACATTTCTTTTAAACATTTTTCAAAACACTAAATCTTTTAGTTAGATTTTGAATCTTAGATTTTCTGTGGGTCTCAGAGGTGTGGAGCTGTGTGAGTTTTAACTGGGTCTTAAATCATTACCTGAGGAGATTAAATCTCTCTGTGTCAGTCTGTGAAGCACTTTAAATCATTAAATTTCTCTCTCTCTCTTTTTTTTCTCTTTTTCACTTACCAGTTGGTCAAAAGTTTTTTTTTCCAGGTTTTGGCTGTTTTTGTTGTGTGTGTTGGAGTATCAGTGTTAGGCTGAACTGTACTGTACTGGTTTAGTTGGTATTACAGTACTGTAACTGTAAGAGTCTTCAAGTCTTTGTTTGATCTTGGATGTTCAGGCAAGATCTCAGAATAAAGGAGACACTTTCTTTCTTTCTCAGGGTTGTCCCACAATGCAGAGGTGTTCTGCTCTCAATGAACTGATTGATGTAGATGGATCTGAGACAGCTCTCATTGTATATCTGTTAAACTGCAAACAATTTATATTGCAAACAATTTATATTTATATTGAGTTAAAAAACTCAGGAAATACAACAAAATACAAAACTTGTCTGAAAGTGACTAAACATTTCAGATTGAACAGCAGAAAGAAAGAGAGAAAGATGATTTAAAGTGCTTCACAGACTGACACAGAGAGGTTTCATCTCCTTAGATAATGAACTCACAGAGCTCCATCACAGTCCAAATGCCTGAGACCAATGCCTGAGTCTAATTTAAGCCTTTTTCAAAAATTCTGAAAACAAATTATTTTAACATTATCACATTCAACCTGATTAGCACCAACAAAATATGCAACTGAATGCACACTACTTTCTTTACACACTACTTTCAGTCGTGGTCCCAGGCTTTCAGACCCCACTGTATGTGTTTTGGCATGTGCTTATATTGTTTCATTCTGTGCCAGCCTCAATATAGCACCCTAACAGTGCAACACATCTGTATACAGCAAGAATATTTGCCTAGTGCCACTTAAGACTGCATTCTCACTTACTGTGCAACACTAAAACTATTAGCACATTGAGGTGCCTTAAATTATGCCAGTTAAATGCCAGTCACATGTGAGCTCTGGCCTCCTCACCCCTCACCTGTACCACACTGGTTTTTGTGTGGCAAATTACACTCCTTCATGCCCACCCACTTTCCAGACGCTTATGCACACACACACACACACACACAGATCGAATGCTGGCTCGCCTTTTTAATGCAAATGCCACCATACTTGGAAGGTGGCCAGGAAGTGTCGCCATAGTAACGGCAGAACTTGACAGCGGTCTGGAAGGATTTTCTCTCAGTGTGAACTGGAGCCTTGGATTTCTCTGCCACCCCTCAGATGAAAAGATTTGTGTAAATGTGTCTTTAAGCAACTTAAAGTCACTGAATCAACACTTAAAGCACATTTTGTGCATTCAAACACCCACATCACTGGACTCTTTCTGAGGTGAAGCCTGGGATACAATCTTAAATGCAGCTCAATTTGCTGCAACCTCGTTTTGTGTCAAAACAAACTCATTGAAATCCCCTCCAGCCAGAGCTGCATTTCAAACACTGTTTATTTCAGATTGATCACCTTCAGTTAAATTCTGCTTAGTAATATTGTACATTTAGAGTGGGCATAGATATCATCCACTCTGTGTACCTACATTAAACTGACAGTCTTTAGTATGGCAGTAACATTATTCGACCGCATGAGGGCACTATAAAGTCCAAATAAATAATAAAGGCTTACTGTAAAAAGAAGTGCCTCCTCAGGCCATCCACAGGGTAGGTGACATGCACTCTTCAGTAGAACAGAAGATTTTTAGCTGAATCTGTTGTTCATATATTGAAAGTCAGCAGTTAGTGGGTGTTGTATATATCTGATTGCATAAAGTTTAAACATAAATATTAACCCAAATCTATAGTATTTGGATCTTAAGGAATGTACTTCAGTGTTCAGTGGTTTATTATTTAATTGGTAATATTACTGTAGTCGGTTTCTTGATTTCCATAATGTCATAAACCATTATTCCATTATAAATGCTTCTTTTAGGCATGTATATACACAAATGTAAACAATAAAGATATAATTATTAATTGTACTGAAAGTTTGCCCAGCATCAAAATCTCACACTGTTTTAAAACATTTTCTTAATCTCATGTTTCTGTTCACCTCAGTTTCGTAGTTTTCTCTAGGGCTCATCTTTAGACAGCCTGGAAGCACATCAGTCTCCAGCGCCTGCCTCTCTATTTCTCTATCCTGCACCCAGCTCAGAGCTGCTGGAGAACCCACAAGATCTACCACCTCCTGCCTGATAACATCCACTATATAGTAGCAGTTAGATGCGTTAAAGTCACTGTGAGGTACAATGATGTCATCTCAGCTGATGTGAATTAGGGGTTTGCAGGTCATAGTAAGAGTGACTGAGGTATATAGTTACATTAATTACTAATATAATAATTACATATTCATGATTCTGCTGGTGTTGAATCATGTCTAGATTTATAAATCAGATTCTGCTCAACTGTTTTATCACATGCAGTCATGATGCACTTAATTTGATTTTATTTCAAGCAATGTTTATTTCTAAATCTCTACGTGATAAAATCATACCCATGCACCTTTGATATTTTAGCCATCACCAGACAAGCGTTCATCCTTCTCCTTTTTGTCATGATAAATCGTGATTAGCATCACTTATGTTTATGTAATACATTGACACTCAGTCTTCCTCTGGTTCTCTGACGCCCCCTGCAGGATACTGCAGGAAAAACAGCTTCCATCCCGTCCATCCTGTCTCCGTGACGTCATCAGTACCGTTCTGCAGGTGCAGAATAAAGAGCCAATCAGCCGGCTTCTCCTGCAGGGCCTCCACCAATCACGGTTCGCCTCTAGCGGTTGATTATATTTCAGATGTTTCACCTCCATGACTGAACAATATCAATAACATTTCAATAACATTTCAATAACATTAACTTTTCTCTGTCACTGTAGTTTGTTCTAGATGTGTAAGACTCTTCATGTCTGATAATGGTTGTGTGTGGATCTGTTAAATGTGTCAGTGTTGTCTGAAAAGTGTTATTGTTTGCTTTACTGTATATCTATATGTATGGTTATATATATATATATATACACACACACACACACACACACTACCAGTCGAAAGTTTGGAATCACTTAACTGAAATGTTTCTTATCTTAAAAATCTTTTAATCTGAAGACATTAAAAATGTTAAAATGTTAAAAATGTAAATATAAAATATATTATAAATGTAAATGTAAAACATAATTGTGCCAACATATTAATTTCAGTTCAATGTTTGTTATTAGAAAACTACAATTTAAAAAAAATTTTTTGAAATAGATGATCTGGACCAAATAAAGAAGAAAAAAAGCAGCCAATAAGAGCGCCGGATAGAGGGGAACTCCTTCAAAACTCTTTACAAATCTTCTCAGGATGATTCCTCAAGAAACTGGGTGATGAAAAATGTCAAGAAAATTTCTGTAAATTCAAGACGAAGGGTGACTATATTGAATATGCTAGAATATATCCTATTTTACCTGATTTATAATTGTCTTTAGTCACAACATAATTCCTAAAGTTACATTTGTGTTATTTCATAGTTTTGAAAAGTTGAACAAAGAAAAAAAATGAACAAAGATAAGTAAGTGTTTCCAAACTTTTGATTGGTAGTGTATATATATATATATATATATATATATACACTAATATATATTTATATATATTTTCAGCATTAAGGAGTCACTTACCAAAGAGCTGAAAATCTACAGTACGGCTTGTCTCATTTTAAAAAACATTTTAAAACTATAAATATATCCATTTTAATAATTGTTTTTCTCTTTTATGGTCGGAAATAGTGATTCTGATTGTTAGGTGTGCCTTTCCTGTCAGTCCACTGGATGGCTCTGTAGCATCCCTGGAGCTTGTCAAAAACAGCCAAAGGTGAGACACTTTACTCATTAATGGTGTTTTAGTCAAACTGAAGTAAGTATCAGTTGTCAGTAATGGTTAGAAGAATATTGTTTAGTTCATAACAGCAGGGGATTGTACAGTATTTGCATTTGCAGTCTCTCATTTGGCTACAGTAGAACATCTGTTTTGACTGATCTGTCTTTTGTTTGAGGAGAGAAGCTTTGGCACACGTGTTTACTTGTCTGTTTGGTTAACAGTACATTGTAAAAACACTTTACTACCTTACATTTTTTAGTGTAATATACTTGGCTTTAATTTCAGCTTAATATTTTAAATTGTGACCAGTATAACTTATAAGTTAAACCATTTTTCAACTATTCTTTGTAAGTTACAACAGCTTAACCACACTGATTGAACTTAAAAATTTAAGGTAGCAAAGTTCTTTTAACAGTGTAGGAAACGAAACAAACATTTGATTTGTTTACGAGCTGTTGTGCTAAAGACAAGACTGTCTTTCACAGATTAAAACAAATTACATTGCCCAATGTTTATGACCAATCAAGTGTAAAAATAATAAATATATCTGTGTACACCAAGTGTATCCTGTGAAGGTCTCTATACAAAGGGCTTCTATTAAAATGAGCTTGTTCTATTTGAATAAATTTCCTTTTCTTTAAGGCCTAAAATTTAAACCTTCTGTTCTCTGTTGCATTATATAACAAAAAACATCTTCATTCTTATCAGCCCAGCAGATACTGAATAAAGTTAAGACTCTACAAACACAGTAGAATATACAATTGTTTCTTGGTTGTATTACAGACTTTATTCATAATTCCTTATTCAAATTCATAATTCATCATTTAAAACCATAATTATGCTATAACATTATATGCTATAAGCTTTGTTTATTATACAGTACTTATGAAATGTGCAAAGAGAAAAGAACTACACACAACACAAAACATTCTTTAATGAAGATTGAAGGAGTTTACAGAATGTGCTGGTATAGTTACAGAAGTGTTGTTAAACTGGACCTCAAGACATTCCTTCCTCAATTTATTTGTGCTTGCAGACACTGTAAACATATTTTGTGTAAGACTCACTTGTGCAAGTTTACTAATATTTTTGGCATTTTTTACTTTTTGCTAGTCTTAGTAATTTCAGAGCACACCAGCTGAAGACTTGAGTGCTGCTGTGGGTGATGTGAAGCAGTTAAGTAAAGATGTGTGCTAGTAGCCCAAAAGTTCTGTCTGAGATTCTTCTTCAGTTGTACCTTCATCCTTGAGCAGATTCTTCTGATACTAATACTAGTATTCAAGTCAATTCATTTATACAGTATATTTTACAATGTTGTATTATTTCAAAGCAGTTTTATATAAAATGCTTCTGTAAAATGTGTTCCACAGGCTCTATAATATTCAGAAATGTGTCTTAACATTTATATAACAATGTATTTCAGAAATCTGTTGTTGTTTGTTTTTTAAACTTGGTGAAAAACATTTTGACCAAATGTGGAATGGCTGGCCCCACACATAACCCTGATGCAAATCCGAATTTTCTTTGTCACTCAATTTGTTTGTAAGGTAAACAATCACTTGTTTTGCTTTCAAGTGTTTTTGAAAAAGAGAATCACTCTCTAAAGCTCACAAAACCAAACAAACCCAGGATCTGCGGTCACACAGACCTGTATACCTTCTCTGTCAGCTCAGAGTTTTATCCTGAGTTTAGGATTAACCCTGGAGCTTTTGACAGTGTTACATCTGCAGCAAACATCGTGCGTGCAAGAAAATCAGAGCAATTTACTTCTCCACTGAAAATCAAGTAACCTTATGGAGAATACAGAGTGCCTGTTCTGCCATCTGCCAGAATTAAACCTCCTGCCTCAAAGTTACCCCTGCAGTGTTAGTTACCATGACAATGAACATAGCCAAAACAGTTTGCTTAGACTAAACTTAACAACCAACTGCTTTAAAAGAACATATAAAATAACCGCTTTAAAATAACAATAATGTAAACTTGCAAATGACTTTTTATGAATTATATAAACACTCTGATCTCAGAAAATGGAATATTGTCTTCAGGGGAAAACATATTAGGAATATATATATATATATATATATATATATATATATATATATATATATATATATATCCCACTTGAATATGTACTTCTATTGGTAGAAATAACCTTCAATGTAAATATATTAGTCCACTAAAGCTGTGTAAGAAATGAAGAGATTTTATGAGTAAAGAAATTCCTCCTACATCTTCCATGTTGCTTTTCATTTAGCCATTTTTTAAATCATAGGATTTGCTTCTAATTAGCCTGTTTTCCAAAATATTTGTTAATGTAATGCCTCAACATGCCTCAGGTTACTGTCAATATGAGAGTGTTGCAGATTTGTATTGGTCTGTTCATGTCAGACATTTGTGAAAGGGTGTGGTAAAGAGGTTGTGATGTCATCAAATAAATGTGGAATACCATTCCCTTCTTCAGCTGAGAGAGAAAGCTGCATTGAGAGATCACCTGTTTCAAAATGAAGGCTACTGTCACTGTGCTCCTTTTATTGAGTCTCTTTAAACTGAACTCTAGTCGAGTTCTAAGACACTTTTATGTAAATCAGGACAAGAGTTGGAGCGATGCCCAGATCTACTGCAGAAAATATCATTTTGACCTGTCCACTGTCAGCAATGAAGATCTACAAATGTTCTCAAACAATACTGAAATACAAAGTGAGTATTACTGGATTGGACTTCAGAGAAATGCAACAAATCTAGACAAGTGGATGTGGTCTGAAGGTAGCGAGGCTGTCATAAATTGGTGGAGCTCTGGAGAACCAAATAGTATTAATGAAAAATGTGCTTCTGCCTATAAAATCTTATTTCTATTATTTGACTCTGATTGCTCCAAGAAGATGACGTTTTATTGTATGGAGGTCTATGACCTAATTCTAGTGACGCAAAATAAGACATGGGAAGAGGCTCTTGAATACTGCAGACAACACCACACTGATTTGGCCAGTATACATGCGGAGTATATCATGAAACAGGCACAGTTTTTAAACACAATAGCTCAGACAAATGACGTGTGGACTGGCTTGCGCTTCTTAGTGGGCAACTGGTTCTGGGTAAATGGAGAAGCTCTTGAGTATAATGCCTGGTCTGATGATGAAGATCTCCAGTGTCCTGCTAAGGATCACCGGTGTGGAGCTGTGGGGAGAGACACAGAGCTCTGGAAAACCAGAAACTGTGAGGAGAGACTTAACTTTCTCTGTGTTAGTAAAATCAGTTAAGAGTACTTTACTGGAGTAAAATGATCAGCATTTTTTCAGTAGAG
Source organism: Chromobotia macracanthus (assembly GCA_036877525.1). Taxonomy (NCBI): domain Eukaryota; kingdom Metazoa; phylum Chordata; class Actinopteri; order Cypriniformes; family Botiidae; genus Chromobotia; species Chromobotia macracanthus. Next base: position 853,555 of record JAZGTH010000049.1, on the reverse strand, counting down.
TGCAGTCTAATATATTTAATCAGCTGTATCATTTTATAAATCATTTGTTGTTAATTTGTTACATCTGCACTTTGTGTTTTACTGTTTCGGGGGTTATAAACGTTAGCTTTTCTTGACAGTCTTGTCTTAGGTCTTAATTCTTGTATTCTGTGACGTTCATAAGAAGGATCCCAGGCTTCCAGTTTTCCAAATGCCCATCAGCACATTTTGTGTGATTATACATTTTTTTTAATATTCTTAAAATATTTATAACAATTCTGTTAAATAAATGTATAGAATGTAAATTCTCTAAACTAATTTTGCTGGAGTGAATAAAAACATTGTGCAAAAAAAGTGCAAAAAAAACTTGTTTCTCATCATTTACTTTATAATGTGTGTGGTTTTACTTTTAGTTGAAGATGAAGAATAAACATGAAATAACTTAGAATTTGTTATGTTTTAGTGTGTTTGTATTGTTGTTTTAATGTATTTTGACCTGTCACCACTTGAGGGAAATGAATGGTGTAATGGAACAAGTGTATTTTGTAAGTGTGTGGACTAAGAAAAGAGAAGCCTTTATTGTCATTGTACAGTTCAGCAGTGTCTGCATGCAGTGAAATTAGTGTTGGTATGTATCGTTTATGACAATTTCACATTGATTGGTTTTCCTGTGTTTTGTAAAATAACCCTCCTAGAAGCTTTTCTATATTTCCACTAAACATATTGTTTCCCATCTGAATTTAGATTACATGACATTACCATTCTTATAAAACAGGTGTGACCAGTGCTGGACTGGGACAAAAGATTGACCCTGACATTTTGACCCAGACTGGCCCAATACATATGATCAAAACACCACCATCTTTCTCACCCTTGAGTGCGTAAACCAACTCCTTAAAACCACTAAAGCCACAAAATGACTGTGTCATTTATTAATACAATAAAACTGTATTTTTCACAGTGATGAATCCTAAAACAAGCCATGACGTCCATCCTGTGTGTGCCTGTGTGTTTCAGGAAGACGAGAGAAGAGAGAGAAAACAGACATGATAAATGATTGATCAGATGATCACAGCATTAAATCAGCTGTAAACTCTCAATTTACACACATAAAAACACTTTTAGCTCAGCAGGGAAGACATAACAGAACTAGTTTAACTGACACTGGACTGACCCAATCACATCTTTAAACAACTTCCCCTTTGGGCTCTGTGTGAGCATGAGCATCTGTTAAAACAGTCAGAGAGACGGACAAACACACACAGAGAAATTGTGTGAAAAAGAACCAGGCCCTTCATTCATGAGCAACCCTGCAGTTTGGTTCAGTCAGTTGTAAATATAATCTCAGATATGTTATTGATTCAGCATATTTGCATTTAATTTTTTGGTAAGGTCATGATGACTGGCAGTACTCGGATGACCGTGTGTTATCAGCTTTAGGTGACTGTTATCAGGGAGCATTGTATCTTAGAATGACTGGCCAATCAGAACCAAGACTGCCACAACTGCCAATCAGAATCAAGCACTGCACCACAGAACTGGTCAGCACTGCTGGTGCACACTGGTAAGATGATTAGCAGATCTTTAAGAAAAGAACCAATGGGCTACTGATCTACTTATATATAGGCTGGTCTGTCAGATAAAAAACCTTTTTGACAAACACGATATACCAGCACAAAGATCACAGCACCATCAATTAGGCTAAACAAAACAAGAAGAAGAAGAAGAAGAAGAAGAAGAAGAAGAAGAAGAAGAAGAGAAGAAGAAGAAGAAGAAGAAGAAGAAGAAGAAGAAGAAGAAGAAGAAGAAGAAGAAGAATGGGCCGCCGAGGTAAGAGTTTTATGAGCTGGTCAAAGACAAAACAAGTATATGATATATTAGGCTTATATCAGCCTAAACTCTGCCCTGCGTGTTGTGAGGAGTTGTTGTTGTGAGGAGTTGTTGTTGTTGTTGTTGTTGTGAGGAGTTGTTGTTGTAGTTGTTGTTGTGAGGAGTTGTTGTTGTTGTTGTTGTTGTGAGGAGTTGTTGTTGTGGGGTAGTTGTTGTTGTTGTTGTTGTGAGGAGTTGTTGTTGTGAGGAGTTGTTGTTGTTGTTGTTGTTGTGAGGAGTTGTTGTTGTGATGTTGTGAGGAGTGAGTCTGTGTAGATCATTGTTTTAAAGGGGAGGGCTCAGTTCTGTTGCGTTCAGGAGACGCGTTTGATATCCAGCAGGAGCATCAGACGTCCAGTACTGTAGTACTGTAGGTATGCAGTCAAAAGTAACGGGCTTGTAAACAGTTAAAGCATGTTCACTCCTGAGCATCTGAACGGAAACCCAGTTAATATGAAGTGCTGTAGGTGGCGGGGTAGCGTTTTCTGCGTGTCCTCACACACTTCTGTTTGTGTGAACTGAGGACGTGTAAGCAGCGTGTTTCCATTGTACTTTAACACCAGACGCACTTGTAACATGCAGCGGTTTGCGCATCGATGGTTTGTATTACTTCATTGAGGTAAAACCTCTTCAAGAATCGCATTTTACCATCAATGTAGTGTAGGTTGTTTTGTTTCATGCACATTGTTGTCACTGTCTTTGTTCATGTAGTGGGATTAGATGGAAGACACTAGAAGGCCACAATCTGTTCTAGAGGATGAGATGCACAATGCAGATTCACTCTGTCAAGCAGCAGAAGAGAGTCTCCCCCCCCACATGCACAGTATCAACATATAACATGCTGTGCACATGTAGACATACTTCTGTGGTTTGGGTTAAAACTGGCAGTAGTGTTACAGCAGCAGTGTAATGATCAATACAACTGGATTATTAGCACCCCCACACGTACACACCCCCTAACCAAAAATCCTGCAGCTGCCTCTGGGTATCTGTAATGACCTCAACATATCACAGTATGCAAAGTATGTCTTGTGACAACAGAAGTGTATTTGCCAAAGATTATAATTTACAGTAACATGTACAGATGTGATTTGTGCAGAAGTACCGTTTCCTCAGAGTTCTTTAGTTACCACACAGATCTTAACAACCACTTTCCACAAGATTGTCTTGTGCTCAGATGAGATACTTTAAAGAAACTTTGGATTTAAAGTTTTGTTTATTTACATAAACTTATCGAAGTTCATTCTTGCTTACTTCCCCCAAAGAGAGTAATCTGGGTGTCATGTTCACAAAAATCCTTGTGTGTTCAGAACTGAAGCAAGTTGTGAAGCAAGATGTGAAAGCGCTGCAAATAAGTCAAAAAGTGACTGTCAGAAAATTCCTTAAAATATGATGATTACGTCTGCTGTCACTTCTAAAAACATCTCATTTGTCTTTTAAACACACAGCAGAGGAAAATAAACCACAAACATTTGACTCTGACGTTCCAGTCTCTTTATGTAAATTATATATGTATCTATACATTTTTATATTTGAGGCCATTTCAGAAATGTTATTTACTCTTTAAATGTTTTATGAAAAGCATGTAATAATTTTTAATGTCAGGTTACTATTCTGAAAATTTACCCCATATACTAAAATAGTGGGGCATATTGTCACAATTGTCAGCATGTGTTCAATGAACCTTTTAAATCTTCAATGTTTATATTTAAATCTTTTTTACAGGGCAATAACAGTGAATATATCTGTTTTAGACACTTTAATGTAAAGCCATTTAGAAAAGAAAAAACAATTTATCACAAATGACAAACAATATTAGCAGTGCTGAAATGTCAATATTAAAACAAAAATAAATGGACAGGGAAGGAGGTTGCTTTCACAAAAACAAGAAAACAAAATGTTTTCTGAATAAAGTTTGATGACGCTGTATAATTTTCCTACATCTGTGCTGGAGAACACACTGTCAACTAGTGAATGGAAAGTTGAGAAGGTTTCATTAAAGAAACGGAGACTGGTTTTACATACTACGAGGAATTTGTATTTCATAATCATCCTTAAAGCAAATTTGAATTTGTTTCATTCCTCAGTTTGTTTTGGACAATTTATTTGCATGTCTTATTTGCCTTTCAAATTGTGTTCTTTAAGATTTTACTTTCTTTTATTTTGCTTTATTGTGGTAAAGCCGTAGGACCTCACTCATCACAGCTCATGAATGCCTCTAAAAAGGCAAACTATACGAAGACAAAAAATAACACTATCAAATGTTTTTTTTATATTGATCTATACAGATCTAGAAAATGTTTGTGAATAAAGACTGGAATATATGATAGCTGACCAGTAGACTGAATGAGTCTAAATGAATTGAGAATATCTCTTGTATGTCACGTATTACACGTTAAGTGTACAGCTGATGTACACTTACTCACTATTTGCCATGTTTCACTGCCACTTTCAGGGGGATATGCAAAACATTATCAGCACTGATTATACTGATTTCTTTGTAGTGCCCTTTAGACGATAGGTTTTTTTTTTTAAATTTATAATACCACATTTATGCAGCCCTTTTCTAAACTCATGCTGAGATGGTCCAGAGGACAAGCAAATATTAACTAATGGGACAAAAACAAGTAACACCATGAAGCCTGCACCACTTCATGGCTTTTTATTGTATTCAGGTCTATGAGGTGATCTTGGTATAGAGTAAAACAGGAAGTTACACTGATCTGGTAATTGTGACTTGTGCTTTACAGCTGGCCATTGGTTTTGAGTAAATAGAGATAACGTTAGCTGTGTGTGTTTCATGTTTTGCGACTGTAGCTGAGTTTTTAAATGTTTCTCTTTGCAGGAAGTGCAGTGAATCTCCCCCAGGAAGCAGTAATGGGATGTTCAGCTTTTTTTCACTGGTGTCATTTGTCTCTGAGTATGGGTTTAGTAATTTTGCAATGAGTGTGCAGTACAAGTGGTCTGTGACTGTAGTGTTTGTTTATGTTTATAGCAGTAATACTTTCTTTTAGGATCAAGGGAGATGACCTGAAATACAAAGCCCAAGTTTTTGTAGATTATATTCTGGAACAAACATTTTCAGAGCAATGAAACTGTATGTATGTCCTCAGTTGCTATTCCTCCATAGGATAAAAGCTTAAAAATAGAGTAAATTAGGGTTATGATTCTTACATTGTGTGCCCCACATACGAATCCCTGCAACTAATTATTAATGCATTCAGAACTGTAGTATGTAAAACTCCCCAAACAGTGTCCTTTGTGATTTGAGAAGTATGTATGCGTAAGTGCTTTAACTATTACCCACAATCCCTTGTGATATAAAGGTGCAGTTTGTGAAATTGTAGCATAAATTTTCAGATGAGGCCAAATTAATGAACTTTCTGGAAGATTCCTTCATGGTTGACTGGACAAACTGTTGCTCTATGATGGAAGATTCACTTCCTATTCTGTTCTGTTTATATTTACACATTACATTTTTAGGCAGAGAACCTTTTCAGAACAGGTCCTGTATACTCTAGATACTCTAGTCCAGAATTTTTGATGTACTGTAAACATTGTTGGGTTTTGTATAATAAATTGCTGTGACATTCCTCATTTGTCAATCGATTTGGATAAAAGCGTCTGCTAAATGACTTAATGTAAATGTACATGCAAAATTACATGTGGCCTCTGCTACATGTTTGTGTGTTAGGCATTACATGTATATATATACATATATATACATACATATATATGTGTGTATATGTGTATGTATATATGTATGTGTGTATGTCATGTCACATGTTACGTGTTAAGGTGTTTTGTGAGTTTTATGAATTAAAGACTATTTCTGTTAATTCCTTGACAGACTTGTGTTTAATGATATTAGAATAAACAAAAACTGTATTCTCATATACAAAGACCACTTTTTGTAGAGTCTATTCAGTGCTTTTGTCTTTAAAGGTTTTTCAGCTAATGTAGACAGTTAATTGTAATTAATTATTCAGCATTTGTAAGCCATTCATTCTTTTTTCTCAACATTTTAGAATAATAGACACACTCATCAAATCTGTGAAAGAACAGAAGCCTCCCTCATTCAGTCTCTTTTGCCTAGAATTTACAAAAATGTACTGATATCAGTTTATCCAGCAGTTTCCTGAGATGTCACTGAGAGGCTTTGTAAACAGTACTGGAGCTCCCAAACTGATTGACTCTAATTTGTTGCTTTTCTTTATTATTTTGTCCAGGTCATTTGAAAAACAACATTTAGTTCTGTAATGAAGGAATATATCGGTACAAATATTTTTGTCTACAAAGCTAATTTTAGTCTTCAAATAAAAAATTGTCTTTAAGATAATGAGAAACAGAATCATTTTTCAGGTCTTTTGCCTTTAAGAGTGCGGAGTTCTTTCCATGTTCTCCACTCATTTGCAAGGTAAAATACAGCTTATTCTGTCTTGTTTTGGGTGGAATGTCTGCTTTAGCAGAAAGAATGAAGGTTATTTGTTTTCCTAAAATATGTTTTTTAAATTAAAAGGACATCAAATCGCAAGTGCGTTTTCCCTGTTTCTCCTGATGGAAATGAAAAGAATGACCTTCAGTAATGTTGTGAAGACAAGGTGGACACTTCATTGGGCTTTTCATGTGGCCTCCTGCTTTCATCATCCCTTCACTGACTGGACACACAACATCTCCAGTGGATGTCTTTTGCTTAAAGCTGTCTGCTGGTTTCTCTGTGTATTGCAGCTTCTTACTCTACTCTTCTTCCTCTTCATCCTCCCAAGAGACTGTGAGCTATACAAAGTAGCTGTTGTGCAAAGAGCTGGACCAGCACCAGATCCAGAGAAGGTGTAGAAACATCTCTGCAGCGAAGAGAAATGAGCCACCTGAGCTACATTTCAAGTGTTGTTGTGTATAGTGAGTCTGAATACTGATGCCAATTTCTGAAATTCTGAAATTGATTCTACCACCTCACCAAACAGGGTACAAACAGGGTAATAAGTAACATTTGAATTTGTTACTTAATTTTAGCTTAAAATTTGTCGTCTGGTTTGCCTTCCAGATCATTTTTGAAGGGACGTTATTTGATCCTGATCCACGTCATGTGAAGTATTTAAACTCATTTCTGAATTATACTTTAATAATGAGATGATATGTTTTTCTTGTATTTGCCTTCTACTGTGTTATTTATTATAGCACTTTGTGACAGGATTGCATTGTTTTAAAGCAGCTTTGCATGTGATGTCTGGTTACTTAAACATCAAACATTAAAAGCAATGAGTTCAAAATGATTGTAGTTCATGCAGATGTAACCGTGCTTGTGGCTGGAGCTCGTTCAGACATTTATTTTGGTCTTTCAGAGGTTCAGATGTGTGTCATCTGAAGTCTAAACATTTCGTTTCGTGCCTAAATTTAAAAAATCAAACAAATGTTATTTTGTAAGGTGGAGTATGAATGCAAAGCTTGGTGTGGCGCCTGTGAATGTTAACTAATAAACGTCTGCGTCTATTCTCAACACGACCACAGGGTGGCGGGCAGGAGCAGGACAGATAAAACTTCAGCTGATGAATGTTATACAGTGAGCAGTACATGTCAGAAAATAAAGCCATTCTGAGAAGTGTGTACACTTCTGCTACACTTTTACATGAGATTCAAATGCAGCATATAGAACAAACAAATGCAAAGCAAATTGTCAAACTGAGTGGTCTATGGTCTGGGTTTGTCAATGTGCACAACTGCGTTCAGTTTGAGTTTGATCAGTGCCTAGTATTCTGGAAAACATTTACAGTAAAAAAATTCTGTTTTAATATATTTGGAAAGATTTTACTATTTCACCTGTTTCTATGGTAAACCTGTATGTGTTTGATCCTTTTCAGCTTAAAGGTTAAACAAATTTGATTTGCATCTGATTTGTCTTCCAGATCCTTGTATTTTTCTTTTATTTACAATGCCATATAAAGTATTTCAGCATTATTAAACCATCTTTTTTGTCAAAATCGGAATTATAAAGTGAAAAAAATATGTAATCTCTGCAGCTTTCTTAATTGTATTTTATGTGTGTTAAAACGTTCAGATAGAATATCACACTATCAGCTCAAATACACGTTTTTGTTCTTTTCAAGCAATGTATTAAATTTCACATCCTTTTTAAAGCAAATCACTGCTGGGCACTGAAATTTGTTTTTGGGATCTAATTTTCAGTTTGTAAAAGGATTTGTGCAGTGTTTCATATCAATTCACTGTATTTTCATTCAGTAAATGTGTGTTGTCTTTAATACACTGTCCTGGAAACACACAAAGATCTGTTTAAAGAGCTTTATAGTCTTTTTGTGTAGCACATGGATATTACTATTGCATTTCATACTGTAAAAATACTTCTGGTTAGCAGTCATATACAGTATTGCATATTAAATGACAGTAAGAAATCCTGCAGTAAATATGGCAGTGGAAATAAAAACTCAACCAGAGGGCCGGTGTTTCTATGGTGATTAAACATGTTGACGCTAACCTGGCAGAACATGTATGTACTGTTTTTACATATGGGCCTAACTGCAGGCTGAAATGAAAGAACCTCACGAGCCCAGTGCTCAGCATCATATCAACAAACAAACCCTGGAATGAATCTTGAGCATTTTCTGTCCCGATATTACTCCTCATATGTTCCACCCATGTTCATCTCAGTATATAGCGTTCTTGTATTAGTTGCAAACAGGCTACAGGAAACATTTTAACAGAGGAAACAGGAAATAAAAACATGATTTATTAAAAATACATGATTAATATGCAAAAATATCATACAAACACAGTTGTGCCAAAGCGTGAAAAATTTCATACAGTCCTTTAAGACTTGTGGGCCAAATCAGGCTAAGAAATGTAATTTAGTTTGCCTGTCAAACTCTGTATGTGTTCATGTGCTGCAGGAGGCGTGGCTTTGGAGAGCTCTGAAGAGAGGGCGGGATCTTATGCTTTCAAAGCTAGCTTGATATTGCCTCTCTGAAATTGCCAGCTCTACCTTAAGTTACATTAAGTTCATTGTATTTAAACCTGACAACACTGAGTATGGTTTAAAAAAAGATGTTAAATACATTAGGTGGAACCAACATAAGAAAGTTTAATTTGTCAAAATTGTGACTAAATTGTGCCCCAGTGAATCTGTCTGAATTTGAGTGAAATTGTGTCTAAAGACTTTCTTCAGTTAAATGAAGCATAATGAATTCACTGGGCCGCAGGCTGAGTTAGCAGGGCAGTCCTCTTTTAAACAGTGTGTACAGTGTCAGTGTGAGTCATATTAAATCGATACAATATTGTCTATACTTAATCAAACTGTTGCATTCATAGGGCAATGTATGTAAGGGAATATAATGTGATAGTAGCTCACTACAGGAACTGCGACATTTAATGATTTAGAATTAGCAACAAAAGGGACAAAGTTTAATAACTTTGTCCCAAAGTCAGTTTGAAGGACAAAGCAATGTTTTACATTCAGAAGATGCAAAACATCTTACAGAATATTCTCATGTCATTTTTGAAAAGAAACTATTCATTTCTTAAAATAAAAATATAGATACATTGAAATAAATGTGTTAAAATATATAAAATATGATTTTTGTTATGGCCTGCATTTTAAAAAGAAAATGTTGAATCTCAGTTATGCTAAACTTGTTGTTTCGGAGTAATGGATTCACTACGATTTAAAGGAAAAGTTTCTGGATTATGTATATACATATGTATATATACGTATGTACACACGCACGCACGCACGCACGTATATATATGGTTACACATCAATAGTCTCAAAGCACATTTGTATTGCATTCACAGAACCTCTGCATTTACTAGCCACAATGAAAACTACATTCACTGTGTTCTGCAGACCACGTGTACAGAAAACACTTGCATGTGAATCAGTGTATGGCAGCATGAAGTCCTGTCCACCATCAGCAGTCAGAGCTGAAGCACATGGACAGAGACTCTGCATTGATCTGGTCACTCTTTACGTTAAGAACACAACAGCTCATGACAGGTGGATTAACCTGCTTTTTCACTGGCTGTTGGCTTGAGTAAATCTGGGGGATTTGGAAACCTGCTGAGTAGAAGCATGCCTTCCTCTGTGTCAATCACAGTGATGTGTAATAACCAGAATCCGAGTACATACAAAACCCAAGAATTAAAACGAATTCAAAGTACAATTACTTTGTTATAGTTTCTACACTGTCCAAAGACATGATGACAACTAGATTTTTTTTGCCCTTGATATAAATGCATTTGTAATAAAAATATTGCTTACATGTGATTCTCAGTATACTGTTGCTGGATGTGTTTGTCTTTAAATGAAGACTGTTAACCATTTTTTCATTTCTCAGTTCAACAATAGCAATTGTGCTTATTGTACTTTCTGATCATGAATCAATAAGTGAATACTTTGAATGTAAATATTTTTAAAAGGCTTGTACAGTAATCATTGTATGTAATTTTACAGGAGTGTGAGCTGAGGAAGAGCTGGCTATGTGCTCTGTATGTGTGTGTACACAATATTCTTCAAAAATAAAAATTAATTCTAAAACTACAGCACTAAAAGACCAGTAAATTGTGTAATAAATGAATGAATGAGACCAAGATAAATGTTTCATACTGCAGATTGGGGCAAATCAATTATATATTATGATATAAAAGGGAAGTACAGATGATAGAAATAAACATACACACAATTAGACAGACACAAAACAGTAACATGCAATGAAAAAACCTCAGGAAATGTTTTAAAAAACTTTTGAGAGTAAATATTAAATATCAAAGTATCAGTATACTAATCTAACATGAGCTCTGTTATCCGATATTTGTCATCATTATTAACAGTGCCTGCAAATCTTCTGTAAGACAGCAAACAGGCAACTGTAGAAAAATGTGCTAGCATGATGGACAGCCTGTGCAGTTACAATCTTTTGGAGGTATTTCAGCACAATTCAAAACACCAGTGGTTTCACATGCAAACAAATGTCACATTTTGTTACAGAACTTGTGCAGATACCAATGGAAAGCAGCACACAAAAACATCAACACAGCTCTGTTTCCATTCCTCACACCTGTGGTCAAAGTCAGAAGTATTTCTGTCAGACCACTCATATACTCTTTACAACAGGAAATGACTCGGACTCTGTGAGGTTAGTGGCTTGTTGCTATAGAAGCCATAGCAGGAAGTTTAACTTTAGAAATACAGTGACACACAAGTGTGGCATATCTTACTAGATACATGTAGTTAAAAAAGTACATTCAATAAAATTACTATTTGAATGTGAATAAAAATCAAACAAGCAGAATGATCACACAATAATTCCATCTTTCCTGAGCTTCTACAATCTGTTTGATTATTTGTATATGGCTACTTGGTGTGTACAGTAAGTGCTGACATGAGTGATTAGTACATACACAATATCATATTATAACACGGTTTGTGGTAAAGCTAATGTACAGTAGCTAGAGATGGAGAGATGAGTGAGAAATTTCTTTTTGCTTTGAACCATGAATTCTTCTCATTTTTTCCCCTTAATGGTCTCATACGTGTCCTGATCATGAGGCCTGAGACCCTGAGGTTGGAGGAGAGAGAGGGACAAAACGGATGTGGCAAGTGTCAGCACCATTTCAACAGAAGCTTACCAGACCAACCACAAGCTGTAGCTGCAGTTCAGACTTCATGTGCTAAACTCCCTACAACTATCTTCCCTATAGTGAAAATGTTGTGAATGTTTTCTATGTATACAGCTACTACAGTTCTGTTTGGAGTATTCAAATACTAATATTATTCAATTACTATTCACTCATTACTGATACTATACCATTACTAAAACTATTCAAAGACTATGATTCACATATAGCTGAAGCAGGGGTATAAGTAGCAGAAGATCTTGTATATTGTCTGATAAATCTTGAGGTGTCTTCAGTTTAAAGTGCAATGCAATGAAACAGAAATACATTTGTGACTACACAGAGAATTGAACAATCACAACACAAAAAGAATTACCTCATAAACTCCTTCACCAGCATTTTTGTTCTGAAAAACATCAGAAAGAAAATATCATTAGAAAGGCTGAAGAGATGCGTGTATACACACAAACACACATACACACTACTTAAAAACACTTTAAAAACAGTGACATTAAGTTCAAATAATGTTGATTTTGTTACATTGCGTTGATGAGGTAACAGCATATGATGGTATCATAAGAAACTCTGATGGATGTACACTTGATGTGTACACAGCACTCATACTGACACACAGGGTGAATAAGAGACTTACAGAAGTATTCTGAGAGAGCGCTTCAAATGACAGGATGTATCAGTGTGAAGGGAGCCGATAGATTGATAGAAAGATTACATTATAAGATGTCCCCAGAGTAAAAGAAAGATGTGCTACTCAGCTCACCTGCACAAAACTGAGTTATGTGAGTTACATTCACATTGTGACGTTTTGTTCTAGCACTTTTGAATGAAAATCAGTCTGTCTGTCTCTCTGTCTGTCTGTCTGTGTGTATGATCTGATCTGTTTTTGGCATTTAATGATAACCTTATTACTATGAAGCGTTATATATGTTACGTACTGCATATACACAGTAACTTGTAATGCCAAACATAATAAAGTCTGAAAAGACATTTGAAACCTATAATTTATATATATTAATTCTAAATACATCATTGTAAATCTTTAAACTGCTCAATCATGATAAAACACTAATTTTTAATAATTGTCTATGATAATTATTTATGTTTTGCTAAATTTATGGATTGGGTTTCTTAGACATTATCACTGATCTTTTTGTTGCTGTTATTTAAAGAGAGTGTTACAGTTCTTAATTATTATTAGTGATTCAAAACGTATTTCTTTTTGTGGTTATCATAGTATCATTTATATGGTCTCTTGTGCTGCTGACAGGGGTGCATTTGTTCTGCGTTGGTCAAATGATCCTTAAATATCTCAACATATCAGACAGCTTATCTCTAAGAAATTATTCCCATTATGCTGATCATATGGCCTTACAAATGTTTAACATATACAGCATGTCCACTGTTTTAATGACATTTGATAAACAAGTATGTGCCCATGACTGTCAACATGAAGTTATATTTATACCATCAGAATGCAGGATTTCATTACATTCTCAAAAATTAATATTTTTCCTGTTTTGTCATTCAAATATTAGAAGTCACTTTAACCAATTAATACTTTAACTAATGAATAGTTCTGTTAGAATGTGATAATGAAAACAAAAGCAATGCTGCAAATTATTGTTGCTGTTTAAAATAACAGTTTATGTTTTTAATGATTTTAAAATTAATTTGCCATATTCATAAAAATAAGAAACTAAGTAAACACTGTGTTTTATAAACCTGTTAAAACTGTTGAGCTGTTTAATTGTAAGGTTAATTTGGTTGGTCTTATCTTTCAGAAAGCACTGGATGAGACCTAAATATCTTTAATAATTATAATTATTTGTAATTTATAGTCATTATAATTATAATGTAATTTACTGTAATTCTTGACCAATTGTATGTATCCATGAGTAAAAGTGTCAGTTTCTTTCATATAAAACAGCTGAATATACATGAAAAGATCAGTCTTACCTTCATGTGAGAGTTTTTCTCTGCTTGTTTATTCCTTAGCTGTTAAAAAAATCAGTTTTTAGAACAGTTCATAATTGTTATTATTATTTTAATTATCATTATTTAAGTACTGGTTTAGAGCTCATTGCTTTGATGAAGGTTCGATTAGCGTTTGATTAAGTTTACGGTACCTTCAGTCGGCAGTACAGGATAGTAAGAACGATCCCATAGACAAACAGAACAGCATCCAAGATGTAACATATCTGCGGCTCCTTCAAATTTACTGCGTCTTTCAAAAAAATACAAATAATTAGTGTGGAATAATTATTAGGAATAATTAGTATAATTAACATATACTTACATTGTGCTACAAATGTATGAAGTATGTATAAACTATATCACATTTATTATCACAGAAATACTGTGCCCTCCATAAGTTTTGGGACAGTAAAGAAAAATATCACTCTGCTTGCTGTAAAGTCAACACATTTTTTATGATTAGAAGATTAATGTGAGGCAAAAGTACAGAATGTCACATTTTGTTATTTGGCTGTTTCAGCACATCATTATTTTTAGATTTAGGATTTAGAGGAACAGCAGTTTCATCGCTCTGTGTAATGTGAGTCTAAGTATTGGGGCAACTGGCTCACAATTGTGTTTCTAAGTCATCTGCAGTTTTCTGCTGCATTATTTGTTCAAACATTAAAAGCAAAAAAAAAAGTTCTGTCCATTGCTTCCGCAGTCTTGTGTTCGGTGGGAACACACATAAGCCAATATGAAGATGAGGAAACTGACAGAAAGCAGTGAGAAATGACCACAAATGTGACTGTCCCAATACTTATGGAGAGTACAGTATACTACAAACTACAAAGTTCAACGAGTCAGTTTTATAGGTCACGGAGTGTATTTACTCCTGGTGTAATAAATTTTTCTTACAATTGTTTTTATCTTACGTCTGTAACACCATGTATAGACATGTGAGCATGTATGACTAAGCTTAAATATTAAAATAATCTGAGCTGATTGCTACATTATTATATACATTTAATCTGTAAACACAATTTCATGAGCTTTGGTCAAGCAGCTGTCACTGTTGTGTTTAGTGTGGAGTTCAAGCCATCTTGTTTTCAGCTTAAAAAATGAGCTGCTTCCTGGCAACAAAGTTCCATTTCCTTTAAAATGCAGCAGTTTAATGATCACAGAATTGAATATTCTTTAGTTGAACACACATGCACAAACAAAAAACAGCCTTTATGAACGCTCAAGTGGTTTAAGGACTGATCTAGTCTGACACCATTTTAACGAAAATCTTTTTCAAAATGAAGTGTCCATTGGTAAAATACAGAATAGAAACCTTGTCCCTAACCAACAAATGCTACTTCCATAATTATCAACCAGAAAACAATTCTTGTTTTTCTTCACATTATGTAGGTGACTAACTGTACAACAAAAAAGTATATATATATATATATATATATATATATATATATATATATATATAAAAATGAAACACCTTTTTTGCCATTTGGCTAAAACAAACGGTTTACAAGTTCAGTGGACAGTGTGACTTCCTGGAAATGTTTAAAAAGGTACGGCAAGGAAGATAACCAATATTCACAGCATGTTATTCTCTTGTACTTAAAATGTTAAAAAAATAAAGTACTTAAATTATTTGAAATAATGGGCAATTACCTTGAAATTACTTACCAGCACTGCTGAAGCTGAGCCAAAGAGTGAGGAAAGAAACGGGGAGGCCAGCCTTTATCATCATGATCAGAAACTGTAGCCCAATCTGTGGAGAACCTCTCTAAACAGGCACCTCAAAAGGGGCTTCTCAGTAAACAGATGCAAAATGAGCATCAGAGGCAGACAAAAGGGAAGTTGTGGTGAAAATTTATCAGTTTTGAAGTTGAAACCCCTCCCACCAGTGTGACGAAGAGGAAAAAGCCGTATGATCAACTTTAGACCTGTGTCTTTTAAATGCTGACCCAATATTTCCACCCTGTAGCTCAACATGTTTCACACTGAACATTGAGACAGTCTGTAAACCTTCTCAAATGCTCTACTGTTGTTACAAACTGTACAGCTCTGGTCTAGCTTCAGCTTTTACAGGAAGATGTTGATAGATTATCTAAGGTAACAGGAAAATGTATATGCAAACACAAAAAGTTTTAAAATATTTATTAAGTTTTATAAGCATGTACACATGGAGAAACATTAGAACGGTTGTCTGTTGTAACATCACTATGTATCGGACAGAATCATAATCAGACACGGAGCAGCTCATGGAGATCCTTAGCGATCCACCTCACCAAACACAATATCCTGAGTGCCTGTGAAGAGACAACAGCTGAGTGACTGCAGTATTACTGACAGCTACAGAGAGATCTGACTGAGCTGCTTCACTTCCTCTGTTAACACACATTTATAATCACCTGATTCAGCTGCTGCCAAACTTGCCAAATCCACAGCAATTAAACGTTATCTCTTCAAAAAGACTGACCAACATTTACACTAATAAATGTTTATGTAGCAGAACTTCACAACACTAAAGAAAAATTGTCATTGTTTCTTGACTTATCTTTTACTTTCTGAAGAATCGCTTTGCAGCTGTAGCTACATGTCAACAGTTCTTAGTGACCAGAGACCCCACAAAGAAACCACAACACAGACCAGCTCGTGACTCTTCTGAGGCCATATGACAGATTTGTGTGATTGAAATTTCAGTTATCATTCACTGCATCCATTTTTTTGGGAGGTAACCTAAATTTATTTTTATTATGTTTGTCATTATTCAGCTAGGGCTGTGCAAATGAATTTGTACTTTCTTACTTGTACTTTCTGTGTTCAACAGAGGAAATAAAAACAGCATAAAGATTTGGAACAAAAAGTGAGCAAGTAAATAAGGACAGAATTTTCTTTTTTTGAGTGACCTATTGCTTTAATTATAATAGACTTTAAATAAATATGTGGTGTGCATTAAAAATCTGCTGTCAGTAGAAAAGGATTTATTAGAAGTTGTGAAGTCCTTACCAATGATTGCCACCACATCAGCCAGCATGTGTCCTTTAGACATTTGATCTAAACCGGCCTGAGGGACAAATCAGAGCACATCAACACCAAACCATCAGCTGGACAACAAGAGCCATGAAGTTCACATGTATTTACTATTTCATGTATTAATATCCAACAGTAATAAAATCTTTGTTTTAATTACCAAATGAGCAAAGCCAGGAGCTTTGATTTTGCAACGGTAAGGTCTGCTGGTACCATCAGACACCAGATACACCCCAAACTCGCCCTGCAACAGAACACAATTCAGTTACAAGAGAAACCGAATGAAAAGAAAAGCAGCCAACAACACATTCCCCACATGTATGGGTTATGAATACAAACAAAACCTCACCATGAATGATGGACAGGATGAAAAATGCCATTACAAACATTTCTCATATGATTCCAGCCGACAGTGAAAACACACTTACTTTTGGAGCTTCCACAGCTGTGTATGTGGCTCCTGGAGGAACCTGATAGCCTTCTGTGTACAGCTTAAAGTGATGAATAAGAGACTCCATTGACATCTGCATAACAAACACACACATCAAAATACTGAAAACCGTCAATTAAATTAATGTGCATAATATTTTCTATTGTTTCCTCAGTTCCCAGCTTAAAGGAGATTCTTTCTGTTTACAGACTGTTTACGTAACCACTATCTTTAAATACACTTCAGGTGTTTCAATCATTACGTAACTGCAGTGTGAGCTCCACAAACACACACACACATATTACCTTCATCTCAGATCTCTTGGGTGGGGCAACTTTAGCATCATCTACCTTGATCTCCCCCACAGGCATTTTGTTGAGACACTGATGCATGATTCTCAGAGATTGTCTCATCTCCTCCACACGACAAAGATACCTAAAAACAGAGTTACTCTATCTAATAATGATTTTAGCAAAGAGCGCAAAATGCACCCTGAAAGCATATGCATATTTTCCAGTATAAAAATATAATACATATTAGTATTATAATACATATTTTAATAATACATAAATATAATACATATTTTCTATAATAATCTAATCAGATTATTCACATTGCCCAATATCTCTTAGATAAGGCACTTGACTAGGTTATACAATGTTTATTTCAGTAAAATTAAAAGCAGTTTGTATCAGTTGTACTGTATTTTGTTGCATGATCTGAACATGTTCTGAAATGTATATTGAAAAATGACACATTTCACATGTGATACCATCAGTGTGAGTGGTGAGAAAAAAACAATTTATAGCATGCGGTTACATTTGGATTTCCTGTCATTCTTAGCTTTCAGAAGCTCTTAAAATGTGTCATCAGAACACGGTGAGGTGTGCTCACCTGTCATAGCAGTCGCCATTACTCCCAACAGCTACATCAAACTCCACCTCGTCATACTTGTCATACGGCTGCGTTTTCCTTAGATCCCATTTAATGCCAGAACCCCTCAACATCACCCCGCTGAGAGAGAGTGAGAGAGAGAGAGCAGAGTGCAGACAGAGAGCGAGAGCAGAGCGCAGACAGAGAGCGAGAAAGAGAGAGAGCAGAGTGCAGAGCACAGACAGAGAGCGAGAGCAGAGCGCAGAAAGAGAGCAGAGCGCAGACGGAGAGCGAGAAGGAGAGAGCAGAGCGCAGAGCACAGACGGAGAGCGAGAGCAGAGCGCAGAAAGAGAGCAGAGCGCAGACGGAGAGCGAGAAAGAGAGAGAGCAGAGCGCAGAGCGAGAGAGAGCGAGAGCAGAGCGCAGACGGAGAGCGAGAGCAGAGCGCAGACGGAGAGCGAGAGCGAGAGCAGAGCGCAGACGGAGAGCGAGAGCGAGAGCGAGACAGAGCGCAGACGGAGAGCGAGAGCGAGAGCGAGAGCAGAGCGCGAAGAGAGCGAGAGAGCGAGAGCGAGAGCAGAGCGCAGACGGAGAGCGAGAGCGCAGACAGAGCGAGAGCAGAGCGCAGACAGAGAGCGGAGAGCGAGAGCAGAGCGCAGACAGAGAGCGAGAGCAGCAGAGCGCAGACAGAGAGCGAGAGCGAGAGCAGAGCGCGAGAGAGCGAGCGAAGAGCGCAGACAGAAGCGAAAGAGCGCGAGAGCGAAAGAAGCGCAGACAGAGAGCGAGAGCGAGAGCAGACAAGCGAGAGCGAGAGCAGACAGAGAGCGGAGAGCGAACAGAGCGAGCGAAGCAGAGCGCAGACAGAAAGCGAGAGCGCAGAGCAGAGCGGCGAGAGCAGACAGAGAGCGAGAGCAGAGCGCAGACAGAGAGCGAGAGCAGAGCGCAGACAGAGAGCGAGAGCAAGCGCAGACAAGAGCGAGCGAGAGCAAGGCGCGGACAAGAGCGAGAGCAGAGCGCAGACAGAGAGCGAGGCGAGAGCAGAGCGCAGACAGAGAGCGAGAGCAGAGCGCAGACAGAGAGCGAGAGCGAGAGCAGAGCGCAGACAGAGAGCGAGAGCGAGAGCAGAGCGCAGACAGAGAGCGAGAGCAGAGCGCAGACAGAGAGCGAGAGCAGAGCGCAGACAGAGAGCGAGAGCGAGAGCAGAGCGCAGACAGAGAGCGAGAGCGAGAGCAGAGCGCAGACAGAGAGCGAGAGCGAGAGCAGAGCGCAGACAGAGAGCGAGCGAGAGCGAGAGCAGAGCGCAGACAGAGAGCGAGCGAGAGCGAGAGCAGAGCGCAGACAGAGAGCGGCGAGAGCGAGAGCAGAGCGCAGACAGAGAGCGAGAGCAAGAGGGCAGAGCGCAGACAGAGAGCGAGAGGGAGAGCAGAGCGCAGACAGAGAGCGAGAGGGAGAGCAGAGCGCAGACAGAGAGCGAGAGGGAGAGCAGAGCGCAGACAGAGAGCGAGGGGAGAGCAGAGCGAGACAGAGAGCGAGAGGGAGAGCAGAGCGCAGACAGAGAGGAAGCAGCGAGACAGAGAGCGAGAGGGCAGAGCGCATGACAGAGAGCGAGAGCGAGAGCAGAGCGCAGACAGAGAGCGAGAGCGAGAGCAGAGCGCAGACAGAGAGCGAGAGCAGAGCGCAGACAGAGAGCGAGAGCGAGAGCAGAGCGCAGACAGAGAGCGAGAGCGAGAGCAGAGCGCAGACAGAGAGCGAGAGCGAGAGCAGAGCGCAGACAGAGAGCGAGAGCGAGAGCAGAGCGCAGACAGAGAGCGAGAGCAGAGCGAGAGCAGAGCGCAGACAGAGAGCGAGAGCGAGAGCAGAGCGCAGACAGAGAGCGAGAGCGAGAGGGCAGAGCGCAGACAGAGAGCGAGAGGGCAGAGCGCAGACAGAGAGCGAGAGGGCAGAGCGCAGACAGAGAGCGAGAGGGCAGAGCGCAGACAGAGAGCGAGAGGGCAGAGCGCAGACAGAGAGCGAGAGCAGAGCGACAAGCGCAGACAGAGAGCGAGAGCGAAGAGAGCGCAGAGAGAGAGCGAGAGAGAGAGAGCGAGAGAGAGAGCGAGAGGGCAGAGCGCAGACAGAGAGCGAGAGAGAGCGAGAAGAGAGAGAGAGAGAGAGAGAGAGAGAGAGAGAGAGAGAGAGAGAGAGAGAGAGAGAGAGAGAGAGAGAGAGAGAGAAAGAATTTCCAGTCACTTACTGGAAATGTTATCAGTTCAGCAGAATACAGTGCTTAATGCCATGATCACAGTTTGATTTCGAAGGAACACATGCTGATTAAACTGAAAAACTTAAGATACTCACAATAAACAATAACTAACAATAATTTTCCTTGCAGTATTATTTAGTTTGATGTTTTTGTGTTGCGGATGAAAAGAACAAGAACTAGACGCCAAGTTTTAATATTATATCATAATAATGAATATCATAAAAATTCTGTCAATTTATTATTATCCGTCTTTTTAATGTTAGATTATGCATTTATTTATTTAAGAAGAGAACAGATGAACAGAGACTGTGTGTTCATGTTTGTTTTCTACAGAGACGGTCCAGGCCACTGAAACACATCCACAGTAGTTGCAGGAAACATCATGACTATCTGGCCACTTATCTTCACACTCAGCTGCTGTGACATTTTTACATTTGTATGTAGCAGTGACAGAAGCCACAGGCTGAGGAAAGACATGCAGAGATCAAACACAAGACAATTCTACATGATAACTAATATGCGCACTCACCACCAGCTGGACAGAGGTGGAATTACACTTACAAATTAAGCGGCCTCATGTAATCTGTCAAAATGAGGACAGCCTTCAGACCTTTTTTGTCACTGCTAAAAAAATTAATGATGGGAAATATCAGTTAACACAACCACTGCTGTATCTTTGTAGCGTCGGCTGCGATTGACTCCCTGCTGGCTGTCATTTCCATAAAGTTTATCCAATTTATTTTTAAATAAAATGTTTAACCTGAAGCCATAGTTAAGCGCATCCTCTGCCCCAATAACACCAATGCCAACAGTTCTGTTCCTCCAGATGCGATTGTTTGTCAACATCTGAAACACATTCAGTCATTCTTTTACAAACACCATACATATATGGCTACCAGTGGACAAAAACACTCAAAAACAGATTATCAGTTCTCTTTTCACATCTACAGCTTTAAAAATAAACCTGCAGTTATTCATAGAGAATATTTTTTTTTTTTTTACGTTGTTGTGCTTCAGATCTGCACATGGTCCTCTTTTGTTTATGTCCAGAATGTAACATGCAAAGATGAATGACAGAAGCAAGGAATTTACAACCAAATACGAAGTATCTATCCACTAGATGAGAAAAGCGCTGTATCTGTTAACAACTTCATTGGGCTCATTTGTTTGTCTGAAAAATCTGTGTTGTGGTGCACAAACCTCCTCAACTTCATCAATGCGAATAGAGAAATTCTTGCACCATTCATAGATGTCGTCCATGAGACCAAGAGGCAAATCCTGCAATCAGAGTGCCCAGCAGGTGAACAATTCAGCCTCACTGAAACATTACAAACACTCGAGTTCAAGTAAGATATAAACAAACCTGATGAACTCCACCAGGTCTCACGTATGCAGCATGCATCCTGGCTCCAGACACTCTCTCATAGAACTCGAACATCTACAAGATCCAAATATCTAAAGAGCCACATCTATGTTCCACTGATACACTAACTTAATATTTTGTAAGCAGCTGACTGCTGTTAACGATGGACCAATTTATTAATAGCAAAAACTTGCAGAAGTTTGTACCTTCTCTCTCTCCTCAAACATCCAGAAGAAGGGAGTCATGGCTCCAATGTCAAGAGCGTGGGTGGTGATGCCCATAATGTGGTTCAGGATACGGGTCATCTCTCCATACAGCACTACACAGGCCACATGCATATGAAGAACTGATACAGTCCAACTAGAAAAACTTATTTTAGGAAGAGGGACTCTAGAGTTCATAAATGCAAGAACCAAAGGACTTTTATAGCTGTTGTGACAGGGTGACTCTAACTGATCTCTGATCAGAGATCAGTGAATATGAGCTATGCTGAAAACACTGCATGTCTGACCTCTGATCCACTGTGCACGGGGAGGAGCCTGAATGTTCAGCAGCTTTTCTACAGCGAGTGCATATGCTTGCTCATTACACATCATAGACACATAGTCCAGCCTGTCAAAGTATGGAAGTGCCTGCAGCAATACACACACACACACATCAATTCAGTACACACAGAAAAACATCACAATTGACAAACACTGATCTAACAGATGAACGAAGCAAAATATCATAAACAACACAATACTGAACACAATAGAGTAACAGCTATGACATAATACACTTCTTCTTTTAGCACTTCTGCTGTGCAGAAGGAAGTCTGTTTTATGGATTGGATTTTTAAAAAATGTGTCCTTAACTTCTATTACTGCAGTAAATTAGACTATACTTACAATGCATCATGGCACCTGAGAATATTGTCCTGTCTACATTCTATGTTGTAGACACATTCTGTGAGTGTACGTTATTGGTAATGGCCATCCATCAGGGTATGAACTTCATGTACCTGCAGGTATGTCTTGTACTCAATCAGCTTCTCAGTGCCGCGGTGCAGGAGGCCAATGTGAGGGTCACACTTCTTTACAGACTCTCCGCTCAGCTCCATCACCAGACGCAGTACACCATGAGCTGCTGGGTGCTGAGGCCCAAAGTTGATGGTGAGGTTGGACACCTCCTTCTCTGCTGGTGGATCCTTATCTGAAAGAAGAGAGGTTATGATTATGTGATCAGTGTAACCTGCTGCTTGTTTGTGTAAATAGGTCAAACCAACCATTCCAGGGTGGAGGTGCCCATTTCTCAGTGATTGCACTGGGATACATCACTGCTCCAGCATACTGCTCCGCCCATTCAACATCCGGTTGCCATTGCTTCAACCTGAACCACAAGAGAAAAGTGCTGGTGTCACAGATCTGCATTAAAATGATGCCAGAACTACATTTTCTTAATCATCTGTACAATTACTAACCAGCTGCTCCTAGAGTGGCTTTCAAGTGGGATGGATGAAGTCAGAAAGTGTTGAAATACTTACGAGACCTCACACACATTCTGCTTGTGCTTTGTGTTATTTGAATTTAAAATGAATGCTACTTGGTTTAATATTTTGTTAGTTAATGCAATAACAGTTTTAGAAACATGATTACACATTTATAGAAGACTTCACAGATACAGGTGTTGTTTGCTTTGGAAGCTAAATTGCATTCAAGCAGAAAAGAAAATATGATCTTGAATCAATGACTTGTAAGTCTCATAATCTGAGAATTATTTTATTATTTCATCTCTACTTCCTACCATTACGAGAACCACGGAACTGAAGAAAACTGAAGGCCAGAATATGGCCAGAAAATATCATTTATGTTAACATGTTTTAACATGATGTTAATATGATTAAACACGACAGCTTAAGTTAAATAAGCCCACCCATGTCTATGATTTTCTAATGCTTTGTAGGACATGGCTTACTCATTTCATTACATGGTTGCTAGGGTACCATAAATGGTTTCTAGGGTGTAGCTAGATAGTTAACAGGTAAAACTAATAGACGCATGTGTCTGAATCAACAGGGCCAACTCTAATGTCTCTATGATGTTCTGATGCTGAGATACAGCTAATTCATGTTGGTAACTAGGGCATGGCTGGACAGTTTCTATGGTGATTATTAAATATTACTCACCATTCTAGTCAAAAGAGTCCACCCACTTGTCGCTACGTTTTGATGCCTCTCATGATTTTCAATGGAAGTCAGTGGGATGGTAACTAGGGTACTGTAACTGGTTGCTAGGCCGTGGCTATTAAATTGAAATGAATTTGTTGCTACTTGCGAAGCCAAATGATATAAGCCCACCCCCAAGTGTCTACGACATTATGATGCGGAGCTATGACGTCACAAAATCCAGCCAAATGTTAAGCCTACGGGATTTTTTTTTACCATTTTTTGATACGCCCAAGAAACATCGTACAGTGATCGCTTATTAAAGTCACAGCACACCTTAATAACCCGAAAACCTGACCGCGTATGCACGGATTGACAACAAACCGTGTCGTACGAGTTACATACCGAACTTTTGTCCAGAAAAGAAGGATGCAGGAGAGTGAAAGCGATGCTTTGCTTCACATAATAACATGTACAGGCCGTTTAATGGTATCAATGTTGTCCACGATATTTTCCAAGCAATTGTTGTTATCTAACCCAAATACTGCCACCTAAATCCGGCCGCTATCTACCATAACATATGAGGAACATATGAGGAACATATGATAACGCGCAGCTGGGTCGGGGGAAGCCTCACCTCTTCGGAAGCAGAACACATGCAGGAGTTTTGATATGAAATGTCACTGAAGGACGACCGAGCCTGCAGAGCGACCTCAGCATGCACGCCGCCATCTTTCCCCGCTGCTGCTTCTGCGCTGCGGCCTCACGGGCTGTTCGGGTCGCTGCTGCGCCATCTAGCGGTGCAGGCTTTAAACAGCAGCTCACCGCGCGTTACCCACCAACAGCCAGCAGGGGGCAGCGCACTCTTACAGCGGCATCGATAGCTGCCTCTCTTAATGTCCCGATGAAAAAACGAGCATTGTGTGCTCAGTGTTTTACGGTCATTTGGGAGCTACTGTGCAAAACAAACACTGCATCTGTAAAATACAACCGAAGAACAAACCAATAATTCAGGGCAATACATAACCCTGAATGACATGAATCAGTTATTCCTCATAGGGATTAATTAACTGTATCTGTACTGTAATCTGTATTCTAATACAGTGCTTGCACTTATTTACCTTGCTTATTTGCATTGCTGTACATGTTGTGTGTATATATAATATATATTGTTGGTGAAATTTCTAGCTATGTTTGCAGTAGATATCATGCTTCTGTATAGTATATATATGTATATGCATGCTTCATGCATCTTTATATCATCATGTGTACGTGCTGTCTGACTGCAGTCTTGATATGGATCTCATTTTCCATCTGAAGTCTGTGCACTTTGCAGGCCACTAACAGGCAACTGCAGTGCATTCATAAAGCACACACTTAAAACTTCAGTGCTTCTTAGAAAAACAGTGCTTTTATTTCTGATATACTGTGAAAAAATAATTACGTAACATTTTTTAAAAATATTGGAAAAATCAAAAGGAAATTAAAAAAATCAAAAACTTGTTGTACGTGTGCCAAACATTTTTCAGCTACCTAAAACAGTACAGTAAGGTCAACATTTATTTTCTAAGACACAGTTATACAAGATACACACTCCTACCAGCAGAAGAAAAGTATTGGAGCAAGAATGTGAGAGAAGTAAATGAACAGATTACATAAAGATTTTCATATTCTCATTCATTTGCACTCGCACATGCTCAGTCACACACACAACACACATATCTTCTTTGAAACTCTACACACACTCCTCTGGCCTTAAGCCGGTTTATAAAGTGAGGGAATATAAAAGTTATGTTTTCCTAAGGCCACTCTTCTTAAATGTTATCTACTTCATATTTCTTTCTTGTCTTCATGGAGCTTCAAGTTCTTAGACGAGAAGATGCAAACCCTGGTTAACATCTCCATCACTCAAATAATAAACCACCAGCATCAAGGCTGAGTGACTGGAAATTAAGATGCTCTGGATTTTAATTATCACCCAGTCAAGCTCAGCACAACGTATGCTCTTCCTTGTACTGTATCGAGTAAAAAAGTACCTCTGACATGATGTTTGTGCATTTTCTTTGCACCACTGAAAACATAATACTGCATTTAAAGAGTGCATCACACTGGATGAAGTAAATAATACTTTAAGCTGGATTACACGTGGGCAAGTATTTACAGGGCTCATTTGTTTTCAAAGTATTGCAATGCAGACAAAGACAAAACTATTTGTCGTGACCTGACTGTTCCAGTAACTTCTTGTGAGAAAGTGTCTTCATCCTCATGTTCTGATGATCCTCATTGTTTTGATATTGGCATCCTCCAAAATTTGTTAAATACAGTTCACAGCCAGAGCCCATCTCTGCTCCCCAAAGGTAGTTTGTGAATTGGCAGAAAATACTTCAAGTCAGTCGTCTGTGTTTGGCACAAATATCAGGTGTGTGTTTGTGTGAGGGAGTGAAAGAGCTCACAGTCTTTCAGCCATTTCTAAACTTATTATACAAGTCAACTGTATGCTAGCGTTTCTGAGTTACAAGATCAGTTTCAAATCACTCCATACATTACATCCAATTTGATCTTCATAATCTGTAAAACGGATGTGATAGCAGCCTGATCTCACATCAGTACGGGTGAGTTGGATCATACAGTCTGAGATCATCTCTGCTCTTCCCAACCCTGGAAATCCCCCAGCTCACTCACAACCTTTTAAACTCACAAACAACAAAAACAACAAATCTGCATATTTTCTTGTTTGCTGAGGTGAATATCACCCAAATAAAGACTGATACTCTAAAGTTGAACCTTTGGTCCAGAATCATTTACAGAAATATGACAAAAAAGATTTTCGGTAATATTCAAAACATATGCTCTAGACTATTGTGCAAATGAGAGATTACATATGGATTATGAGGGTAATCTAAGCTAAAATACTGGAATGCAGTGCAAACAATGACCCCACTACAAAGCACCATGGAAGAGTGGGCCATTCTTGTGTGTATATATATATATATATATATATATATATATATATATATATATATATATATATATATATATATATATATATATATATATATTTTGTTCCTAGTTGTACGATAGTGAACTAAATGGCTGTCATTGGTCATGACTGAAAACTGTTAAATGCTTCCTCAGCTGCGCTCTGTCATAATGTTTAAAGGGTTTGATTGTTTTTTTGGGTTGGATTTGTCACTTCATGAGGAGGCTTGAGAACGTTTGCTGCACTGTTACTGGATTATCATAACATGATTCAGCTGTTGTACTTTAAGGCTAGTTTAAACCTGTATAACTTGGTTGCTCAGCAGGTTGATATTGATTTACAAGCAAAGCAAGAAGTAAAAGTGTTTTTTTTCTCCAAACACTTCCATGTGCTTTGCTTCCAGGAGTCTTAGTGACTGCAGCTCATGTGCTCTTCATTTCCTCTGTCAAACAATCAAACCTTTGACACCACTAGTTACAATTTTCTGCTTGGCTTTTTCTACAAAGAATTTAATTACAAATAGTATCAGCATTAGAACTGGAGTAAAAAGTTCACTGATTTTTTAAAGAATTTCAGACATTTTTCAGCATTTTGTCCATGCAGTAACTGCAGCATATTAATAGATGATGTTTTGGACTTTGTCATTAAATGTTGTTGTAGCAATCATAAGCATAAGAAGAGAAACTGAAGAAGCTATTCAAGAGAATTCATACATGGATATCATCTGACCATCTCTGTCAGAGACCACTGTCAGACTGCTAGAAAACAGCCCCCTTCAGTTCTAATGAATTACTGTGTGATCTTATTCACATTATAAAGATCTTACAGGTTTTCCTGATTGTGACTTTCGCTTTCATGTCCTGGAGCTGCAAAATAAACGGCAACAATTTTCTGTTCTCATTTAACTGATCTCTGTTCACACTAAACTTTCTTTGTTTTTCACGCATCCTCCTTTTTCATTTGTGGTTCATTCATTATTTCTGTTCTGTGTATCTGTGTGTGACGGTGAGTGTGTGTACTTATATGGCCGACACTGGCATACCATCAGCTTATCAACGTTACGAAAACGTGATGCTTCTCTTTTACACGTGTGTTTGCATCCTCTGTGTGTGTCTGTGGGAATAATCGGAATGCTGTGAAGTATAGGAAAATCGTGTGGAACTTCCGTATTTCCCAAGACCAGTCTCTGGGGTTCCGGTACTGCCTCCAGCTCCTACGCTTGGCCCCACCCCGTACATCTCATACGCCGCCCCACCTTCCAATGGGCCGAGGCTGGGTGGAGCAAAACCCATCCGAAATGTCGGATAGTGTGATGGGTAGCCGTAATTTTCATATCCCAGCTGAGGGGCAGGGTCCAAGAGGCTGCAGTCAGGGGGAAAGTCGGTAGTCTGTGGGCCAGAACTGGGCTGCTGCTGCCCAGCGCGGGTGAAGGTGTTGAACTGCGCATAACTGTTGTGTGAGAGTCTAGAGGGAGGGCGAGGATCATAGCAGCCCGCTCGTGACCCTGGTGCCAAGCTGCTCGGTGTTCCAGGACCTGCAGTTGCTCCAGTTGCTCCTGAGCTACTGCTTACCACTGCAGCACCCCCCGGCTGGTTGGAGGTGCGATAGTCTGAGTAGTGCATGGATCGAGAGGCTGGACGGCCCTCATCGTGGGTGGAAGCTCGCACATTGTAGTAGCCGTTTGTTGGGTCCTGTTGGGCAAGAATAACATACATTTTCACACAATTTCAAAAAACAGAACATAAATTTTGGAACAACGATCCATTGTGGTATTTTACAAATAACTTTGGAATCATCAGACTAATGGTGGAATTAACTACTAATCCTACAGAAATGCAACCAATGAAAGAATGAGATTTGACATAATGCTGCAGTATAAGCGTGAAATATTGTGAAATAGTGTCATTTTATAGCAAAATGTTTAAAAACAGGTACACTGACTGGATTACATTTTTCGCAGGGCTTAGAAGTGGACGTTTTCTGCTGAACTGTTCTTATGCAACTGTCGTTTCCAAGGTAAAAACAACTTCTCTGATTGGTGGATCTCCCTTTAAGATTATGGCTAGCATAGTTCTTTATTGGCAATTAATTAATTAAAAAAAAATTCTGTGTGTCTAAGTATGTGTGTGTTTGTGCGTGCGTCTGTGTGTGAGATCGTTTCACCTTGAGCTCATAGTCCTGGCGTGTGTCCAGCGTGTCACTGCGCAGCTCCTGTTTGAGGTCTATGTCATCTTTAAAAGGCTGGGAGGAAGGAGAGAGGGTCACAGAAGGTAAAAACTAAACCATGAACCACAAGACAGCAACCAAGAGGGGGAGAGATGCAACATAAGAGGGAACAAGGAAAGCAACAGGAGATAAGAAGAAAATGAAGAATAAGAGAGGGAGATTGAGAGAGAAAAATAATTAAATTCAACTTTGAAAAATATCATTTCAAAGGAAATAAATTGGGAGTGAAGATGGTTAGTGCATTTTGCCGTTAAATGTTACATGACAAAGGTGTCCTAACTCTCGCTGTGTTAGGAACGTTTTAGCATTTTGGACAGAAAAGAATTATTGTGTTATATGAGGAAAGTTAAAATATCAATTAATTTGAGGGATAATTAAAATATATAGATCATATCTTGTGGTGACAAGTAACAGTTAAACGTAAGTGTACATTTCAGTGTTATCAGTGACTTTGTTACAATACAAGGCAGTAACAAACATGCTATAATAGTTCTCACATTCATGAATCAGGAGAATAGAAAATCAATTTTGAGTTTCTGTATTTTCCAAGTCTGTCCAGTCTTTATCGTAACATTGCAATGATTCTAAAATATAAATATTGTTAATGAATCGACTACGACTGTACATGAGCTGCTGTTTCTGTCCAGTTCTGTGAATGTTGCATAATTAAAAAGATAAATTGTTTATTTTAAGAAAACTAATATCTTATATATAGGAACAACTTATTTTAAATAATGACTTTTTTCAAAATTTTTTGCAATCTCAAAGTCCCTCTTTATCCTGCAGTTTTTCTTGCTGTGCTCTGTCAGAATTACTTACAGAATACATGGCTTTAACCATGCGTGTTGCTGTGGAGACACTGCCCGAGTCTTCCTCCAGGCTGTGGGTCTCTTTGTTTATGGTCTCTACCTTGATATCTGGCTTGCCAAGTGTGACCCCACGACGACCTGGATAATAAACATCACAGTGCACATCTGCATCATGGCAGCCCTAAACATGCGTTCACACGTTTCAGTTGTTGTAAATGATGTTAAGTAGTGATTGGTTTTATAATTTTTTACACATGCTTCTGCTTATGTTTTGTCAATGACAAACTTTGGATGTTGCTGTCTGAAATGGATTCAGGATTATTGTTAGATTACAGACAATATTCAACTTTAAAAAAAAATGTATAATAATAATAACCATTATAAGTAAATTCTGTTTTCATGAGTGTATTGTTCAGGAGGTTATTATCAGTGGGTTCTGATAACTTACTTCCTTTACGCTGTCTGTATAAGAGCAGCACTAATGCCAGTAAACACAGCAGCAGCAGAACAGAACAGCCTACAGTGCTGCCTGCGATGATGCCCACTGGCACGATTTCTGGAGCACAGAAAACCACAGAGGAACACTTTAAAACAGTTAAATGGTTAAACTGGTCAAGCCAGCAAACAACTACACTGTTTTTAACAGAAATGTTAAGGTTATGGACAATATAGGGTTATGATGATGTTATATAAACAGCTCTGTGGAGGAAATCCAGCTAGTCACTGAATAGAACAAATCCTTTTTTATCTAAGTTTCACCAGAACAATTTAGATCTTTCAATAACAAGTTGATAACGTGTTACTGTATAAATGGTCATTTGTAAACTAACAGGAAGTTGACATGAGACACCCGTTTCCACCACAAACAGAGAGAAAGTAGAGCCAATGGCATCAGAACAAACCCCCTCCAAATCAAGCTGTATGAAGCTCTGATTATATTGTGTGTTCTCATGTAGCCTCACCAGTCTCCTCCAGCGTGATGATCATGGTCCCAGGGCCGAATGAATTCCAGGCAGTGCAGTTGTATGTGGACTGGAAGTCTGACTCCATGACGTTGTTAATAGTGAGGGTGGACAGAACCGCTCCACCCTGTGATGTCAGTTTGCTTTGCTCCACTGTGTATCGTTCTGACAGGGTCCCCTTCTCCTTTTCCCACACGTTCTCCTTCCATGCCCACACCTGCGCACCCACACACACAAAAACACACACACGAGTGAAACAGTATCGGTGAAACCTGGGAAACCTGCAAAAGCATTAAACAAAACAATATACGGTCTCAAGGTAAACAACATATATACAACTGAATTATTTCTTTAATAATATTAGCCTTTATATTATCAAACATAAAATAGAACACTTCTTTCAAATAGACTAAAAATAACAGAACATAATTTGTACATTTACCAGAAGATTGAAAAGATAAATCAGTTATAAATATTTAGGCTGTAAAAAGCACATTCAGATGTGTAAAATGTACCTGAACTGTATCTGGTTCTCATACCCTGCACGCACGCACACACACACACACACACACACACACACACACACACACTTCACACAAGTAATGGGATAAGTGGTCTTTCCATGCTTCAACATGAGTTTGTGTGATGGTGAGAAAGCACAGGTTCCCCTCTGAAACCCACTGTATTATTCATGTTAAGCTGTGAGAATATTTAAAAATGAATACCCCCACGTTCACGGTAAGCTTCCATTTACCTCACAAACCAAGACTTCTGAAATGGCCAGAGCATTGAAAGATTGCTCTGGTCCTGTATTTCATATTTCATAAATCTTTTTCTGCAGATGCATTGGAGTCGTAGTTGTAAGTCATTCTAAATTACAATCACTCGTGTGTCTTCAGAAGCCAATGAGACAGTAGCAGCACATACAATAGACCACAGAGTGTTGATTTAGTCTTAGTCTATTTCTAAAAGAATAAACCAGGATTAATACAAGAAGACATACTGTTTGCCACATACAATAACAGTTTGTACAAACACACAAAAAGCACAATGACAGCTGGGTGCTGACAATGGAAAGCTAGTTAACACATCCCATATTTCCCTTCAGAATTCTTTCAGCATGTTTATTTTTGACTGTGGTGGAAATGGACAGCTGCTGTGCACAAACAGTCAAAGCTGTATTAACCTAAAACATTCCTTTACATTAGGAAACGCTGTAATGGGGGTTTCTCTGTTTTAAGGTGCTACTTGGTTGTTATTTCTTGAGTTCTTAGTTATGTTTCAGTGTTGTGTCAGATCTTTGGTATATTTTCTGGAATTAAAATCATACAGTAAATAAGGAGCTTTAAAATAAATGTGGGTAATATCAGATAAAACTCAGATCATTTGTATATTGAAATTTAATGAGATATTAATTTTGACATTTCTAACTTGTTACTGCAGAATTGTGTTTTCAAACAAATTTCAGCAGTTTTCTATTGAAACTCTAGAGGACACAGTCTGAAAATCTGAAGTGGTTTTATTTGCTCTCTTTCTAATCTCATTGTTGTCTAAGAGAAACAACTGAGATATTAAAGAGACCTGCAGTCATTTCCTATGTGAACAGTAATTAGGAATGCCCTAAATATAAATGTGATGTAAGGATGAACTTACAATTTTATCTGGTGGAGGAGTGCTGGCGATATAACACCTGACTTCTCCTCTCTTTCCTCGAACTGCATATTGGACAGGTTCACTGGAGATAATGGGTGGACCTGAATAAAGAGAGCAATGCTTTAAAAAACAAAAAACATAATCAGAGCAGCTACTTTTACTTGAAGGATCTGGAGCTCAAACACAACAGCATGTACTAGTTGTAGTATTCATTTACTGCGGTCATTCAGATATTATGTACATGCATGACATGCATTATACATGCATCATGTTACCAGATTAGTTCACTTCTACTATGTGATGTATATTTTCTATTTTTTAATCATTGATTTTCCCTGCTGTCTACAGGCCCATCAGACCAGACCTGCAAGCTATTTTTGAGTGGCGACACACCGCTGGCTTACAGTATACAGTATGTCTTACTGTAATCATGTCTTGAATGGTGTTGCATAATTCAGAATCACATGCTTACTATTGCTAAAAGTAATGAAAAAGCAAAGGGCAGTTCACACAGAACACAATTCTGTGTAAAAACAATCAGAACGGACCAATCAGAAAAAAGACAAAAAAGTGTCTTGAGAGCCAGTGTTTTGCATTGCACTTTTGTACTGTTCCTCAGTACTGTTCCTTAGCATGAGTTTTAAATGCAGACCATCGCTGCGAGTCGTAGACACCAGGGAGGATTCAGAACTTTAAAAACAAGCTCCTCCCTAATATTTATCTAATGACTCATGGAAACGTTCACATATACACTCCTGCATTATACTGACCATTGACAGTGAGTGTGACCTCTGTCTCGCCCACTCCAATCCTGGGCACAATGGCCTTACAGACATACTGACCAGCGTCTGCCTGACTTACTGACTTCAGATAGAGCTGGTTATTATTACTCAATACCTGTGCGTTACAGAAAGAGAACAATGATGTTAAACTATTATCTAAACAACAAACAAATGACACGCAGGATTGATAACTTCACTATCAAGCTGGAAACAGTGAAGCAGAGCGAAGAACACACAGACACATATAGAGAGATAATAGGTGTGTGTGTTAGAAATGAGAGAAAAGATTGTAAAGTTCTCAGAAAGAAGGTTGCTCACCATGCTTGAACCCTTTTTTGTCCAGGTGAGTGTGAGAGGAGGATTTCCTGCCCACTTGCAGTTTAGAGTGACATCTGAATCTACATCCACTGTTACTGGTTTGGGCTCAACCACCAGGATTGGGCCAACTGCGTGTTGACAAACAGACATTATAAAGAAGGTCCGTTTTTCATTTTGTTTGATGGTACATTACAAAAGAGAAACTAAATGTAGTTAAAAGCTTAAATCAGTTTGGAAATCAGTGCATTTAATATGATTAATTAATGATATATAATTCATATTACTGATTCACTAAACACACGCTATAGATTAGAAACATGTTTGAATAAATATTTCACCATGAAATCTGTACACACTTATTTTCAAGCTAATACTTACAGTGGACATCCACCAGTATGCTGACATTGGTGCTGCCCACAGCATTGAACACCTGACAGGACACGGGTTCAGTGAAGAACGAGTGGTCAGCTTTAGTGACAAACACACGCTCTCTTGCACCCTGTATGACCACACCTCCCTTTGCCCACCTAGTGACACCAAAACCACCATCATAAATACACAGAGTAACCGCCATGAAACCCACACAGTGAGGAAGTCGAGGATAACTTTGATCGGTCATTTTACACAGTGTTAAAGGAGCCGTTTCATCACACATACTTGTAGCCCATAACAGGAGGGTTTGCTGAAGCCTGGCACGTGAAGGTCACTCTCTCTCCCTCCAGCACTGAGCGAGGCTCAATAGATAATGTCACCACAGGCGGATCTGCAGAGCACATTCAGAACACAGAATACAGTCATTCATTACACAACAGACACACTGAAGAGATGAGCTGAGCTACACTGCAGCCAACACAAGAACCCTGCTGGAGCACACTTTCAAATGCTCATTATTCTGGCTACTGTATTTGAACAGAGACTCAAATAGCTGACAAGATTTATTAAACATTTTGACCAAATCACAGATCTAAAACTTTCAGAACAAAAGAACAATACAATAAAAATATTATTATTTTTTACACAATTACATGTTACTGTACAGGTGCTATAATATGTTACATTATTGGGTCCAGCATGGCAGGAACATAAGTAAATAATCTGATTCTATTTTGTGTATTTTTTTAAACAGATGCCTTCAACAAGCTCAGTTATTCAGTCAAGCTATTGTAAGAATGTAAAAAATAGTGACTGAATTACAGAAGAAACAGTAAAATAGCGCTGCACTCAC
Source organism: Chromobotia macracanthus (assembly GCA_036877525.1). NCBI lineage: Eukaryota > Metazoa > Chordata > Actinopteri > Cypriniformes > Botiidae > Chromobotia > Chromobotia macracanthus. The sequence continues at coordinate 819,064 of JAZGTH010000049.1, read as the reverse complement.
GGTGTACGTTGAGAGTGACAGTGGCCCGTTTGCCCATGGGCACAGCCAGGTTAGTGGCCACACAGGTGAAGTTCCTCCCTGTGTCTGTGTCTATAGGCAGAACAGGCAGGAAGCTCCGTGTGGTCACGCGTTTCCTGTCTGGAAGCACCTCCTACAGAGCAGAATTTACACTGACCTATCTGTTCTGACCAAAAGGTCTCAGAAGAGAAAACTAAGAATGTGTTTATGTTAAACAAAATAAGAGATGTTTTTTGTTTTTCTGAGAGAGGTTTAAGAAAAATCTTGTCTTTGTTCTCTGCTGAGTCATGTGGATGTGATGAACTATCTCACCGTGGTGCTGACAGCTCCCTCTATCGGCAGCCCATCTTTCTGCCACTCGATGACAGAGGCAGGTTTGGCTCCGCGGGACACACAGCTCATGTTGTAGGGGATCCCGGCTGTGAGGAGGATCTCTGGAGACCCCTCAATCACCGGATCATCAGGAGGAACTACAGACACCAACACAGTCCATCACAAACAACCCAAAAACCAAACCACTAATCTGTGTGTTTTAACATAGTAACCAAACTACTGCTCTCTACAATAAAACCATAAAACCTGCCTAAATTGAAATAGAGATAACAGCCATTGGATTAATTAACAGCAATGGATAACAAACAAATAAACACATAAAAAAAGCTCTCTAGCAAACAGCTAACTGACCAAAAAAAAAATCACTTGCTCTCCCTGTCCAAACCTGTGTGACTTCTTTCTTCTTTGAAACACAACAGGAGAGTCAGTGGTTGATCTTTAACAGGCAATTAATGCACAATAAATGAGACCTGGAGCTTTTAAGCTTTGAAAAGGACACACAGCCTCACACAATAATTGTCTAGAATCATAAAAGTTATTTCAGATCTTCTTTCCACAATAGCTTTGGGTAGGAAACTGTTATCTTCCCCAGTTTAATGTTAACTGATCAGTCTGTTTCGAGAACACATTCTTTCAGACCATTTCTTCTAATTTGATCAACGATTCAAAAGAACTTTATCTCAAAATAATGATTTATTTGAATCCCTCGTGAGCCTGTCAAGACCTAAATGGATGCCAAGTTTTTTAGTGAACAACTCTTTGAATTTCTGCCTGTTGGTCACACAAAACTTCAACATTTAGACTTTGATAGACTTTGATAGCTGACTGTTTGTTTGGGCAACTTTATAATATTTCAGTGCAGTGTTTTTGTGTCCTGAAGGGTTTGCTATATAACTACTTGGAAAAGTGCTGACTTTTGTGTTTTTCTTTTGTGTTTCTCAGGAGAAAGTCAGGTGGGTTTGGAATGAGGAGACGGTGAGTACACAATGATAGGTGAACTCTTGTATACAGATTCTCTTCTCAACTCCACACCTAAACAAACACACGTGTACAGAAAACTCACTAAGAACTGTAAGTTTGGCCCTTCGGGAGCGCAGCGCGGCCTCTGTTGCCTGGCATTCATACAGAGAGTCATCTGAGAGTTCTGCAGCAGAGATCTCCAAGTTATACTGACCAACATCCACCAGCCTTAATACACGATACCTCGGCCAGGCTGAAAGACAGATTATCACCTTTTTAATCAATCCAACTGATGATTTCGATAAAAGACAAATTCTTACACATATTTACAAGGCATGCACATACTGTAACAAGGCTTTTGACAGTCACACTGAACACTTTACTCAGAGGTTTGTTTGAATCCCTGTCTGTGCTACAGGGTGCTATGCAAAACGATTATGGCTTAGCAAGAAACACAATAAGTGCAAGCAATATAGTGTAGTGACGCTTGTCAACCACTGGGTGGCAGTACAGTTTGTTCTGTGGGGGAGTATGATATATGCTAGCACTATGACATGGACATTTCCTACTTCTCCTGCAAGAGAAATGACAAAAATTCTGCTGTGTATTACATCACACATCTCCAATCCATACACCCCTCTCTCTACCTCTGTGTCTCTCTAAAACTCTCGCCAATACTCTGGGATTGAGTTATCAGTATGTGCTCGGCTGTGGAGTATGTGTGGATGTATTTCTGCATGTGCACATTTGTGTGTGTGTGTGTGTGTGTGTGTGTGCAGGATTTGCTCACATGCTTTTATGTGAAAGCCATGGGGACAAACCAGTGAAGCATCAAAGTGTAAATACAACTACACTGAGTCAAAGTGAGAGAGAGTTAGACACGCATACACACACACACACACACACACACACAAAGCGAGAGAGAGAGAAAGGGGAAAAGAGACAGAGAAATGTTTCTCATGCCATTTCACATTCTTATAAGCAAAATCCAGCAAATGCAGCTTATCAGGACTAAATCTATCTATTTATAACAGCACAGACTTAAAATAACACATCCTGCCCTCACTGTTCTCATGATACTCCACAAGGAGTGAGAAAAAAATTGAGTGAACAAGTGGAGCAGAAAGCAAAAGAGCAAAAAGGGGAAAACAGGGCAGAAATAAACAAGAAAAGCAAGCAAGAAAGAAGGAAGGAGGTAAAAAGAAAGAGAGCTCCTCTCTTTTCACTGACCCCGGAGGTCTTCTCCGATGCCTAAGGCCAGTCCATCTTTGGTCCACTGCACAATGCCCGAATAGTTAGAGAGCACGCAGGACAGAACCACCCGCTGACTCAAAACCACCGACTGGTCTGCAGGCTCCTGAGAGAACCGAGCTGTCCACACTGAAACAATGAAGGAATTGTACGTTACAATGTGACATGATCAGAAAGAACTAACACAGTGTGAGACACCAAACAGTTTACTGGCTGTATTTATTGCAGATAAAGTTCATTTATACATTTATACAGCATACAAGATTTATGTTTTTTATGTTTTTAATGTGACATTAAATGTAAACGTAATGACTAAAACAGTAACACATCTATTCAGCATTTTCACTTTTACAATAAGCTTTTAAAGTCAATGAGGTTCTTTGAAAGAAAAGACTCCAAGACCAAATTCCAGACACATTTCTTCCCCCAAGAAACATGGTGTCTTCTCTGACACACACAACCATATCTGATACAGCAGACAAGCATGAGAATCCAGCTGTCTTACAATGAATGCTTTCATTCAGACTCTCGCGTTGTGTCTCTTTAATTGGACTGAAATCAAGAATGTTGGAAATTAAGTAAAGGCAACTCATATTTTCCCTGCATTCTTCTTCTCTTTGCTCAGTGGTTTTTCTTCCCCTTTTTTCAAGTCTGCTGAGAGGCTGTTTGCTGCCTCAGTTCTCCGCTGTCTGTCTTTCTTTCTCTTTCTTTCTTATCTTCTCTTTTCATGGGAATCCCTGTTAACACCATCATCTAACATAGTGTTGTTAGTTTGGGGCAAAATGAACAAGAACAGACGTTCCTTGTGATCTGTTTTGTCATTTTTGCACAATTACTTCCAGTTTTCTCTCTTTCTTTTTTAATGCATTTTTTCTCTCCCCAGCCCTGCCTTCTATTTCTGTGCTCTTCCTCTCTGGTTGGAGGGGGTTTGGAGACGGCCTGTCACATTCCATTTATCACATTAAATATCAGCCCTCTGGCCCTCTCTTGTTCTTTCTCTCTCCCCTCTCGTCCCTCCAGCATTCCTCTGTAGGTCCTCATCTCTCTCAGTTTCTTAACAACTGGCATATGCTCACTCATCCCCCGATCCTTTCTCTCCCCTCCTCTCTTTTCCATACAATATCTGCGATCTTTCTGTATAAAATTTAATGAAGTCCAACAAGAGAAAACAATCCAGTTAACGCTACATTTTAAGTTGGCCTTGTTAGTGTTGATGTGTTTTATGACTGGTGCTTGATAAAGCATCACTTTTATACTGTTATGAAGATTTTAACCTAACCGTTCCCTAAGTATTACATTTCAACATATAACTTGTTTGTGCTTTGGCAGTGCCCAGGGGAGCAACTGGGGGAAAAGAGCCTTGTTCATTTCCTGCTAGCACTGCGACTTGAACCAAGCCCGACTCTCTAACCATTAGGCCATGAGTGCCTCCAGTGTGTCAGGTTGCATTCATCATATATGTAAAACAATTTATGCACATTTACTGTATGTTCGTATAATGTTTTCATGACATTTATATGTACAGTTTTTTGGCAGCCATGTTTGGAATGCACTCAGGCAGCTATTATCCAATATGTAATTGAAAGAATTTTTGCCAAACTTGCATTTTAATATACTTCAAATCAGATGAACTGCATCATCAGCTTTATTCTTTAATAAAGAAATAATAAATTCAAATAATGCAATTATTTCTTACTTATTGCCATATTAATTTTACATTTAGTGTGTAAAAGGGCTTGAGGACCTTAAATTTAACAATTTAATAAAATTATTTGAATTTCCACCTTTTTAAATCTTAAAGACAACACCTGATGTGAGGTCATTTGAATATGAAATTCTGATTTCTCTTACTATAATAAATGGTTTCAGTATATAGGCTTATTGTCTGTGACTTAAGTAAAACAGAAAAAGAAGCTAGCAAACAAGGGAGAGAGAAAGAGACGAGAAATGAAGACAGACACAAATACAGTAATAGAGAGAGACATGCCTGGAGAACGTTAATGAGAGAAAGAGTGAGTGAGTGAGTGAGTGAGTGAGTGAGAGAGAGAGCGAGAGAGAGAGAGAGAGAGGCTTGTATAGTTTTCGTTATGTGGGTTATGCTGCAGTGACAAATTTAGAGTGTCCTGATTTTCTGAGTCTCTGAGTACCAGCAGCAGTCCATGCCACACTGCCAACGTCCTGACCAAAAAGACATGGTCACACACACACTCTGACCACATTTACATACCACACTCGTGTCCAGAACACACCACTTAACCAACCCGAAAAGCAGTCTCATTTACACATTTACATATACCCAAAATTCACTTCATTCACATTTATCCCTGCAGATTCTCACTACAGGATGGACTGGATCTAGTAAAATGCCTTTAGATGTATTTACAATGTGAAATGTAAAATGTGCAACATAGAATGAGATGATGTCATTTATATCATGATAAGCCCTGCGTGAACAGGGATAAAATGGATAAGCTCTGCCCATTTCCCAATAACCAGGGAGAACTCTGTGGATCACATTCAAAGAAAGGTCTTATTAAAGAAATCAGGATTTCATAGTGACAAAAGCCTGTATTTGGAGTCTGAGCTACAGCCCAAAGTTACACTCTGTGACTAAATGTGACTGTAATTTTTGTTGACATTTCGCTCATTAAGCGAGAACTCTAATTCTGAGATTTTTCTTCTACTACAGTTCAAACAAACACGTGCTTATGTTCTTTTACCTGTGGTCAAAAATCTGTCTCTGAATCCAAACACAAAACCCTGTACTTAAAAATCCCAGATAACTCCTCCACATGCAGCATAACTTCATGTGTTAGCCACTATCAAACAACAGAAGTGTCTGGACAGGAAAACGTGCCTGTACTGCAGCAAGGAGTCGTAACAGCTGACTTAACCTACACTACTCACACCTAAACAAACAACACACTTGCACTTTTACTCTTTCAACAGAAAAATGATTCTGATTTCAGACAACGCAAGTTATTGTTCTGTCATTGATGAATTATCATCATATTTATACTGCATTTAAACCAAATCATTACCTCAATCCTTTTTTACATTTTTGTTATAATTTCCCTCTCCATGCCTCTTTTTTCATCCTTTGCTCTTTGGCTCTCCTCAAATCAGGCACTTTCACAGGCGCAATGTGTTGCATCACCATAGCAACAGCTGACGTATGCAAAAAAAAACTACAGCAAAGGATGCTTCTCTCCATGTCTTTTTCATTCTTTCATCTTTTCTCACCCTATCTCATACTTTTTTCTCTCTTTCTGTCCTTCTCTTTACCTCTCTATCCCTCCTTTCTTGCTCTATCCAGCCCACTGTTGCTATAGAAACTGTTCTAATTGAAATAGGAATATAATTTCTCACTGGTTCCTCCTCTTCCCCCATGCCCATGTGCATCTTTCTAGTTTGGTCTTCTGCAGCATTGCATAGTTGATTTCAATGTTCTTTATCTGCATATAGCACTGTTGCAGCTTTTGTTGCCATGGCTACAGTGGGAACATTGACATAATATTCCATACAGTGACCATGGCAACCTCAAGGGTCATCAGTAGAGTGCAATGTTAATTCTTGGATGGAGCGTCCACTTCAAACGCATGAAGTATTAGCTAATACCTCACAGACATCTTTTCAATGAACTAAATATTTGGATTTCCAAATAAATATCAAGAGGCTGGGAACACCAGATGTGCTCTGTGTGTGTGGGGGTGTGTGTAATTGTTTTCAAAAATCAAGAAACACACACAAAATGACATCAAGCTTGCTCCCAGATGACACTGAGAAATGATGGCCATGCCACTTATTTCATGCGTTTGAGGCACTTCTGAACATTCTTTGTTTAAAGGAAAGAATCTCCCTGACTGACTGTTGTTATCTCCATAAATATCCTTTCACAGATGCTGATGAGTAACAGTCATTACTGTGTTCCTGATGCAGGGCTCACTAACCTGTTAAAATGTCTTTATACTGTGAATTACAGCATCTGAACATCTGTTTAATGGTTTAATTGTTGAATTGTTGAAAAATGGTTTAACATCTTTATACGTCTGTATATAACCTCACTGGTCGACCAGTTACAATGCTTTTATTGTAGAATGCCACACTGTGATTTTATTTCAGGCCAGATGATTGGTCAATTCTGCCTAATATGCCCTCCCCAACTGGGAAACTTGAGAAAACAAGAAATGACATCACCATCATCATCAAGCACATTCCATTGCATTGGGGGAGGGGAGACGGTGGTAGGGGTGTGTGAACCCCCCCCCAACACACACACACAGACACACACACACACACACAGACACACACACAGACAGACACACACAGACACACACACACACACACACACACACAGACAGACACACACACAGACAGACAGACAGACACACAGACACACACACACACAGCAGAGTCTCATCAGTGTCTGCGGAGTGTCTCTTGATCATGTGTTCTCTTTTAATCCACGTGCTTCTCCATCTCTCCATCTCTCTCTCTCTCTCCATCTCTCTCTCTCTCTCTCTCCCCTCATTTCTTTCTGTCCCGTTCCCTCTCTCGTTTTGTGATCCCTCCCCCTCCTCTGACTACAGGAATGCAAGAAACACATCTGGAACTTATTAGAGAGAAGGAAGGGGGAAACGAACTGGGGGATGGAAAGAGGGAGCATGGAAAAATTAGAAGACTGACAAAAGAATGAAAAGCAGAATGAGGGCCAGAAAAAGCGTCCCCTCGACCAAAACCATTTCTGTAAAGTAAGAGATGAAGACAAATGTTCAACAACACAAAAAGTACAGGCTAACTATGATCAAACACGCTGTGAATGAATGAAAAGAAAACATGTTGAGACTGTTTAAACGGGCAGGGATGTCGGGGGGTTTAAAGATTCCTGTTTAAGTCAGACCTTTGAACTTTTCCCCCCATATTCATCGGAAGAGAGATAAAGAGAGAAACAGCAAAACAGAGGGTGCGAGTGGCCTCGTCTATGAAAGCGGTCAGGCGTGAGTAATAATGCCTTTCTCTCCCTCTGGCATAACCCAACAATCCCTAACCCCCAACCAACAACATCCACAACAACAACAGAAAAAGAGAAAAACAAGAATCTTTGTTAATTCAGTTCCTCGATTTCACCCACCTGTCACCAATTCCTCTGTATCTGTTACAGTCTTACCTCCACAAACACCCATACACTCCACTGCAGCTTCCATTACTACATAATAAAGACAATACCAACAAGACAAAGAAATAAAGCTCACAAACCAAGGAGGCCCATGTTAACAGAGATTCAGCTATCAGAACATCTCATCTTTACTTTAGTATATGGAATACTCTGTAAACTATCCAGAGTAAGACTACACCAAAAGAAAATAATCACTGTTTTCTTACACATTACCAATAACACAAGCGTTTGTGGAATGCGTATGGACGAGGTTATTCTGTTCTACAAACCTGCTCATGGGCAGCTACACTCCTGCTGAGCTCAGTTCAAAATTCTGTTCTGGCACACATGCAGTTGAACCCCATGACATTAATTAGCTGGTTCAGGTGAGTTTGATTAGATGGAACTCAGCAAGAATGAATATCCCTTGAATGTAGTATTTACTTCTGTGCATGCTTTCCACAACTCTATAGACAACATACAGAACAAAGAAACCTTCTTTTATCTATCTTATATCTTTTTTATTTTAGAAAAAACTGTTTAACCACTGTTGTCGGTACTGCTGACACTGCACAAATGTACATGATGAGCCCATTGGTTTGATACTGTGCTGCTGTACAGATTCATCAAAGACAAAAAGGGACAAAGATAAATATAAAACCTGCCCAACATCGATGCCCTACAGAAACACAATAAACACACCTTACAACACACCACAAAACCTGCCCAACATCGATGCCCTACAGAAACACAATAAACAAACCGCAAAACCTGCACAACATCGGTGCCCTACAGAAACACAATAAACACACCTTACAACACACAGCAAAACCTGCACAACATCGATGCCCTACAGAAACACAATAAACACACCTTACAACACACAGCAAAACCTGCCCAACATCGATGCCCTACAGAAACACAATAAACAAACCTTACAACACACAGCAAAACCTGCCCAACATCGATGCCCTACAGAAACACAATAAACACACCTTACAACACACAGCAAAACCTGCCCAACATCGATGCCCTACAGAAACACAATAAACACACCTTACAACACACAGCAAAACCTGCCCAACATCGATGCCCTACAGAAACACAATAAACAAACCTTACAACACACAGCAAAACCTGCCCAACATCGATGCCCTACAGAAACACAATAAACAAACCTTACAACACACAGCAAAACCTGCCCAACATCGATGCCCTACAGAAACACAATAAACACACCTTACAACACACAGCAAAACCTGCCCAACATCGATGCCCTACAGAAACACAATAAACACACCTCACAACACACAGCAAAACCTGCACAACATCGATGCCCTACAGAAACACAATAAACAAACCTTACAACACACAGCAAAACCTGCCCAACATCGATGCCCTACAGAAACACAATAAACACACCTCACAACACACAGCAAAACCTGCCCAACATCGATGCCCTACAGAAACACAATAAACAAACCTTACAACACACAGCAAAACCTGCCCAACATCGATGCCCTACAGAAACACAATAAACACACCTTACAACACACAGCAAAACCTGCCCAACATCGATGCCCTACAGAAACACAATAAACAAACCTTACAACACACAGCAAAACCTGCCCAACATCGATGCCCTACAGAAACACAATAAACAAACCCGCACAAACCTGCACAACATCGGTTGCCCTACAGAAACACAATAAACCTTACAACACACAGCAAAACCTGCCCAACATCGATGCCCTACAGAAACACAATAAACACACCTTACAACACACAGCAAAACCTGCCCAACATCGATGCCCTACAGAAACACAATAAACACACCTTACAACACACCGCAAAACCTGCCCAACATCGATGCCCTACAGAAACACAATAAACACACCTTACAACACACAGCAAAACCTGCCCAACATCGATGCCCTACAGAAACACAATAAACAAACCTTACAACACACAGCAAAACCTGCCCAACATCGATGCCCTACAGAAACACAATAAACAAACCTTACAACACACAGCAAAACCTGCCCAACATCGATGCCCTACAGAAACACAATAAACAAACCTTACAACACACAGCAAAACCTGCCCAACATCGATGCCCTACAGAAACACAATAAACAAACCTTACAACACACAGCAAAACCTGCCCAACATCGATGCCCTACAGAAACACAATAAACAAACCTTACAACACACCGCAAAACCTGCCCAACATCGATGCCCTACAGAAACACAACAAACCTTACAACACACAGCAAAACCTGCACAACATCGATGCCCTACAGAAACACAATAAACACACCTCACAACACACAGCAAAACCTGCCCAACATCGATGCCCTACAGAAACACAATAAACAAACCTTACAACACACAGCAAAACCTGCCCAACATCGGTGCCCTACAGAAACACAATAAACAAACCTTACAACACACAGCAAAACCTGCCCAACATCGATGCCCTACAGAAACACAATAAACACACCTTACAACACACAGCAAAACCTGCCCAACATCGATGCCCTACAGAAACACAATAAACACACCTCACAACACACAGCAAAACCTGCCCAACATCGATGCCCTACAGAAACACAATAAACAAACCTTACAACACACAGCAAAACCTGCCCAACATCGATGCCCTACAGAAACACAATAAACAAACCTTACAACACACAGCAAAACCTGCCCAACATCGGTGCCCTACAGAAACACAATAAACAAACCTTACAACACACAGCAAAACCTGCCCAACATCGATGCCCTACAGAAACACAATAAACACACCTCACAACACACAGCAAAACCTGCCCAACATCGATGCCCTACAGAAACACAATAAACACACCTCACAACACACAGCAAAACCTGCCCAACATCGGTGCCCTACAGAAACACAATAAACAAACCTTACAACACACAGCAAAACCTGCACAACATCGATGCCCTACAGAAACACAATAAACACACCTTACAACACACAGCAAAACATCGATGCCCTACAGAAACACAATAAACACACCTTACAACACACAGCAAAACCTGCCCAACATCGATGCCCTACAGAAACACAATAAACAAACCTTACAACACACCGCAAAACCTGCCCAACATCGATGCCCTACAGAAACACAATAAACACACCTTACAACACACAGCAAAACCTGCCCAACATCGGTGCCCTACAGAAACACAATAAACAAACCTTACAACACACAGCAAAACCTGCCCAACATCGGTGCCCTACAGAAACACAATAAACAAACCTTACAACACACAGCAAAACCTGCCCAACATCGGTGCCCTACAGAAACACAATAAACAAACCTTACAACACACAGCAAAACCTGCCCAACATCGATGCCCTACAGAAACACAATAAACAAACCTTACAACACACAGCAAAACCTGCCCAACATCGATGCCCTACAGAAACACAATAAACAAACCTTACAACACACAGCAAAACCTGCCCAACATCGATGCCCTACAGAAACACAATAAACAAACCTTACAACACACAGCAAAACCTGCCCAACATCGGTGCCCTACAGAAACACAATAAACACACCTTACAACACACAGCAAAACCTGCACAACATCGATGCCCTACAGAAACACAATAAACACACCTTACAACACACAGCAAAACATCGATGCCCTACAGAAACACAATAAACAAACCTTACAACACACAGCAAAACCTGCCCAACATCGGTGCCCTACAGAAACACAATAAACAAACCTTACAACACACAGCAAAACCTGCCCAACATCGGTGCCCTACAGAAACACAATAAACAAACCTTACAACACACAGCAAAACCTGCCCAACATCGATGCCCTACAGAAACACAATAAACAAACCTTACAACACACAGCAAAACCTGCACAACATCGGTGCCCTACAGAAACACAATAAACAAACCTTACAACACACAGCAAAACCTGCACAACATCGATGCCCTACAGAAACACAATAAACAAACCTTACAACACACAGCAAAACCTGCCCAACATCGATGCCCTACAGAAACACAATAAACAAACCTTACAACACACAGCAAAACCTGCACAACATCGGTGCCCTACAGAAACACAATAAACAAACCTTACAACACACAGCAAAACCTGCCCAACATCGATGCCCTACAGAAACACAATAAACAAACCTTACAACACACAGCAAAACCTGCCCAACATCGATGCCCTACAGAAACACAATAAACAAACCTTACAACACACAGCAAAACCTGCCCAACATCGATGCCCTACAGAAACACAATAAACACACCTTACAACACACAGCAAAACCTGCCCAACATCGGTGCCCTACAGAAACACAATAAACAAACCTTACAACACACAGCAAAACCTGCCCAACATCGGTGCCCTACAGAAACACAATAAACAAACCTTACAACACACAGCAAAACCTGCCCAACATCGATGCCCTACAGAAACACAATAAACAAACCTTACAACACACAGCACAACATCGATGCCCTACAGAAACACAATAAACAAACCTTACAACACACAGCAAAACCTGCCCAACATCGATGCCCTACAGAAACACAATAAACAAACCTTACAACACACAGCAAAACCTGCCCAACATCGATGCCCTACAGAAACACAATAAACAAACCTTACAACACACCGCAAAACCTGCCCAACATCGATGCCCTACAGAAACACAATAAACAAACCTTACAACACACAGCAAAACCTGCCCAACATCGATGCCCTACAGAAACACAATAAACACACCTTACAACACACAGCAAAACCTGCCCAACATCGATGCCCTACAGAAACACAATAAACACACCTCACAACACACAGCAAAACCTGCACAACATCGATGCCCTACAGAAACACAATAAACAAACCTTACAACACACAGCAAAACCTGCCCAACATCGATGCCCTACAGAAACACAATAAACAAACCGCAAAACCTGCACAACATCGATGCCCTACAGAAACACAATAAACACACCTTACAACACACAGCAAAACCTGCCCAACATCGATGCCCTACAGAAACACAATAAACAAACCTTACAACACACAGCAAAACCTGCACAACATCGATGCCCTACAGAAACACAATAAACAAACCTTACAACACACAACAAAACCTGCACAACATCGATGCCCTACAGAAACACAATAAACAAACCTTACAACACACAGCAAAACCTGCCCAACATCGATGCCCTACAGAAACACAATAAACAAACCTTACAACACACAGCAAAACCTGCACAATATTAAAGGTATGGTGATGATAATACTAAACCTCATACGGGGTCATAGTGACAGTACATGCCTGTACACTGGTGTCAGCAGTGGAGTTTGTGGAGGTTTTGTGCTTGGATGTGATGGTCTTACATTAGAGTTCATACTATACAAAAGTTTATCAGGCACTAAAAATGCTGATATCACACCCTTGAGCAGAGCAGGGTAGGTGATTTTTTTCCAGAAACATTTTTTGTTGTGCAGGTTTAAAGTCTGTTCACATCCTAAAAGCCATCACTAAGTAAAAAATTCTCTACATATATTTATATATTCATATAAATATAGATCTGGTTGACAATAATAAATAATGATAGGATGTCCAACTTACCTGTCAAACTGTGTTCACGTGTTGGGGGCGTGGCTTTGCAGAGCTTTTAAGGGAGGGCGGGATCTTATGATTTCAAAGCTAGCTTGTTTTAGCTAGCCTCTCTGAAACTGCCTTCCCTACCTTCAATAATAAGAACAATGGGTGCACTGTTGTAAGGTCATCACAATACTCTCTCTGTTAACCCCTAAATCTGACTCTGAAAGGGCCAATTTACCTGCCAAGTCATGCTGCTCTGTGATCAGATGTGTTACCATTGTGATTTGTGTTTCACCACTGACGCCTTAATCCACTCCACCTTAAGAACAACAGTAATAAATCATTACTAATGACATCAGCGCGCGTGCATTACTGGACCAAGGCTCGAACAAAACCAATGCGGTCGAAACTCAATGTGTTCTGAGCGTCACATTAGGCGTGTGTTAGCGGTAATGCATGCTGTACATTAAAGTATTCTGGAATGTGGATCTTATTTTAAATATTCATATTATGCGTTCATTATTCATTCACTGTATTGCTGAATATTCATTTAGCGACAGTTTCTGTCGCATTCTGACGTTTAAAGTATTTCAGTCTGACTGGGTGACACCTCAGCATGTTTTCAAAAGGCATTTCTCAATTCATTTTTATGTTTCTTTCTTGATTCTGGAATTATATAAGTTACTACGCACACCGATTTGGAGGCAATCCTAATGATAACTGGTGACATCATCTGCTGTGCCTTACTGGCACACAAACACGCCCTCACCTATGATGGAGTGATCTATACCTGCTCACTCTTCATCACACACACACACACACACACACACACACGTGTGTCACTGTACACAACAGGGTCTCCGCATAGGCGCGAACGCGCTTCTAAGATGTCGTAATGAACAGGTAGAGCTCTGTACTGTCGCCTAGCAACTCGCTGGCAGTGTTAATACATGGGCACCTGGATTGGCACAGCTCAGAGGCATCAGCTGGCACTGGCTGTACTGATAAATGTATATATTGACAAGCTGTGATCAGTCCATGTTTGACAGTGTTAGAGGTGCGCATGTCCCACAGACAGAAAACGAGCGACTGTTTCTTAATGCGGACGTCTGCTGGAGAAAAGCCTGCGCCTGCGCCTGCGCCTGCGTTTGTGTCTGCGCTTCCCCCGCTCGTCATGTCATGATCGCCGCACTGGCAGACTTCAGATCAGACATAATTGGCTCGCCGTCAACTTTGAACGCAAAGGTCATATAACATGTTAACGAGACGAGGACGCGTTTCTCCCGCTTCCTCACACACACACTCACACACACACTCTCATACACACTCACACACACACTCTCACACACACTCACACACTCACACACACACTCACACACACACACTCTCACACACACACACTCTCACACACACTCACACACACACACTCACTCACACACACTCACTCACACACACACACTCTCTCACAAACACACTCTCACTCACACACACACACACTCACTCACACGCACACACTCTCACACACACACACTCACAAACACACTCTCACACACACACACACACACACACACACTCACACACACGCACACACACTCACACACACACACACACTCGTTTCAGTCACTAAGAGCGACTCACCTCTGTGAAAAGTCAACGCCAGGCTCAGAAGCAGCAGCAGTGTGTGCATGGTTCAGCCGAGCTCAGTCCTCCGCATGAGGAGTGTACAAATCCCTCCGATGGTGGATTACAATCCCTCCATGAACGTGTTACATACGCGTCACCCCTCAAGCGCTTTCTATCGCATTTCTAGTCTTCCCCTCCTCTGCCCTCCTCAACGACTCTTCAGTTTCTTATTAGTGGCACATTCCTTGTACGTCTCTCTCTCTCTCTCTCTCTCTCTCTCTGCCCCCTCCCTTCTGTTTCTTTTCACCCACCCCAGGTCGGCCGTCCTCCTCTCATCTGAACCCGCGGGTGCGGGGAAACGAGCCTGCCGGGCGAACCTCACACGTACGCGCGTTATGCACACTGACCCGCATGTCCCCGAGTATGCTCAGTTCGTTTGTGACAAGACGCATGTGAGGACATGCATGTAGCTAAACGAACAACACAGAAAGATCAAATCGTGCAGAGACGCGACTGCAGCTGAACAGTGATGATATTTACACACTCGAACGCTTAGTTCATCTCTGGAGATGAGGTGACGTTTTACACTGACGTTCTCTCAGTGTTGGCGCTACGTAACTGTGTGTGCTGTGCCATCTGGTGGACTGTAAGTGGAAGATTTCAGGACGCGACGTCAACAAAATTAGTTACTGAGTTGTAGCTTTTAGAATAATTAAATATATGTATATAGGTATATATTTACAGGCCCAAGTCGAATAACGACGCATTACAATGGATTACAATCTTAACTATGTTGCCATGGAATCAGAAATCTGGGTTTCTGTAGAAATGGACTTGAGCCCGTTTGTGTGGATTACATGGGCAACAGCGCGGTGCTTTTTGCTGTAGAATTCAATTACACATCAAATTCATTACAGATAGTATTATGACCATCAGTTCTGTTTAATGTTTCATTGCACCTGGCATCATCTTGGTTTTCATTTTAACCATAAAACAACCACATACGGTTATCACAATGTACGCATCTAACTAACTAAACTACAGTTTTAGTAATAGCAAATACACAGACATTGTGTCAATTATTGACAGGTTCGTTTATTCTGCATCTTCGTGCTGTCCCTAGTTCTTAGACTCATTTCTTTTATGTGCCACAATAAAAGCGATCAACATCCGAGAATTGCGCCGCATCTCTGGCGGGACTCGAACCCGGAGCCTCTGGATTAGAAGCCACAGAGACTGAACCTACAAAACCCGATCAGACCTATTTAGAGGGTGTATACACCGCGTATATACCCAGCGTTACCTTCAGCATGCAGCAGCATCAGGACCATACTGTCGGCATTTTGGTTTTCCGCGGAGGGCCTGTAGGGGGAGCTCAAAGCCCATCAGCTACGATCAGCAGCAAGGGGCGCGAGTCACCAGCCGGTCCCTCAGAGCCGACATGACGGACTCCGGCTTCAGCACAGCCCTCATAGGTTAAAAGTAGAGATACACCAGATCGAAGTCAAAGACCAGAAGACAACGAAAGCCGACGGTGCTGTCGCCTCGCGTCGGTGCATTAAAGTCGCTCTTGAACACCGCCAAAACCAAGTCGACCAGCACGCGTTCTGCGCATGCGCGACGAAATCACTCACCAGCAGGTGAAAGCGAAACTTCATTCATCATTCGAGAATGATTTATTATCATCTCAGTCCTATAGCTTCCTGAATATATTAAGAAATCTACGAGTATATGTATGGTCATGTATGTTTATTTCTGAAAATCAAATTCTGTCTAGGCATATACCCTGAAGCCTTTGCAAAAAGAAACACATCATACAGAAACGCAAAACAATTAATCAAACAGCAAAACATGTACAAAGGAACTTACAAAAATATATCTATATTTTGGCCATCAACAAATACTTCAATTTATACATTTACATGTAGACATTTATAACATTTAAAACACGAGACTACTTGTGGTTTGACCTGTCAAAAACATAGATCGAGCTGTTTTTCAGTTAAAATCTATGAATTATAATAAAAGTACAGCCAGTTGATGCTTATCTAAATGTATGCCAGTGTGTGTGTTCATTACAGTATGTTCAGCAATTTACCCAACAGCTATAACAAAATATATTAGCATTTTCCAGACATTCTAAGTCACAAGAATTGATGCAACCATACATACACACATGCTACAATATAACAGTTTTGATTTGTTTTTTACTAACAACATGATTGTCAACTGTCTATATGCATACAAACACATACAAAGATTTTCTGTTTCCCACACTAAATGCATATATTACAATAAAGTATTTATATACATTTTCCTTTTTGTTAAACCTGCAGTCAGACATTTCTGAGCTTCAACCAAAAAGACAACAAAGTCAAACGTTTGAATTGGCCATCACAAAGCCCTAACCTTCATCTGATAGAAAATGTGTGTTCTGAACTTACGACGTGTGTGAGCAAGAAGGTCATTGCTGGAACCCAGAACTTTTTAACCATATTAAACAAATTAAATGCCACCAAATACTAACAAAGTGTTTGTAAACTCTGATAGAAATCCTTCTTTCTGCTATTATTAAAATAGAATGAAGCAGTAAAATAAAATGTAGTTTGTAAAAAGTTAGTAAAATAGAATAATGATCCAAAGCCTGGAAATGTTTTCTATGATTGAATATCAAGAATGTTGACAGTTTAAATGTAAAGGTCCTGGCAAACGTAGATGTCTTGACTTCACCTGTCCATCTGGTTTATGAACTATCTTTAGCAACACCAGTAAATCTTTATAAAACAGCTTTTAAACAAGCAAGAAAAAGGGCAGGAATGGGGTACATGAAATCCAACATTTCCCACATTTCATACATCCTTTTCTCCATGTTTCTCTGTCAGGCTCCATATAGGGGGTTGTTTACACAGTTCATTGGCTTCCAGACATATATAGTAGATACAACACTGGTTCCATTTACCAGATAATCAGATCCAACCAGCTCCTGGAAAGTTTATTTATTGCTTCACTTATTTTCACAATACATTCTTCAAAAACAAGCCTATGCCAAGAAGAGCAATTTACTGGCAAAATAAAGTAAAATCAGTGAGGTCAAAGTCCATTAAACAGGTAGGTGAGCCTTGTTCGTTGCTTTAGTGCTGTCCTAATAAAATGACAGACATGAGTTGCAGAACAAGTTAAACATTCTCCTCGCATTGTGCCATGAGCTTAAAGTTTCAAGTGTCGAGTCCGCCCTGATTTAAATCACTGCTGAATGTTTTCAGTGGTCACAGAGTTCAGTTCAGCTGTATTTGTCATGGCCCCTTCTGTAGGAAAGAGCTGTCGGGTTCAAGACTGATTCTGCTTTCTACACTTTCTTCAATGGG
This sequence comes from Chromobotia macracanthus, assembly GCA_036877525.1. Lineage (NCBI taxonomy): Eukaryota > Metazoa > Chordata > Actinopteri > Cypriniformes > Botiidae > Chromobotia > Chromobotia macracanthus. The sequence continues at coordinate 800,727 of JAZGTH010000049.1, read as the reverse complement.
CACATACAATCTGCCAGCTGCAGGATTCTGTGGTGGGAGAGGGAAGAGTGAATACTAATCCTCTAAAACAGGATTCGACTGTAGAATGACTATTGGCATCAGTTTGTGAAAACTGTTAACCATGAAGGTATTGCTGATATGTTGAGCAAGTTTTCAAAAGTACTTGTAAAATTTATGACTAACGTATTATAACTAAAAGAAATGATGGTTGAAAATTGACAGTACCATTAGATCCTCCGTTGTTCTCATGTTGCTGCTGAGCATGTCTTTGAAAAACAGAGATGGGTCTGGAATGTTTGGGAGTATATCATCTTTATGTCTGAGGAAAGAGAAGTGATTTTAGTACTCGAGTATTAGATTCATAGAATTTCACCCCCATTTACATAAAAACTGCAGTCTTGCACTATGATACAATGATACTGCTGTAAATTCATTAAAACTGTTGCACTGCCTAGATTACAGTGACGCTGCACAGTTCTGAGAAATGATCATTTAACAAGTTCTGCAAGTCTGTGGCCTCCTCTTTCACCCAACACTCTGAACTAAAGGGAAATTACATTGTACAAACTGTGTACGTAACTGTTTACAAGCACTCTTGCACAAGTTTTGGTCATGAACGACACTAAAAGTTGTCACAATTTGTTCTTGTTGAAATCCCTCCAGTATTACAAATCTAAACCCTCGACCACAGAGCAGCTTCTTCACGTTTTACAGAGCAAGCACTTTCTGCTGCTGGACACTGTTAAAGAATTACAAATGTGTTCATTTAAACAGGGCAGCTGAAGAGAAACAAACACTCGTCACCTTCGGAGCAGCACAAGACACCCAATCAGACAACAGGACACCACGAGAGGCGTGAGAATGACGGCCAGTAACACAGGCAGATTAGGATTGCTGTTCTCACCTATGAAAGCACATAAAGTAAATAAACATCAGGGTCACATGGGAAAGCCCAGAAAAAAACAGAATTTTTTTTTACAGGATCCCAGGATTTAATATTCTTTTAATATTTTGTTATTGTTAAGAAATAGTAACACTTTTGAACAGATGATTATAAATGATTAGGTAACAAACTGAAGGAGGCAATACCATATTCCACTTCATCACTGGGTTCACTGCCCCCTCTGCCGCAGGTATCTGTCAGGATGATCTGCACACTGGCTCTGTACTTGCAGGCTGGGTCATATTCCACTGAGTAAGTGTGGTTCGTAATTTCAACTGCATCATACTGTGAAAACAACCCAAATTTTGAACAGTGTGGTGGAATAACAGATCTTCTGTTGTTCTGCTTTTGATATCTCTACTCCTAAATAAATCTTCAAAGGAGGCGTGTATTTGCATGTGTATTAGCTTTCAAATGGTGCGTTTTACAGCTCACCGGTTTATTGCACATGCTATATCTGTAATTATAGAGAAAACAGTGTTCTCCAAACTGCTTAAAATCTGATCTGATGGTATGAAAAAACAGCTCTTTTTCAACTCTCTGGATTTTCAGTTCAGGTTTCATCAGTTTCACTGCAAAGGAAACAAAAAAAATAGTTTGTGTGACAGTGTATTTAGAAGGAAAACAGAAAGGCACAGGTACAGCTATTGCACACGCTGCCCTGGATTGTAATGATAAATACACAGTGTGCCGTTCAGTAAACGCTAATTTTCAAGAAAAGGCAACAAAGACAAAACATGTGTACCATTGTCACGCGGACATTTCCCCTTCATAGTGTTCTTAACAGGAATGCCCTTATGTGTTCCTTTAAACATATAGAACATTGCATCTGCAGAGTCTCTCAGATATTCACTGTATATGTGACATCCTTTCATCTCATTTATATAACAGGAACAATTTTTAACTGGTTCAGTCACAGGTAACCTGAAATAAACAACAGACATTATTTATTACTGGCAAGTTAAAGATGCTAAAACTTGATGATTAAGGACAGATTAGTGGAAAATATATACAGCAATAATAGTAAGACAAACAGAAATGCTCTGGAATTAGCCATAAATTATCCTTTTTAAAGCTTTATTAAAAAATAAAATATAATGAGTTTCTTGTACATTGCTTTGGTAAGAATGTGTCTGCCAAGAAGATGAATGTAATGTACCAGTAATAGAAAGTGAGGTCTTTAACATCACCATCAGGAGTCCAAGTGCAGTTCATGTCATTTTCAGAATAATAAATGCAGCTCAAGTTCCTCACCAGCATCACTAGAATAAATGTGTTTTCAAAAAACATTTAAAATGTTTTTTACATTTAAAATGTTACATTTACATTTTTTTACAGGTTATCATTCATTCATGTACCTGGAGGGGGAGGGATAATGATGCTGCTTGCTAGGCTAGCAAGTTTGTTTCCGCAGTTTTCAGGGTTTGTAGTAACAGTGATGCACAGCCCATTCTCATTGGACACATTCAAGGTGTAGTTTAAGTTTGGGGTTCGTTTTGGCTGTTGTGAATTTTGACAGACCTGTTAGAATTTCAAAAGAAATAAGGTGTATAACTAAATCACAAAATACCTTCACAGCAATGAGGACGCAATTCCAAAGTAAAACAATCCCATATTTCTTGACAGGAGAAACAGGCTTGATGTTCGTAGAAAATTAAGGTCAAGTCCTTCAGTAGCTCAACAGAAATGTTTTAAATCCACTGATAAAAGGTTTATACAAAAACACTCAGGCGTGAAACATAAGGAAGTCAGAACCCTTTGTCACTATTGTGTTGTCAGGGCTTACAGGAAATGGAGATACATACTGTATCTGGACTGAAACTAGGTAACCTGGACTTGCTCCTTGTCAACTTGTAAAGTGAAACACAACTAATCTAACACATCTAACACAAGATTATCCTTTACTGGCTTCAGATGGTTGAAAAATATGATATCTCAGAGCCTCAGAGCACAGTGCTATTAAAAAGAAAATGGTGCTTAGTTGATTTTATTGTTCTACAGTGTCCATGTTAAAACAGTAAACAGCAGTTCGACAACTTTCTAACCACAGGTCCCAAATTGTAACATTAATTTACTGTGTGTGTATATATTTATATAACTATATATTTACCCACAGTGTTGATGTTGTCAACAATCAGCTGCTGTAACATTGGTGTTCAGTATTTACTACTGTTACCATCTTGTAACGTGAGACTGTAAAGTGTTCACTGAAGTTGGCGAGATAAAGAGCTGGCAGACCGCATGAAGTGTTTTCTGTCGAGGTGCCTCACCTGCCCGTGGTGAACTTCCACCGTGTAATTCACTTTGCACGCAGGATCCAGATCCTCGGGTTTCTCCCACCTCACATACAGTGTGAAAGGTGTTTCCCATTTAAAGTGGAGGTGTTTCGGTGGAGGCAGCTGATCTTCAGTGATAAAGAAGCGTGTGGCACGTTTCATGGAGATTAAAGAGACAAACATGTAACAGATGAGAGACGGAAGAAACGCTGCACGTTACTACACGCTGGCTGCTCTCGGCGTGACGTCACGAAGTTTCGGGAATTCAACAGGATATTCAGCGCGCGTTGCTGTAATAGGAAAACTTAGAGATAAACTTTCCTAACAAACACTCAACATGGAAATTCACTCACCTGGCACGTTTTCAGCTCCAACAAACATGACAGAGAAACAGAGTATCAAGGAGATATCCCAATACCGACACATGACGTTTAAAGGCTTCGGCAGAGACAGTGTACAGCCCACAGTCATCTGTAATCCTGTTTCAGACACAAGTCGCCGTGTTCCGTCCTCTTATAGTTCATTCATGCTCGACACAAACAAACATGAACGGAGCGTCGCAGCCTCTCGTCGCTCTCACGGTCGCGATGAGTGACAGTGGGAGGGGTGAGTGAGTGAGTGAGTGAGTGAGTGACAGTGGGAGGGGTGAGTGACAGTGGGAGGGGTGAGTGAGTGAGTGAGTGACAGTGGGAGGGGTGAGTGAGTGAGTGAGTGACAGTGGGAGGGGTGAGTGAGTGAGTGAGTGAGTGAGTGAGTGACAGTGGGAGGGGTGAGTGACAGTGGGAGGGGTGAGTGAGTGAGTGAGTGAGTGAGTGACAGTGGGAGGGGTGAGTGAGTGAGTGAGTGACAGTGGGAGGGGTGAGTGACAGTGGGAGGGTGAGTGAGTGAATGAGTGACAGTGGGAGGGGTGAGTGAGTGAGTGAGTGACAGTGGGAGGGGTGAGTGAGTGAGTGACAGTGGGAGGGGTGAGTGAGGGTGAGTGACAGTGGGAGGGGTGAGTGAGTGAGTGAGGGGTGAGTGACAGTGGGAGGGGTGAGTGAGTGAGACAGTGGGAGGGGTGAGTGAGTGAGAGGGGTGAGTGACAGTGGGAGGGGTGAGTGAGTGAGTGACAGTGGGAGGGGTGAGTGAGTGAGTGAGGGTGAGTGACAGTGGGAGGGGTGAGTGAGTGAGGGGTGAGTGACAGTGGGAGGGGTGAGTGAGTGAGTGACAGTGGGAGGGGTGAGTGAGTGAGTGAGGGGTGAGTGACAGTGGGAGGGGTGAGTGAGTGAGTGACAGTGGGAGGGGTGAGTGAGTGAGTGAGGGGTGAGTGACAGTGGGAGGGGTGAGTGAGTGAGTGACAGTGGGGGGTGAGTGAGTGAGTGAGTGAGTGACAGTGGGAGGGGTGAGTGAGTGAGTGACAGTGGGAGGGGTGAGTGAGTGAGTGAGGGGTGAGTGACAGTGGGAGGGGTGAGTGACAGTGGGAGGGGTGAGTGAGGGGTGAGTGACAGTGGGAGGGGTGAGTGACAGTGGGAGGGGTGAGTGAGTGAGTGACAGTGGGAGGGGGTGAGTGAGTGAGTGAGTGACAGTGGGAGGGGTGAGTGACAGTGGGAGGGGTGAGTGAGGGAAGTGGAGGGGTGAGTGACAGGGGAGGGAGTGAAGTGGGAGGGGTGAGTGAGGGGGTGAAGTGGAGGGGTGAGTGACAGTGGGAGGGGTGAGTGACAGTGGGAGGGGTGAGTGACAGTGGGAGGGGTGAGTGAGGGGTGAGTGACAGTGGGAGGGGTGAGTGACAGTGGGAGGGGTGAGTGAGGGGTAAGTGAGGGGTGAGTGACAGTGGGAGGGGTGAGTGACAGTGGGAGGGGTGAGTGAGGGGTAAGTGAGGGGTGAGTGACAGTGGGAGGGGTGAGTGACAGTGGGAGGGGTGAGTGAGGGGTAAGTGAGGGGTAAGTGAGGGGTGAGTGACAGCTCTCAGCGTCAGCACGCCGCCTCCTAGAAAGCATGTGAAGTCTACGTTCCTCGAAAACCTTCAAAATTACATTCTGTTACAAACCGCAAAAATACAGCTGCTACCATTTATGAAGAGTTTTATGGTCTCTGAACAAAACTGAGAAAAGGCAGCTGTGAAAACCATGTATTATTGTATTAGGTATTGTAAATGAACAAAAAATGCACTCTTTTCTAGCATTTATTAGGTTAAATGTTCACTTGTATTATTGTTTATTATTTTGTTTGTTCATAATACATCTAAAATGTTCATGATCGTGAAGAGGGAAATGTATTAGTATAAATTATTTCAGTTGCATCCACAAATGTAGTTGAATTGAACCTTCTTGTAAAGTTTAAGGCATGTTTCCAATGGCATTGAAAAATATGGCTCACGTTTTGTAACGTGTTCTGAAATAGGAACCCATAAGTTTTGCGTGTACAGCATGTATGAAAGTGAAAGCAAGAACTCTCTCTCTCGTGGGAATACACTGCATTCAGAAAAGCAAAACACTCAGACAAGTATTTTAGAAATGTTTACTTTATATTATAAACTACAGACCACAGAGAAATTAAAACATTCATACAGTTTTCTATAGTTACATGAGGGAAATGATAAACTTGATGCTTTGAAACAGCTTTTCTCAAATTTCGTGTCAATTTCTGATTGAAATTGAAGACTTAATTATTACTAATCATCGCAATAAGACATTTTAAAAATAAGAGAACTGCTTGCAAATACTGCTCTGTCAATACTGAATACACATTCATATACAGACACATAATCAGATATACAACAAATTTCCTATATAAATTTGCATATCCTCTGTTTGCGATTTGCATTTTCAGTGCAGTGCTGTAAGAGACGTAATAACAGCATTTATGTGAACAGATCAGCTTCTAAGAGGCTGTACAGACTGTGTCCATACGCAGCAGCTACACACCAACCCAACAATGACCAACCTTTGTCTACTAAAACTCAAAATGAATAACAACACTAGCCCCACCACCCTCTGGGGAATGCTGTCATAGTAAAGGCAACATATGTATAATATTTCAGTTCTTCTATTCAATAAGAAGTCAGAAATTACACCCACTGCCCTCATGTGAGGGTGGCAGTCTGCAGTGACTGTGGCAGTGATTCAGAACTGCCGTGACACAATACAGCTTTTACCACATGAGAGGTGAAATGAGAGATCATTTTAATTCTTCTTTGTGATAGCAACAGTAACACTGACCCCTGAATGTACCTTGCACGTACATTCATGCATTTTGCAACAGGCAACAACATAAATAAAGGTGAACAAAGACCAACAAAAACTATATGTAGAACTCATATGAACGATGCCCTGCTAGCAAATTCTGATTTACAGAAAGCCCTCTGATTTTCAGCATTTAGTACAATGACCAAAGGATTTTAGGTTTTAGGATTTAAGATCACCAGCCATTTAAAAAAAAAAATCTGTTTACAAGCAACAGTTGTGACTGTAACTGTAAAGTAATCAGAAATGTAAATGAACGGTTTCATCTTTGGTGTGTTCCACCGGGTGTTCATGATTGTAACTGTAGCTTCCAGTGACATTTCTACCATTTAAAGGAACAGATCGACTTAGATCACATATACTGTAGACAGCAGAGAATTTACAATGTACAGAAATACACATTTAAAAAAGGACTAACTGTACATGAGTAATTCAACATCTAAAACGCTGACATTCTTGCAGACAGAAGTTATGCTTGCTAAAGGCCTTCAGTCATTTTATGTGCACATTCAATGTTAAAGAGAGCTGATAGTCAAGAATAAGGAGCAAAAGGTTCTAGGTCAGGTCAGTGGAAGTTCCACTGATAGCACGGAACACGTGAACAGAGTTCTGCAGCAGGGAACGCATCATATCCTCCTGGAAGATCTGAGGGATGCAGGATAAACAGAATAAGGAACTTAAAATGGAAGAGATTCCATCTTTTATCTGTTGACGTGCACTCATGTTCACATACATGTACATACTTTCAAAAACATACAACACAGATACAACAAAGATACAACATGCATGAGTGCATGCACAAATATTTTTAAGACAAATAATTGCATACAGTGGAAACGGTTACCTAGAACTCAATCTATTGGACAAAGCAGCATAATGAGGGAAAATAAAGACACATTAGAGGCAGTAGTGCTGAGAGAGCATTGTGTTCACATGAGCACTTTAAACTGGAGTATCCGTCATTAAGAGTTTAACCAGTTCTGATTTGAATAACCACATCTTCACTTTCAGTGATAGCTCTAGATAATGTTAATAATGAGGACAGTATGTCTTGCCCAGGCAAGTCATGAGCAGCAATTATGTGTTCAGACTTATAAGATGTAATATTAGAACATACTAAGATTAAAGTAAATAGCTGTTCAACTGGTAGCATTTTGTTATCAGCCAAAGGTCTGTGGGTTTGATTTCCAGGGAACACACAGACTGATCAAATCAGATTAACTGCACTGTAATTCGCTTTAGATTAAATAGTCTGCCAAATGAATAAATGTTCACATATACAGTAGAGATGAGATTGACCTTTCTGATTACATATAAATAATATGTATAACAATTGTCTAAACATTACATTTTATTACATAAGCACCATAGAATTTATGTAGTTATAAAATGATTCTAAATGTAACTTATTCACTGTATTGTAATAAACAATGTCTTGTCATAGTCATCAGTCTGTAGGCAACTGTGAAACAAATCTTTCTCGTTTAATAACACTGATACACAGCAGCAGCCACCATTTGCCTCAGAATTATAAAAATGTACTCATGGCAGTTTACCACCCAGTATCTTAGGGCACAACCCTGGGATGTGTTTTAAACAGTATTAAAGTTCTCATCTATGCTGGTCTCTTATTGGCTGCTTTTTCTGCTCAATAGTCAAGTCATCCAGTCTTTAAAAATACATTTTCACATTTTACGCATACGTCCTCAGATCACAAGTAATGTAGGTCTTTGTAACACTTGTTGACATGTTTCTAGTCAACACATTTTATCCTGTGTCTCATTCTTAAATTCTTTCGTAAGAGGCTTGTCTCGGGCCACAAACTGTGTGCATGAAACAGATAAAACCTGTTATGTTGTAACCCAACCAACCCGACAAGCTTGTCTGCCACGCAATGACTATAAGTCATAAGAAAACAAGAACAAGAAAGACTTTTACACCAACCTTCTTAACCTAACAGTTCAGTCTGTACTTGTTAACTAACTGATTACTATAACTACTTTTAAAAAGTACATGACATGCATGAGAAATACCTGTTCATGGATTATGTCAGAGAGCTCTTTCACCATGCTTTTGAAGTTAGCCTTCAGTCTCTCATGGTACTCATACTGGTCCTCTTTAATGAGTCTCTCATTAATGTCCAGAGCCACACTGCATGCGTTAACAAACTGCCTGCAACAATAACACGGGCACTCATTAAAACAGTTATGAATACATCACAAACAATTTCAGCACCTGTATAACAGAGTGACCAGTGTTATGAAAATTAAACACAAAACTGCTTTTGTGAGAAGTAAAAATGTTCAATTACATGTCAACGAGAATCTTATGCAATTTACAAGTACAAGATTCCCTGGTATGATAACCAACATGATCTAGCAAGAAAAAAGGGCATGTAAACGCCTCTGGAATGTTCTGGCCTCAAGTTGCCCAAAGCGCTCGTCACACCTCTTTCAATCTCCAGCAGCCAGGTTACTACATTTACAGAGAAAAAAACAAAACCTTTTGTCTCAGAAGTATTAGTAGTATACTGATTAATCAAATGCGTTATAAAAATGTTTCTCATGTCTTGCCAGTGTGTCACAAAAGTAATGCGGTAATGCCTAATGCTCCGATGCTGATCCGTAATGCTCCGATGCTGATCCCTAATGCTCCAATGCTAATCCCTAATACTCAGATGCTAATCCCTAATACTCAGATGCTAATCCCTAATACTCAGATGCTAATCCCTAAAGCGCCGATGTGTAACCTTGTTTTTGTTATTTTAAAAAACACACCCTTTCCTCTTTTACTGTTCACACTGTCACTAGTATCAGAGCTATTCTCACTTGTAAATGTAGCTTTGTAGACTAGGCTTGTTGGTTCTTATGACAAAATTTCAAATGCTCTCTCTCTTTCTTTGTAAGTTGCTTTGGATAAAAGTGTCAGCTACATGAATAAATGTCAATGTAATATATATGTAAGCAGAAAACAATTTCAGCCAAAAAACATCCAAAAAAACATCCAGAGTCTCCTGACACTGATTTCCTGCAAGGTCAGTCTACAGTAGAACAAGTGGAAACATGCTGTAGAAAAACAATAACTACATCCATTGGAATCTTTCTGGAAGTGCCTATCATCTTCAGATATTTATAGAACATTTGTTATGCTTTTGAAATGAACGCTCTCAACGACAAAATGACCAGTATATTGAATCCTGTTATTATAACCAGACAAATGACCACAAAACAATCTCACTTAAACTAACCAAATCCATACAAAGATGCCTGATACAGAGAATTACAGATTCAATACTTACAGTATACCCCTACACACCTACACCTACAAAAGACACCTACTAAAAGCTTTCAACTAGTTCTGCAGAAAAAACTGTTTGTGGGTACGCCATTACAATTGTGTTTGGCTTCTTATGTGTCCAACTCAGTTATCTGTTATTTGCCCATTTCCACGAAAAATAATGACATACCTGAATATTTCTTTGAGTTCTTTAACTTTCTTGCTGGATTGACCTGATTTGGATTCATCCAGGAAAGCTCTGGCATAAGCCATTGGTCCTGCATTCACCTATGAGCCCAGAAACATAAAGCAGTCAAATATTCCAACTTACAGTTCAGTTATGCAGACAAAGCCTGTAATAATTCATGAGAGATGCACAGAATTCTTCTTCTTCACCAGCTAAATCAATAAAGACCCACTCGTGTCTACATGTAAAAAGAATATTCTGATATGATATTCTGAACAAGATAGGTGGTGCATTCTTTTACAAATGCAAATTTGGTTAATTATTATTTGGTTAATTTTTAGTGCAAATTTGCTTCATGTAACCACTCATTCACATATAGTCTTTAATTGACTTAATTCAGCCTGTAATAAAAAACATTTATAAGTATATTTACATGCTCAATATTACACCTACTATGCAAATAACAATTTTGCCAGTCATGTAAAAAGTTTAAACCAGAATATGAAAAACTGAATATGAACATGAATATGATTAATCGGAATATGAAAAAAACAAGATATGACAAATTAACTGGAAAACGTGTTGGTGCAGATGGAGAAGATAATTAAACTGCAATGAAAATCACTTAATAGTGATTAAAACGAATGTTAGTTATTATGAGAATATAGGAGGAATATCATTAATTATCACAGAAAAATGGTCCAAGTCAATAAAACTTAATGCTCCTACAAATGTCTACATTTTTGTATTGATATTCTTTCTTATTTCTTTCTGTTAAGTGAAATATTTTTATTACATACACCCCACAAATTAATGTGTAGAGGATGATATGCATACTTCAGTGTAAAGACTGAAGTATACTGCAGAGTGGCTAACACATCTCAGTGTATAAAGTCAGTACCTGCACACTAACACAGCCCTGGAGTTTGAGCTGAAGCTGGATCATGTCGACCTCCTGATTAGAGCAGAGCTTAGTGAGCTCGCTGCTTCGATCTTTCATCTCATCTATGGCCACATCAATGGGTTTCAGCTCGCAGTGCTTCTCACTCACAACATTGATGCGTTTCTTTACGTAAGGAAATGTGTTGGCCGCTGTGAACACATGTATATGAAAACAGTCACACATGGTTGATGTGTCTTTGAACCAGATTGACACTGAATATCATGCAAACAAAAGGAAGCAAACATGTTGTGTTAGTTGTACATCTAATCTTCCATCTGTGTCAGGCTGTAAGCGACAGTTTACGGTTGACTACACTCCTGCTGTTGCCATAACCAGAGTGACACATCACAACAAATGAGTGCAGAGACTGTTTGAAACGAGCCTAAGTGACATTTCAAGATCACGCAATAATCAGGTTATAACATGTTCTCACCTGTGGGGAACATATTATTGTTCAGAACTAATATGTTATTAATATTAATAACTAATATCTAGAACTAACTACAGTCTACTTTATGTTCTTCAGGTTATGGAGACTGACCATCCAACTTCCACAGCACATACTGATCAGGTGGTCATGTGAATTTGTGTTCACTAGTTTTTGCATGCAGATTTAAACAGTTGCACAAATGTTGCACGGATGCACTGGTGTTGCACCAATCTCAAGAATATGACGCAGCCTTCCCGGCTCTCTCAGTTGTATGTAGGCTGTGCTTACTGGTAAGAATGGTCCGCCGCTTGCACTGTTCCTCCACCCCTCCATGTTTCTTTCCCATGAGTGTGTACGGCGTCTCAAAGACAAAGTGTTTGATGTTGTGGCACTTTTCAAAGTCAGTCTTCCGCTCCAACAGCTCTTTCTCATCAAAGTAGGGCTTTACAAACGTGACCTGAATGTATGCAAACTTAGGGTCCAGATCTTTTGGGTTTACCTGTGGATGATATAAGCCAGGTTATTTTAATTAAACATAAGCGAGATGAGAGTTTACTATGAAATTGTAGGGCAGGCACAAGGGAAGGAAGAACTAGTGCAGCTTGAATCATTTGGTGTAGATAGCCATAGAAAATAATGCTTTAGAGATCCAAATTTGATCTGTTTAAACATGTTCTAAACAAATACTGAGGGAACTGGAATCTTGTCACGTCTCCAAATGTTCTGTTTGTTCACAACATAAACAGCTATTTCCTGCAGCAAGGCTCAACTGCACATGCTGCTTCACAGTGAATTAAAACTTTGTCTTTTTACTTTGTTGGAGTCTTGGATGATTTTGACGCTCTCGGCTCCAAACTTTTCTCCATAGAGGCTAATGAGACGATGGGAAATTTCAGAAAGACCTGTGAGCTTTGGCTCTTTGTAGATGTATTCTTTACCATCCTCCTCTTCAAAGAAGCTCTGAAATCAAAAACAGAACATAGGAACAAATATATGAAGGGATTCATCATTAAGGCCACAAGATTAACATGCTGCTGGTGAGGTATTCATTGGTATTCATTCACACAATGGAAGTCAATGGGTGTCACTGATGTTTGGTTACCAACATTCATTTATTTCCTCAGAAGCAAAAAGTCACACAGGTTTGGACTGACACGAGGGTAAGTAAATGATCGAAGAGTTTTCATTTTTGGCCGGACTATCCATTTAACTTGTTGATTAGTCAGAACAAATACATATTTGAATTATTTGGTCACATCCATGAACTGTTGAGGTTTCAAAGATTAACCAATGTTAAGATCCCCTCAACCAAATCAACATTTTCCACCATGACAGACTGAATACATAAATGTACAAAACTAAAGAGCATTTGGTTTAGGTGGAACTGAACCTGGAATTTGTCAATGTCATAAGTCAAAGTAAATATTGACTTAAATATAAAATAGGCAAGATCAATGGTTTACACAAACAGAAGTCATTTCAGGAAGCGGTAGTCAAAAACAAAGCAACACAGACAGAAGACATGTAAGAATAACCTTGCGTTATCTTCTGAACCCACCTGTCCATAGAAGGCAACTCTGAAGTATGTTCCCAGCAGACGTCGGCCAGACTGCATCACCTCTAATATCTTAGCATAAGCTCGCTGCAGTGTGTCATACAACCTCCTCAGTTTCTACAGAAGAACACAGAATGAGTGTGAACATTACAGTTTATATACATATATCTGTTTTTTTTTTGTAGCTGTATATTTATTGTTAGGTGTCTTGCAGCTTTTTCTCAGAACTGAACCCTCAATGGCAATGTAAAGAAAATCTTCTTCTTCGACCCTGTTGTGCCACATCTAACATGTATAAACACTAACTTGGAATGCTGCTAATTAACTAACAAAAACAGATTAATCTAAAACACACAAATTTCTAACTAAAAACAGCTTATTTGTTACAGCAATGGTATTGTACAAAACAGGAGGCCGGGGCTTTTGCACACACACTCACACACTGAGGATGCCATGACCTTACAGTGGATATTTTTGTGGGAATTAAAAAAAACATTGTTAATGGCAGCCATATTATAAGTCTTGTTGAGACAACAAAGAAACTTTGAAGTAAACTGAGCTCTTAAGAGAAGAACCACTGAGAGCTTTTGATAAACACAAAGTACTAAGAGCAATACCATTGACTGTTGGTTTTGTCAGTCTGAACCAGGTACTGTCAGGGCAATAAACCCAATATTACCATTAGCAATACTTCTATTCTATTTTTTTTAGATTATTTTTGTTAACTCCGAATTATGCTTATTTTCTCACTTTGATGCTTACAATAAGCAGAAATTAGTTAAACAATCATCTATAACAATAATACCAATAAATAATAATAATACAATAACTAGTCTGAAAAGTGATTTTCAGAAGTATCACTATTTAATTTAAAGTAGTAACATTTTAACTAGGGCTACAAAAATTAACTTAATTGATAATCATTATGATAAAGAATAAGATTTTTGAATATAATAATTATGTACTAATTGACTTTTCAAAATAATTGTTAAATGCAGCACTAATTCAAGTCCCTCCATCCCTAAACACAAGAGGGGCAAATGTCTGGATGCTGAATGTCTGCTGAGACAATGTAGCCACAGCTTCTGAAGTTCCTGAAGAACTTGCAGCCTCATACTGGACATGTGTCTGGAGCTTTGTAAGAGGGCACTGTATAAACAAAGGCCAGTCTTCAGGAAGAGGGGGACATCTGCTGAGAGTGTTGGCACTGGGATACAGTTTCCATAAAACACACATATGAATGGTGTTGTTAAGGGAATATTTCTGGTTAATATATCAGAACCATTGATGCTCATGTTATTTTCAACATTTCAACATGTAAAAGTAACAGACATTTGTGTAACTGATGTCTGAACCATCCAAATGTGTGTGTAGGGTGTGTGTTTGTTTGACTGTGTGCCTGTTTGACTGTGTGTGTGTGTGTTATTTGACAAGAGACTGGTTCTGGTATCATACATACATCTGTATGTTTTTTTATTATTTATGTTGTTCCTTTATTTCTTTAATATTATTTTGTATGTTCAGTTCATGTATTTGTTTTAACTTACCTATTACTTTCAATTTTACATGACATAAATGGTGGTGATGTTTTAGCTCATATTTCTACAGATGTTCAAGTACTGCTGTATCTAACAGATGTAGGTTCATCTGCTGATGTAAATTAATCTCATCATGCTGTAGATTACTACAGAAAATAATCTCCTCTCTCAGTTGTTAAACACAAAACAACAATTATATTTGTCTATGGGGCAAGACATTCTGAAGAGTTTACTATGGGTTTATTTAGCTGTATTTTAAGGCCTTACACTATTTCTTTTTCACACAAATGTGTGTCTATTTAGCCTTTATTTTATACTGAACAGTAACTGAATGCATGTAGTTTTTCTATGATAAAGGATAATTGAGTAATGTACTGTCTGATCTGTCTGATCACAGGAGCAACTGCACACTAAATTTTTCCAAGAACATGAAGGATTACACAAACATGTAATCCTGATCTGTTGTCACAGTGATGTGAAACTCTTGTCCTGCTCACTGAAGTTGGGCAACTACCATTTGCAGAAGTGAAATGTGAACACTTCTTACAGATACATCCCATAATTGTTTTGCATACCTCGAAGTCGTGTCGTTTCTCATAGACAGGAATGATAAGCCTGGCGATGTGTGTTATCAGCTCAAACCTCTCAGCTTTCCAGAGACCTTCAACACACACCTCCAACTGCTCTACCAGGACATCCTGACAAACAACGACCAGCATCAGCAACACATGACAGTTAAATTGCTGGTGAATTGTGTTCTTCATCATCATCATGCCAGCTCCTGGTCTGTACTTACCTCTGTGTAAAACACATCCTGCATGCCAGCGTCTTCTTTCATGGCAGCTTCTTCATCAATGTTTTGAGTGATTCTCTTAAATGCAGACAGTCCACTGGGGAAGAGCTCTAAAACAGCAGAATAATTCTTCAGACAGACAGCTATAATGCTGACTGAAGATACATATTACTCATAATAATGGTAGTAATTGCTAACAACAAAAATATCTCTGAAATATGTATATATACAGTATATGGTATTTTAAATCTTATTTCAGTTTAAGTAAACACTCACATGCACCACTGACTTTCTGTTATTATTCCACTTTTATCACAGCTTTCCATTCAAGCAACGTTTTGCAAATCAGTTTTAATTTTGCATTAGCACAAGTTCAGACGTTTATGTTATGTAAGTTCATTTATGTGGCTTCGCTGTAAACGGTTTGTGAAGTGAGAAGTGTTTACATTGCTGCTAACATTTACACCAGCACACTGAAGTGTTCATTAATTACTGCTCATCAGCATGACATTCACACTGAGGCACTGAGCAGACAATTTAATCCAAAGCAATTTACAATTAGAGAAATTAAATTTGGCATTTGTTGTTTATCTTGACACATTATAATGAGACTGCAGAGGTAATAAGGTTATATTGCCATTATAATATGAGGGCAGACACATTCAGATTTTCATATAGTAAATGGTATGAAATAAGAATAATCTAAAAAAAATATAAATGAAACTTGGAAAGTAATGAGACCTTTGTAAACTTACTTCTCCTGTGTAAATACTCTGCCACTAATGCAGCAACATGAACGTTACACATAGCAGCCTGGAAAGCAAACCAGACAAAATAAGGTTCACATCACTAATATAACACTGTTCAAAAACACCTGATAAAAAGAGAAATAAAACTGTATTTAAACTCATCAATGTAACTCAGAAACAGACCTCCATGCAAAAAAACTGTATAACAGCAACAAGGTATATTAGGAAATACATTTAGAAACGGTTTCTGGCTAATCCACTCTTTAAGAAGTCCTCGCTGTACATGACTCATCCATGTCATCCAGGAAGTGGCCTTTAACCCAATACAGCTCCTGCTCAGTTCCTGTTTTTCATTTTGTGAGGAGTTTATATGAAGAATTGTTAACACACCACTGCTTTCCTCAACATATTAGATGAGTACAGAACAAATTAAGCCAACGCATTAGATTAGCATAAAACGTAGCGTTCACTCATTCATGAAAGGGAGTGTCAGGAGACTGTTTAAAGATAACCTGAACGTTACCAGCAGGAGGTGATTTCCAAAAATGTCATTAAACAACAGTTTGAAATTTCTGTGACACTGTATATAACAGTTTGTCTGAATACCCAAATCAGTTGCACAAAACCAACACAGATAAAGACATAAATAAAAAACCCTGACTGATCCAGATGTTGTAAAATGATTATAAACAAACACCTGGCACTGCACATTCTGTATTAATGCTCCAAGTGTGTTGCCTAGCAACCACAGGCAGCCTGCAGTTATGAAAATAAACTACAGTCCTTGGCAAATGAAGTGTTTATTCAGATACAGTCTTGCAAAATTCATTGTGCCCGTTATTTTGTAATATTACAAACATAAAATGTATGACCAAGGTTATTAAACTGAAACATTGTAAGATGTAGGAATAAATATTAAAACACTGCAAGATTTTATACTTTTGAAACACATTTTCACTCAGTAAACATACAGTTTAGCTACAGCACACATCTAAAAAGCAAATGAATAGGTATGTCTTCATAGAAAATTCCACAGTATAATGAGCCAATCTATCTATCAGGCGCTCTCTCAGAGATGTAGTAAGAGAGCTGAAATGCTTTCAGATGGGCAGTGACACACTCTCACTCTCTTTTCATCTTGAACATTTTGTGAGGTCCTGATAAGTTCATAATGAACAAAGAGTTACATGGACACATTCTTTAAATGCACCTGCATGTTCTGAAAGACACCTGACATAACCTTCAGAGTTATCTAAAACCATTGAGATATGTAGGAGATCTACCTCAGAATAATCTCCATTCTTGCCGTGAGCTCTTGCCATGCTGTCCAGCCAGGTGCGCCTGAGCTCTGGAGTGCTGGCGTACGAACGGGCAAGACTGTACTGAAGGTCAAGCAGCATTTCTGGGTCTTTGTCATGCTCGCGCATCTGAGCAGTGGCCATCAGAACCGTACGGATTCGCATCGTGAGGCCCTTGACTTCAGAGGGAAACGCAGTGGTCTGGAGTGTGTACAGAAAATGGGCTATGGGTTGGTCGCTCATTCACAATCATGCAGTAAACATATTCAGTAATATGAACATTTACATACACATATATTTATTTAGCAGACGCTTTTATCCAAAGCGACTTATAAGTGCGGAATACAACAAGCGAGTGAACCTGAAGAGGCAACTAGACACAATAAGTGCTCATAATACAAGTTTCAGACATTGCTCAGAGTATCATATGCTACAACAAGGGAGAGATTTAAAGGGAAGAGGGTATAGGAAATGAAGGGAAAGGATTTTTTTTTTATGATGAGGTTGTAGTTGAACATACAAACTATCCTCTAAATATACACTCAAATGTACTGGAATACAGTTACAGTTATTTTAATGCTTAAAATAAATATTTACAGGCAAGAATAATGGGCAGCCATTTTGACAATCTGTTAATGTTAGTGGCTGTTAACACATAATTTTCCTGCTTTAAACTGCACTATTTACTGTTTATCTGTGTCAGAGGTTCTCAGCTCTGGTCCACTGCCCTGCAGAGTTCAGTCCTGATCACACACACCTGAACAAGCAGATCAGGATCTTCAGGATTTCTAGAAAGTTGCAGACAGTGAGTGTGATCAGGGTTGGAGTTAAACTCTGCAGCAGAGTGAAGCTGGAGGACCAGAGCTAGGAACCTCTGGTCTACATATACGTGCTAGATGGATGTCTTTACAGCGCACTGCAAATTCTCTGAGTCTTGCACCATAAGCACCCTTTTTTAAATGCTGTATCAATGTGTTCTGTGTGAACAACTTTAATGAATAAAACCGTTAATGTGCAGATCTTTCATACTGCACCTTCATGACTTTATCACTGTTGGCAAAGTTGTTGATGATAGACAGTGACTCCTGGAACCGTGAGCTGCCCATCAGTGCCACATCAGCTATAAGTTGACTCACAGCGATGATTATCTAGTAAAACAGAGGCACAATGTAAAAGTAACATTCCAGAAACATTACTGAACACTTTAGGAATTTACAAACCAAAACTGTAACCAACAAAGATCAGTTTTATATAGTGGTATGTGGATGTCACTTTGGATTGTGTACAGGTGAGTTCTTGAAAGTCATGCCTGAAGACATTGAGAGAATGATGTTCTAATGGAGATGAATAAAAGTGGTCTGGTGAATCTCACTGACACCATCAAGAGATTTTTTAAGGCCATAAAGACTCACATTCTCCTGCAGCTTAAGATTTCACTGCATACTTCTGATCAGTGCATATTTAAAGACAACATACAAACACACACGTCTGTAACAGTTCTGTCTTAAAACTACTGCAGACCTGTTTCAGTCGTTTTTTACTCAAAGATGTGATTGCTCATCAGTTTTACAATCAATGTTTAACATACCAACAGAGTCACACCAGAAACACACACAGATCACATCAAAATATTAGTAGACATAGGCAATATATCAAAAGGCCCAACAACATCTCCCACATACTGCACAGACTGCAACAGGGGGAATTATGCATAACGTTTTCAGATTGCCCTTTTTCTGTAACTGTGCCACTTAAGATATTCACACATGACTTTCTGTCTTCGTTCTCTTTCATTTAACACAAATATTTAACTTCACGTCTTGCCTCAGAGATGCTTTACATTAGTGTAGACTGGAAACCCCCTACTTCATTACAACCAGAGGAACTGGTCTAGTAATTCATTATCTATTAAATGCAGTTTAGGCTGCCTTCTCACAAAGATTTTTTCATTCAGGTAATTGATGACTTCTCTTGCTCCAGAATCACTTAGAGTGGGTTTCTCTTATCAGTCATTTAAAAGTGGTAAATGGAAAACCCGGAGTGGAGATAGAGTGGAGTGATTACACAACGTTTGTTAAAACTAATATGAAGCACAATATGTATGAAATGGATACTCAATACAAGGGTACTATTACCTGTGTAATATTGCCTGTGTATAAAAAAATACATCCCACAACAGCTGAATAATGCTTTGTTTTAACAGGGTTAGATAACATATGTCCTCATATAAAGGCCAGAGTTCAGCTGCTGGCATCTGTCAGAGCCCTGTGAACAACAGTTTATATCTTATGTTTATGTACGTTTGTTTGCAGACAGGCACCTCTTGGCCAAAGGTCTTTGGAACACCTCTTCGTTGTTATGGCAAGAAAGTGTGTATTGTGTAAGCATATTTTCACCACTAGTTTAAACCAAGTTACATGAAAAAGTCTTTACAGTAAACTGTTGGGTAAGAGTCTGATGACTGTACAAGAATAACCCATAGTTAAGAAATGACTGGCCAGAATGTGCTAATAACAAAGACAGGATGTCAGGGATCTGATTTCCTGCAGCTCTGAGATCATGTGATTTCATGTGTAAATTGCTATTGTACATGTATAATATATAATTATAACTAATCCAATTAAACAGGACCAGTAAAGAAAGGGGACTGGTTAGCCCTTACTAGCGGCTATTCAGCTGGGACCATTAAGTGTTTGGAAATTGAAACAGAAGTCATTATATACCTGCAAGTGCATTCGCAGAAAGCTTTTCCTCTTGGTGAACTCAAAGTTGTTCTTCATGAGCAGATAAAGCAGAGCAGATGCCTCCCCACGCAGGACACTTAGTTTAGACATACAGCACTTCAAGACCTCATAGCACAGTGAACCGCACAGAGTAACATGACCTTTAAAGAGGGGCACCTGGAACTGAGCCATACACAGACACACAACACATCAGAAAACTGCTAAATAACTGTTTCTGCTAAACGGGTGATGATCACCACTGCTAGCTTAATAAGTAACATGTCCTGGTCAACCAGCTTCACCATAAAGATCAAAAGAATCAGCAAAAACCAGTCTGAACCAGCACTGACACTCATGCAGTCTTTACAGCAGTCTTTAGATGGTCTATGGTTACCTTGACGATGAAGGCTCGCAGCGAGGCAAAGATGTGTTTGATGGCTGCCTCTGATTGTCCCACTTTCAGTAAGGTGAGGTATGTGTCAAAGACCTTCGTCATCAGAGCATTGTGACCATCACTGTCCAGCATCTGATTCTGGCAGGAGGCATTATGCAGTGTTAGCTGATGGAGAAACCCTCAGTACACTGTCTGAATGAGCGAACTCTCTGAACCCTCCACTGAACTCTCTGAGACAAATCGAAGTACACAAACTGCTATGTAGTAGAATTTCCTTCAGTGTTTAGACCGGTGATTACCTTAAAACTCTGGGTGAAGAGGGAGAGCACATCCAGTACAGTGAGACAGACCTCTGTGGAGATATTCCCCTCAAGTAAAGCCTGCTGGCTGCTCTCTGTGTCCGTCAGACCACCAACTGAATACATAATTCCACAATTCCATGTTA
The DNA here is from genome assembly GCA_036877525.1 of Chromobotia macracanthus. NCBI lineage: Eukaryota > Metazoa > Chordata > Actinopteri > Cypriniformes > Botiidae > Chromobotia > Chromobotia macracanthus. The sequence goes on along the minus strand of JAZGTH010000049.1, from coordinate 779,956 downwards.
ATCAACAGTAGCTGGTGAAATATGATTGCTCATCCCCTACTCATAAGACAAGATTTGAAATATTTATGCATATGCATTTATCAGATGCTTCAAAGCGATTTACAGTACAGTGCTTCTAAAGTTTTTGATCAGTATGCACGTCGTGAGCGTCATGCTGTACCAGCTCTGCAGACATACTAATAAGAAAATCAAAGTAAACTGAGACTGTCAGCTGACATGAAAAATTTTGATTTTGACCTTAAAGGTACAGCTTCGGCTAATTTCAGAGAGGCTAGCAATAGCAAGCTAGCTTTGAAAGCATAAGATCACTTCAGAGAGCTCTCCAAAAGCCACGCCTCCTCTAAAACACATGAACACATTCATAATCTGACAGGCAAGACATCCTATCATTGCATTTGGACCTGCCCTGCTTTTTAGTCACTGAGTGACCCTAATTACTGTTGGTCTATATTAATCATGCTTGCTTTAGGCAATGACAATCATAAACAGTGTGAAGAGCAAAGTTTCCATGTTACAGTATGTTATATTACGTTGTATTATGTGTTTTAATAGGTTACCTTATGTTACATTTGTTTATAAAACTTCATAAGATATTCTAATAGGTACTGCAGGATTAATAAAGGATTAATAATTGCAGGAGGACAGAAGTTACCCGTGTTCAGAGTAAGCGAGGTATCCATTGTACTGAACTGCTGCAGCTTTGCTTGCATGAGGCTTCCTCGAGCTCGCATCACTGGCATGGTCTGAGATTTCCTTTCTGGGTAGAAAAGTTTGGACACCCACAGCTCCTGGTTTCTAATCAGAAAACAACACACACAGAAACAAAAACGGTGCATTCACAACAGCACTAATCTTGATACCAGTGTTAATTTGGAAACAACAGGAGTAAAGATCTGGTTTTGATGACATGATAACAGACAGTAGCACGTCACAGCTGCGGTTCATGCAAATATCCGGCATCTTCACATTATTTATTTTTAAATGGGAAACATGATATTGTTGAATCCCTATCCAGCATACCGGCTGATGTTTCGCTTCCCCACATAGCGGAACTGGATTGTGCAGATCCTACAGACAGAGGACACAGAAATGGCTCTATTATTTAATGCAGCACAGAGCCGTAAACACATGAGAGATAAATTAACATAGACAAAAATGAACTTAACAGGGTTCGTGGTATTCTTTCTAAAAAGACATTCACCAAACCTTTTATTTTCAAACAACTGTTTGAACGACTGAAGCCCTTAATATTCTATATTTGATTTCATGTCAAGAACATGTGAATTCTGGAACTTGCATTACAGAACTGCAAGAACTTGCATTACAAATTGCAATGCAAACATGTCATTCATTTTCAGTGTTGTTGCAAGAGATGTTTTTGTGGGCGTTAGTGCCAACTGTCAAGTTCTACTGTTAAACAGTTTGAAGAATCTTGATAAACAAGTTAGTTAAAGTTTACTGAACTGGCAACATGTTTAAACACAACCGTCTGAAACACATCCAGTGTAAGAAGATGTGAGAAAGTAAATTCCACCCTTAAGAACTGAGGAATGTTAATACCACAGTAATGCAAGAATGCAGGTTAAGTGCAAAAGAGAGTGCATGAAATGCAGCATTGCATGATGAAGTGTGCCAGTGTGAGTTTAAGTTGAGATTCAACCACGCGGGTCAAACAGGTCCAACATCTCGAAGTGTGCGATTACTAAGTCACTCACTCTAGAAGACTGAGGAAGTTCAGGATGTCCTGTGGACTGATTTTAGACCAGTAAGCCGTCAGAGTGTCTGCAGGAACACATTGAGTGAGACACAAATAAAACCATTAATGTAACATCGTTCAGCTCTTTCTGTTCACCCGACTCTCTATTTATTCATAATCTTTTTCATACAGTGGGCTGATGTGTGAAAAAAATACTGTATAAACCAGATTTTGACCTATTACAACATTTGTGAGCTGTGCTTGTTTATGTAAAACTGCATTGCTACCACAATGCTTTGCAGTTGTTAAGGTGTTCTTGTTGTTAGTTTGTTGCTAGGCAGCTGCTAGGGTAGAAATGAGCAGATAACACTTTAATGATGAAATAATAAATGTCATCACAGAGTACTTACCATCTGACAAAGTTCTTATGATATGCAGGAAGCACAAAAGCAGCCCTCTGATCTCATACTGGCCCAGATGACCAGCGGTGGGCAGACTGTTCATTGTAGAGCCGCCCCTATGTAACTGAGCAGAAAAAAATCATGCATGTTATACGTGATGTTAAGATGTTAACACTGAAAATGAATGACATGTTTGCATTGCAATTTGTAATGCAAGTTCTTGCAGTTCTGTAATGCAAGTTCCAGAATTCACGTTCTTAACATAAAATCAAATATAGAACATTAAGGGCTTCAGTCTTTCAAACAGTTGTTTGAAAATAAAAGGTTTGGTAAATGTCTTTTTAGAAAGAATACCACAAACCCTGTTAAGTTAAATTTTGTCTATGTTAATTTATCTCTCGTGTTTACGGCTCTGTGTTTATGGTTATACGTGATGTTATCTGTGGACATCTGTACTGAAATCAAAACCTCTGTCTCACCTCATTAATGTCTGGTGTACCAGGATCCCCATACACAGACTTCCTCACGTGTCCATTCTGGGTGACAGCACTACCTGTGAAACCTGCTCACAGACATGCATAATGAATGTCTGTCTATTACCTGCAATTTCTGTTGCAAAAAACATGTTTCACTCACTTGGTTCCTTATCAATGATGGTGCTGCTCCTGCGGCTGTCCACTGACCCTGCTACAGATAAGTCATCCCGGTACTAGAAGAACATGGAAACAAAACGGGAAGTGCTTATCTGGTTTTCTTTTTAAAACATGTCAGGTTAAAGGCAGAGAAGGGGATTATTTTCAGAAACATTTTTTTGTTTTCACATCCTGATAGCTCTAAATATATTTATATCAATATATATCTTCTGTGGAAGGCACAGGACCATAAAATGTTCGTCCAGTCATTGCATTCGGTCTGAATGTAATGATAGGATATTCTATTTGCCTGTTAAACTATGTATGTGTTTATGTGTTGGAGGAGGCGTGGCCTTGGAGTGCTCTGAAAGGAGGGTGGGGTTCTAATGCTTTTAGGACAGTGTATAATCTGGATTTTAACATTTCATTCTTATGGTTCTTATGTTTCTCTTATTGAAACATCAGTTAATACCAGTTTTGTCTTTTCTGTCTGTTTAGACTTCAGAATCCACCCGGTAATACACATTTCATGAATACTGATTATTGAACAGATCTGATGGAGGCTGAGCCACTGCAGATCCAGAGTGAGTGAGGAAGGGGTGTTTACCAGAATGCCCAGTCCGTTTCTAAAGAGTTGCTTAGTGCTGTTCATCTGACTGAGGTTCTGATAGAGCAGCTCAAACAGTGGCAGGTACAGCAGGCAGATTCGGGCCTGGTGGTTCTTTAATGAGGTGATGAGAAAAGGAAAGAGAAACAACTCACTACATCACATCATATTAAAATGAACGAAAGGCATTGTAGGTTAATTATGAGTGTGCACAGCTTTAGGTCCTTGTTATTAGAGAGTTTGTTTTATTGTGTATATTCAACGTTTCTTTAAGGAAAGTCACTGTGACCACATCTGTAGGTGTGAAGTGTGAAAGAAATGTGAATGTAAATATTGTGTAGAGTCTGGCAGCTTAAAACAGTAACAGCACACCTCTCCTCAACAAACAGCACATTTTAAGAGCACATTTATGTCTCACAGTGATCACAGTGGCTTCTTGAGAAACTGATCACATCTGCAACTCAGTAGCTGTACCCTGTGCCAACAACATGGAACTTTATCTGGACACATTCAATAAAGCATTTGCATAACAGACACAGAGGTCTGTCTGAGGCAAATGCAAACATAACGTTTAGCAGCAGCCCAGCAGACACAGTAATTTGAGGTTTTCCTTCTGTTTGCTACCCTGCTTGATGAAACAAATGCAAATGTACACAAATTTATTGTCAACCAGCTCATGCATCTGGGTCTAAAATAAGCTTCTGACTCATGACCAAATTCTTGTGAATTGTATACATAAATGTTAAGTTGATTTGAACACTGCTTGTTGCTAGAGGTTAATAATTATTATCCTATATCACAAAGAATTAGATGTTTAGAAGAAAATTACTTTTTTTTAAAGACTTGAGCTTGTCCTCATCACCTGCTCAGGTGTCGTGGTTGGTTGCTAGGGTGGTACTACTGTATGTGGTTGCTATGGAGTTCTAAATTAAGTTAAGCTGTAAGCCTGTTGCTATGTGGTTGTTAGAGTGTCCTGCTGTTGCTATTGTCCACTCAGTCAAAAGTCTCTATGATATTCTGTTTTCCTCAACAACAGCTTCAGTACAGTATCATTCATGTCTGAAGCACAAACAGTGGTGGATAAGTTATGCACTAGATTTTAATATTTATAAGTTTGCTTAAAGGATAAGCAGCAGAGTTTATGATGAATCCAATTTCAAAGTGTCTAACAAACACACTGCCAGAGATCTCTGCCACAGCTACACAAAGCACTCTCAGAAAACAGTGAAGTCAACTGCAGCCGTCTCTGGTCAAAGGTGAATAACACACCTGTGCTGTTTACCAGCAGCAGGGTGACTCCAGACATGAAAGTGGTTAAATCATTTTCCCTTTCCAAAACGATAAAGGTGTTTGTACAGTTTGGAAACTCACCTTAAAAGCATTGTACCTGTCATCCATGGCATGTTTGATCATGAGGTTTTTGAGTGCAGCCACGGCCAGCTGTCTGACCTCTGAGCAACCTTGAAGCCCAACAGCTACCTCCCGCAGGAGCAGACCCACCAGGAAATGGTTTTTACAGTAGTCCTCAGTCAGACTGTACTCCAAACTCTGGTCTGAAACATTGAATCATTTCACAGTCACTGACATGCTGTTTGTCATGCTAACAATGCTTCATACCTCCTTCATTAGGAGAAAATGCCTGGGCAACACAATTTATTTCATGCATCTTAACGACACAATCCTGTTGATTAGATGCATTTATGCAAATGGAGTTCAGCTTATAGGTGTAACAGGAAATGGCATTAGACCAGTGACAGTTGTGACAGCGAACAGCATCCAGATAAAAAGGTCGTATCTAGGGTCTGATGCTGGCCACTTTCAGGTGCAGGTTCAGCTGTCTGACAGCTGATTTCACTGCATTCCAGACATTACAGAACAACAGAAACAGAAACCAAAGAGTGACAGAAAAAGCTTGTGTATTGTGCAACAGAATTTATACAGAATGTCAGAAATTTGCCCATGCAATTTCTGCCCAGGCAAACATACTTGAATCCTGCTGAGGCGTCTTAATCCAAACATTGTTAAAATAAAAAACAAACTTAAACCAGCAAAAGACAGTTTGCTGGTCTCAGCTGGTCTACTAGCTTGATTAGGTCTGATTGCTGCTGGATTTAGAGGCGTTTTAATCATTTAAGAGACCAGGTTGAGAAACAAGCTAGGAAACCAGCTCAAACCACTTAAGAGGAACAAACCACTGTATTTACTATATTCATAAGTGAAAATATAAAAAACAAATATCCACACAAGATGTTTCCGCACTCAATAACAGTTAAAAGGGCATGTGAGGACAGGACACAGTAGACACATACAGTACATGATATACTTCATTAAAACAGTCGATTGTAACAGCAACAAACAGCATATGGGTCAGACAGTGTGAACGACTGCTCTTTTATCTCAGTGTCGTGAGCTCATTCGACAAACCTCTTTCCCATTACATAATCTGTCATCAGAAGGCAAAGCAAACATGATGTTTCATGACAGGGAAAGCAAAGGGCTGCTTCTGGAGAATTAGATGCAGTTACACCGTGACTGTGATGAGTAATGCAGGAGCATAGCAAGAGGCTTAGTGAAGTTATCATAACAATTATTTGGTGACTGTGCGCGTTTGTGTCGGCATTGGTCGGCATCACCTACCTACCACACCGAAACACTCCGCCGCATACGAAATAATATCTGAAATAATGAATAAAGGAAGCAGTCATGCAGGATCTCCATCATCAGTGATGAGAGTGAAACTGCGACAGTATGAGGCTGTGTTCAGAATGTAATGATAGATTACTATTTTATACTGAATACTACACTGTATGTACTGCGTATTGCATACTATTTTACCTCACTGGAAAACGTAATGTTTTATGAGGTGGTGATTTCACATGAATTCGTACAATGTGAATTGTATAAAACACAGGACTGTTAAAATAAAGCAAGCATAAAGGTCCAGCATTAACCATAACCATCACCAGCAGGTCACACGAGCTCAGACGAACTAGCCACCAACAACAAAAGTGTCTGCCAAATGGGGCAATGTTTGTTTCCTTGCTTGTCTCCTGTTTTTTTACTATAGGTTAGTATTTTGAAATGTCAAAATTTATGAACTTAAGACCATTTATGAACCTTGTTGTTATAAATGATCCAAAGTGTAATGAAATCAAACTGTATAAGAAAAACTTTGATAATAGTGTAGAACATTAAAACCTGTGGAGCTGGGTCACACACCAGAAGGAAGTGTTCTGCAGTAAGTGAGGTTGTTAGACTGAGATGGAGGCGTAATGCAGTGGAGGGAGGATGAGGGTGAGAAAAGCCATGGCCTAGAGGCAGCCTCAGTGTTGGGCTGGAGACACTCACCCTGCACTCTCTGCAGCTTGGTTCGACCAAACGCCATGGGCAGGTTGAGGGGAATAAAGTGCTCGTGGTTGCACACCGCCATGAGAAATTCAAATTTCATCTCTGTAAGCACCTGCAAGTAACAAAAACATTTATGTTATGAACCACAAGTTTGTTTGTTAAGATCTGACAATATGCAGGTTAATTTAAGTCCTTTAGAAACCGCATGTAAATGTGAAAATGTAAACAGTTCACAATGCAAGTCAAGAGATGCTTAACAAAATGAAGCTCTTAACAAAAAACAACAAAAACAAACAATAATCAGTGACATATGGGGCTGAATGCACATGCCTTAAACTACTGATCAATGATAACTTTCATATGCCATTTGTTGTTAAACAAGTTAAATTGAAAAACTTTAATTTTATTTCCCTGGAAAAGGTTTTTGAAAAGTAGCATTTGTATACATAAAAACACAGATCCTTCAGTGTTTTTTTATTAGAATAGCTTACATTCACGGTGAGGTTTTATGAAATATTGAGTACCACTGTAAATACAGTATGTGTGCTGTATACTAAGTATTTATTTTGCTGGGACATGTGTACATGTTCATGTGTTTGCCTGCCTAAGGCTAAGAGTGCTGGCCAGGCTCCAGCTCTCCCTGCGGCGCTGCATCACATAATCAATAGAAAAGATGGACAGATGTATTGTACATTGTATTCTATTGTATTGCTTATGTATGCCAAGAGCAGTCTAGACAGGCTGGGCACACAGCATTTGCTAGTCAAAACGAGTCCTGTGTTAGGATATTATCTGCAATGAAATCAACAGAACGGAACATGGGCTTAGAAAGGACAAGCTGTTGTAAAAGTTTTTACTGAGAAGTCAATCTCCAGATGGGTTTCTTTTATTAAAAGCGGGAATGAAAGCATTAATATATATTGTGCTACATTTCTAAAGAAAATATCTATTTTTAAAAGGAGACTGACTGATATTTGCTTGATATTTTGTCTCAAATGGACAGAGACAGATATGTAGTAATAAGTGAACTGCATCCAATAACGGATCTGTTTGACCTAAAAGAAGAGCTAAGTTACAGTAAATACGTATTAGTAAAAGTAAAGTACAGTAAATGGATGCTAGCACATGGAGACCGAAACAAATGACAAAGCTTTTGCTCTGACATTTTTTTTGGGCTCACTCATCCTCATTAATGATGTAACTGCTGATGGCAAATTAATTACATCAGGGAAATGTATATGGAAGTGTATAGCAACAGAACAAGCTAAGAACAAGCGTTATATGCTAAGGAAACACTTAATGGATTGAAAATGTGCAGAAGGAGAAAATAGCTGCAGTACAGGATATGCAAAGAAGTAATACATGTGACTTCTTTAATTTACATATTATTGTGTTCCAAACATTCTGCTGCCCTGGGCTATGTATAAAAACTGTTGAAAATAAACCGGAGAATGTGTGCTCAATCCTCTGACAACTTGTGAATTGTTGATTACAAATCTAACTACAGCAGAAAACAAGACAAATATTCCCAAACATTATGAAGTGCACTGTATGCTGGAATAAATTAACTAGCTTGCTTTGGATCACCTGTACGTAGCACAGCACTGAGCATATAATGGAGGTAAATGAGCTATATAATGTTACCAACCTTTGGGTCTTTTAGGCTGAAGCCGCACATGTAGTCATTAATCAGACTGAAGACAAATCCTCTGTTCATAAATGTGAGGCAGCGCTGTGGAGAGACACACACTCACTCATACAGAATCACCATCTAACTGATGTAAAATGTGCCCAAAACTCCAGCCAGAACAGATCCATAAACCAACAAATTCCAGAATCAGGGAGCAGCAGAAGAAACACAAACAATAAGCAGTTTAAAATAAAACACTCGTATGATGACCAAACCCGAATGGTGAAAAGCACAAAAGAAATTTCTCATGAGAAAAAGTCACATGAGAATAATGTTGAGTAATATTTCACTCTGATAATGAACCAGCAGATGCAGGTAACTGTGGCAGGTGAAGTCAGGGTTAATTTTTACCTGGAAAACTATAAATCATCCATTCATCATTTTGTTTTTCTTATTCTAAAAAATAAAAATCATTGCTGTTTTAGTGTTAGTTTGAATGGCATCTGCTAGTAACTTACATAAAGACTGATCATTCTGTTTAACACATTCTGAGTGAACTCTTTTAATGATCCTATAATAAAACACTAAACGGTTAATTCTGACCCTAATGAAGTACTGCAACATTAAGACAACTTTAGGCAACTTAAAGACTTTAAGAGGCATGACCTCAATGAAACACTACAGAGTTAGACCTGACGTCAATGAAACACTACAGAGTTAAACCTGACCTTAATGAAGCAGGCCAGGCTAAGGTTGACGCAGCGGGCCTCCTCTGGAATCTCCACGTAGCGGATAGTGATGTGAGGCATGATTGACAACAGCAGAGACTGCAGCGCTTGCTGGAATGATTCAGGAAACCTTTGTGCTCGAGGCATCTGCACGGAATACAGGCAGTTTCTCATCATTAAATTAATTTATGGGACTTCTAAACTCTGCTTAGTTTCAGAGGATGGAGGAAACAAACACAAACAACTAAAATGACTTCTGTGCGTGAAGTGAATAAGTGAATACATATAGGTAACGTGGAATAAGTGTCTTATTTGAGCTCATCTCAGCACTTTCCAGGATTACACACAGATACTCTGAATACAAACAGGTCCAATTATAACGTAACTTTGTTGAAGTATCTTGTGTAATAAATATTTTATGTGGAAAGTGATACTTCTAATTAAAGTACATGAGTGTTATCTGAAATAATGTGTTCATGTGAGGTCTTAATCTGAAAGTAGGTTTGATAAACACCTCAGCAGACTGATTAACATACAAGGTTTTGGTTTCAGTTATTCAAATGTGACTCATAGGCATGACAAATAGGTCTAAACATGGAATGGACTGGAAGAGAAATGCAGCACGCCCAGCATACATGCAAAAGTGTTCACACAAAGCTTCTACACCCTGCATGAGTTTAAAGGGCGTGTTTTTCTTCAGACACTTTTACCACGCACAGTAAGAACAAGGAAGTCTTGTGCAAATGTCAAGCTGAAAACAACATCCTGCTTAACAGTTCAAGATTATTTGCATGCGTGTCTATTGTACTCAATGCTTTGATGATGATGATGATGATGACGAAGATAAAGAAAAGGAATGAAAATGACGATGTCATTAAATCACATGTAAGGTACATGTGATTTAATGACATGTTGGCTAAAACATGAAGGAATTACACTAACTTTCATTCTGTTGCCATCCTGAAGGTATTGAGCCATTGACTTAGCCATAGTTTCAAAGAAGAACCAAGAATACTGTGAAATAAGACAGACAGAAATAACACTGATAATTACATGCGCCAATAAATAAACACAAAATGTAATGTAAATACAAACAGGTGCAATCAGTATCACATAAATATAATACACCCACAGAGCAGAAAAAGGTGATGCCTTTAATATCTTGATGGTTTCTCTTTGACAGCAACAGGATTGAAACTGAAGGTAAATGCAGACATTTGCTTAAATGTTCTACTTCTAAGACAGTTCTCCTGACAAACACACCACAGTAAGTCACGTGTATGTTCTAGAGCTTTTTTGTATCAGACTGTACCCAGATCTGCTCAGATACCAACATTATGATCAAAAGTATGACAAAAATTCTGCCACATTTAGATGTGATTTCAGGCAATGTGATGAGCATTTGGTTTTCTAAGTGAACAAGAACGCCTTCCTGTTCTAATGAAACTGGTGAACACATATACAACATCGCCATCTACTGTACACACAGAGATTAAAGCAAAAGCTATGAGAAAGCAGAAGGTTTGTTTACTTCAAGCAGTGAGAAGAAAAACACTGAACCAATCTCTTCTTAATAGGATATAATTTGACAGTTCAGTTTAGTCACAGTAACAAACACCATTAGTCACCATTTAGCAGTTTTCTCACCTTGAGTAGTTTGTTACAGGTGTTGAAGTCTGCAGTCTGTTTGAGTATGACCGTTACTGCTGCAGCTAACACCTCATGTGTTGTCACAGAGTTTCCTGAGGTCAAGACGTTGGTATGAAACACATACTGCAAAAAACACTTAACATGAATATTTTACATTTTAATAAACAAAGCTGGTCAATCAAGACTATTCCTAAACCTTAATGTTTCATAGACACAGAAAAAAGAAAATATTGATGGTTCTGTCTGAAATAGGAAATTAGCCCCGATTTCTGACAGAAACATTAACGTTAGGCATGCATATTAAAAATTAGTAAAGGAGCAGGCATAAGACTGCACAGTACACATAACCATTTTATATCAGTGTCCTGATCACCCTGTCGGGTTTATTTTGCAATAATGAACATCTGACTGTATATTATCTTCTATTAAAGCATGTGCTAAATGGTGAAGGCACTGCAGGTTCTACACACATACAAGAGTATAAGAATGAAGGGCTGCACCTTAAGAAAGGACCGCAAGTAAAGTTCCAGACCCTCCTCATGACACTGAGACACAATGTGAATTATTACACTGTGTAAAACAAACACACGAGTCACAGCAATATAATGAGTATTCAACATTCCCAAACACATCAGATCATACAAATACCAACTTTCACAATGAAAAAGACAGAAATGAGCACAGAAATGGGCAAACACCAACCATTTTGTAAAACAGCGTAAAACAGTGTCTAAAAAAATGATTTAAATGACAGCTAACAGGGAACAATCTCAGTAGTTGAATTAAAAAAAAATTAGTAACATTCTTATAACCAAGCAATAACGTTAGTTCAGTGTCTAAAAACCTGGACGGTTTAAACATTCCTATATCATTCAAAATAAAACTTTCAATGTTTTGTTACTTAATCGAAACATATCCCTACAAGAGAAATGTCCCACAACCTAGAATTGTTGGCTGGGTATAGAAGGATACAGGGCTTTTTGGCCACTGAGAGGGTAAAGAGTGAATCACCGTGTTGAGTTGACAGCAATATCTTGACCCTCATTGTTTGCCATAGTGAGGACTTGAAAGAGCTGAAGGAGAATGGTGGGCAGGAACTTGATGGTGACCTGAGTCTCCACTGCATGCAGGCACTTAGAGACGAGAGAGGACAAAATGAGGTGCCAGTTAGAGCCAGTTATATGCCAGTTTAAAGTTTTTCTACACTTTCTACACCAGCTTTTCTAAAACTGGCCACCTGTACAGGGTATTTCTCTGCCTCTAACTGAGACAGCTGATAGATGTCAGCACTCTCTGCTACCTCATACAGATGAGTGGCAAACAGAAAGTTTGAATGTATGGATATTTTTTAAGTTCTAAAATCTCTTATTGCTGTATTGAGATGGTCTTCATCACAGGTTCTTGCTATGTTAACTTGAACATTCACAAGTGAACTTCAGTTGGAGTCAGCTCGATTCTTTTAAAGCTTCAGGAGATATAAATGTATTTAATGTATAGCAAACACATTTCCACCTGATAGTGTTTTGTATGTTATCATTAGCGAGGATGTATATTTTCCTGTATATTTTTGTATAATTCTCACCTTTAGGTACTTGACGAGTTCGGCAGGATTTCCCTGTGATGTTGATCTCATCAGCTGACAATGCTGGAAGAAATTGTGAAGGTGCAAATCCTGTCCACAAACGATAAGACGTTTCAGTTTGTTTCATAATTCAAATTCAGTGGAATGATGCTTCTTTAAGACGGTATAGTGGATTTCTGCTGTTTCAACTAATGTTTCATCAGACTGACATACAGTACCTGAGTGTAAACAGTTGATGCTACATATGTTCGCACTTTGAACAATGGTTTGGCATTCTCCACCCATTTGATGTCTGGAGAAGACTGAACAAACATGTGGGGAAACAAGTGAAAAAATGAATCTATTGTTACATGAATCAAAGTATCAAATATTGTAAATGAAATGTCTACTGTGCATGCTTCAAATGTGGCATGAATGTCTTTACCTTTTTAGACTCTTGGCTTTTGTCATTCATGTACCCAGCAGGCAGATTAGCAGATACAGGAAGCTGTAACTCTGAGGACTGCATTCTGCCATCCTTAATTAAAGAAGCCCAGGAATAACCCACTGCAGAAAGCCAGAGTTAGTGGTGTACACACATGCATGCACACACATTTACTTATATATCTAAACGTGGAAATTCCATAGACTTCTATCGTTTTCATTTGTCCCCAATCAATTTTTCCCCAATATATGGTTAAGTAACCCCCCCCACACACATGCACACACACTCCTCTCTCTCTCTCACACACACACACACACTCCTCTCTTTCTCACACACACAAACACACACACACACACATCCTCTCTCTCACACATACACACACACACACTCCTCTTTCATACACATACACACACACATACACACACACACACTCCTCTCTTACACACACAGCTCTCTAACACACACACACACTCCTCTCTCTCTATCACACACACACTCCTCTTTCACACACACACACTCCTCTCTCTCTCTCTCACACACACACACACACACACACACCTCCTCTCTCTCTATCACACACACACTCCTCTTTCACACACACACCCACACTTCTTTCACACACACACACTCCTCTCTCTCTATCACACACACACTCCTCTTTCACACACACACACACACATACACTTCTTTCACACACACACACACCCCTCTCTCTCTATCACACACACACTCCTCTTTCACACACACACACATACACTTCTTTCACACACACACACATACACTTCTTTCACACACACACACTCCTCTCTCACATACACACACACACTCCTCTTTCATACACACACACACACACACACACACATACTCCTCTCTCACACACACACACTCCTCTCTCTATCACACACACACTCCTCTTTCATACACACACACACACACACACACACACACACTCCTCTCTCACACACTCCTCTCTCTCTCTCTCACACACACACACACACACACACACACACACACTCTCTCTCTCACACACTCCTCTCTCACACACACACCTCCTCTCTCACACACACACACTCCTCTCTCACACACACTCCTCTTTCACACACACACACACACACACTCCTCTCTCACACACTCCTCTCTCTCTCTCACACACACACACACACACACACACACTCCTCTCTCTCTCACACACTCCTCTCTCACACACACACTCCTCTCTCTCTCTCACACACTCCTCTCTCTATCACACACACACACACACACTCCTCTTTCACACACTCCTCTCTCTCTATCACACACACACACACTCCTCTTTCACACACACACACACTCCTCTCTCACACACACACACTCCTCTCTCACACACACACACTCCTCTCTCACACACACTCCTCTTTCACACACACACACTCCTCTCTCACACACTCCTCTCTCTCTCTCTCTCTCTCTCACACACACACACACACACACACACACTCCTCTCTCTCTCACACACTCCTCTCTCTCTCTCACACACTCCTCTCTCTATCACACACACACACACTCCTCTTTCACACACTCCTCTCTCTCTATCACACACACACACACTCCTCTTTCACACACACACACACACTCAGGCCTACCCAGTGTTTCCACTCCGTCTCTCTTCTTGCTGGTGGTTTTGTTGGCGAGCTCACAGCTTATATGGTAGAAAGTGAAAAGTATGTGATGCTTCTCATGGACATGAACAGGAAGTTCAATTTTCACCTATAAAAACAAATTAAAACTGAAGTGAAAAATGACCAGCTGAGTTCATACAAAAATATAGTAAGCAATACTGAAGAATTACTCAAATGTCAAGTGGGCAGTAAAATGCCACTTTTCACTAGCTGACACATGACCTTTAACCTCAAAGATAAAGGTTCTGACATCTTAAAGGTATAGTTCACCCATAAAATGTTGATATTTACACACCCTCATCTAATTCCAAACCTGGTGAGGAGTGAACACACACAGAGAAGTGGGCAGCACACTACTGCAATTGGAGGTTAGGTGCCTTGCTCAAGAGCACTTAATTTGCTATATTGCTATACAATATAGAACAATGAGGACAATGAGGATAAAAATTACTTTCATTTTTTGCGTGAACTTCCCTCTCTGGAGGAAAGACTCTGGAACTGATGACATCATTTAAATGTATCCAATAAAAAACACTATACTATAACAGCTAAAAATGCAAAGATTTCCTTGCCAAGATTTCCTAAACTTAGTCCATGTCACAAGCAATTTGAGTACAGCACAAAACAGTCATAGTTTGTAGACATCTGTTGCTGCATGTGGACTGATTCATCTCCCGAATGAATGAATAGTCTGTCTTTAACTTCTTTGCCCTCGGGTTCTGGTGAAGACCAACAGGATGTATCTTTGGATCTTTATTCAGTTACTCACATCCTTGTCTTGGGAAATCGTGGGCTTTGGGTTTGAGCTATTATCTTGTGGGTCATTTTGGATCACTGATGTAGTGCTAAATTTACTGATTTGATGTTGAACTAATAGCAAATTATTTTTGAATTGACACTGAAAATCAGTTTGTCATCAAAAAGTTTTTAGGTCTTAATGGCTCAATCTAATGCATATAATGCAATACCTTGTGATAATGCGTGAGTCCTACCTCATCATAAAACTCTGGACACTGATTGTGATGCAGAACTGCAGCGAAAGCACTAGTGGTGAACAATGGCCCTCCTGGCTTGCCGTAGATGCACTAAAAGCAAAGAGTGGTTAATCAAATACACCCTTTCACTGCAGTAATAATACTACAGGTGTCACAGACTCACCTGTAAGGGAGCAGCTCCCTCTTCATCTGAATCCTTGAACTGGACACACACTGCGATGTTCCGGGCCTGGAAGACCAACAAACAGTGGTAATTACCAACTGTTTACTAAAACAAATCTAAAACATCAACTGAATGAAAGTAAATAAACTGATAGTTTGTAGCAGCACAAAATAAATCTGGTATGATAAATGACACAACGAGAGCATCTCTGGCTGAAAGAAAAAGCACATGAACAGACGGGCAGGCATCCAGCAACCAGCAATTAGATGAGATGTGTGCTAAATCGATTCTGAATAGAACCCCTCATGTGTGAAAACACGCAGGCAGAGATTGTAACTGCTCATGTTGTTGTACCGCAGTGGCCCTCAGCTTCTCAGTTTCACTCATCTCAGACTGTGTGATGTATGTGGAATCTCACCTTGGCAAAGCTCTTCTGACTGTCGTATTTCAGCTGCTGAGGATAAACATACAGATGATTCTTGTAAATGGTGAATGGGTGGTTGAATTTGGCCTCTTCTGGGACAAACTCCTCCACTTCCACAGACACTTTCTCACACTGCTCTTCAAACGGCCTTACCGCGATATAAGAGCATGTGACCGATTCTGTAAAGACATATAAACTCTTTCTACATCACATGACACTTCAACATAATCATTAGTTCCTCGTTAAAAGAAATTCTGATCACTTTACATTTATTGTAAAATTGTGCCTGTAGACAACAAGTTCTTAAGATGAACTGAATGTCTTGCAGATGTAAGAGAGATATTAGACATAACACAAGCAGACTCACGTGACAGGTGTGGAGGTACACACTCAACAGTGATGTTCATTTGTCCAGGGATGACCTGGAGTTTGCTCTTCTCTGGTCTATAAAGAAACATTAAAATTTCTCATGACTTTCTACTGAAGAGGCTAACAAGAAAACACACACAGTGGCCCCAAAAAGTATTTGGCTACTTAAGTCACAAATGTGCTTTATATTACATGTTATGTAAAGAAAATTGTGAAAATTTATTTCACAAAATATCAAGCCCAGTAACATTTGCATACAGTTAATTCTCGACCTTGTCCAAAAATTTCTTAAACTTTTTTTTGCAACATTTGTACTTTGATGATGTCAGCACTGGTTTTGATATTTTGATCTCTAATGCAAATATATTCATTTATTGTTTTAAGTGGCATTTTGGAGTCACTCTGTACAACACTCACTTTTTGAGCTCTGTCATCAGTTTGATGAGATCTTCTGTGGATATCTTGCTACTCTCTTGGCGGTAGAGTGGAGAGAACTTGCCGTCCGTTTCTAAAGTCCCTTGAGCATCTTTAAACACCTGTCTGAATCCCAGCAAACACACAAATGATCAAACACTCAACATCACCTCATATTCATAAGCTGCCTGAAGAGATTTGTGCTGGAGTCAACAGCAGTTTAAAACAGCAGCTCGTCCTGCTCAATTTAAAGCAGAACACTTGATTCTTGTTAGTCCATTGAGCCTGTGTGGGGGAGTTTGTGTGGCTTACTTGGCAGCCCAAGCGAAGGGCATCCGGTACTGACCCAGTCGCTGGCATGTCTGTTTGGCAGTCTTCAGAACCTTCTGTACTGTCTGTGAATCAGACACGTGTTACAGTCTGCAAATCATTTTGGAGCTTTTTGAAACTAAAGCAACAATTCTGGGCAACAGCTCTGGAAAATACTGCAGGCTATAACAAATAATGTGTTAGTAGAATAAAAAAAAACAGATTTAATGATAAAATATTGCCTAGGAGTTGTACAAATACAACACGTATCTGTGCTATTTGTTCCATTACTCTTTTTATATATGACAGATTATGTTAGAACAACGTTATGCAACTCAAAGAAAACACAGAACATGAAGAACATGTTCCATTTGGTTGGACTGATGTCATGTCTAAGTTCTGTTTTCAAAGATCTCTTGAGTGTGATCTGAGTGTGTCTGTCACTGGCAGGGGCAGAAATAGACCTTGCTGATGTCTGAGGTCTTCATGTAGGGCTCAGCACAGTGAGCGATGCCATTCTGTAAAACCTTCTCCACCCGCGCCAGCAGGAAGATGTCTGTGTGAGGGTTGGTAACCGAGAAGATCCCCTGAACAACACCAAAGAACCGTGATGGTACTTCACTGTGGTTTACAAGCATCTCAAACAGTAACATTTTCATTTACAAACTAAAGAGTATGTGGTAGACTAGAGTGAGACAGAACATTTCTGAACACAAAGCAGGACAGAGTACAAGGGAGAGGAAACAAAGACTGTAATTGTCAGATTCATCATTTACAATTATTCTTTAGCAGATCATGTTATCCAAAGTGACTTTTTGTGATGTTTTGTCGTAAGAAACACCAAGCCTTGTCTACAGAGCTAGATTTAGAGGTGGAAATAGTTCAGAGATGCATCAGAAGGAGGCAGACAAATGATAAATAACTGTTCTGTATCACATACAGACATTTTAGTGGACAGTCGTGGCCTAATGGTTGGAGAGTCTGACCCTAACCCAAAGGTCCCAGGTTTAATCCTGCTGCCAGCAGGAAACAATTGAGGTGCCCCTGAGCAAGGCATCCTATCTCCAATTGCTCCCTGAGTGCCACAGTGCTGCTCACTGCTCCACTTATGTGTGTGTTTACTACTCACTGGTATGGGACACACTTTAAGTATGGGATATGATTCCTGTAATTCACCCTTCATCCGAAAGGTCAACTACAGTATAGATTCAGTCATTTGGTACAGTGAGAACAGTTACAGTAATGGCAGAATTCTCATTTTTATGTCAGTTACATCAGTAATGTAAAAGTATTTCCTAATATGGCAACTGAAGCCTGTATTACTGTAACATCTTTAATTCAGCAACAGTTTTCCATGCTTCCCTCATCCTGAAGCTGCAGCAGGTCTCAAATGCTCAGCTCCGTCTGGAGGGTGCTCAGCAGTGTTTGGACAGGAAGTGTACACACTGTTTGGGAGTGTCACTGGGCCACACACTTAAACTGAGGGAATTTTTAAATCGCTCGCTGCTTTTAATAGGCTCTTTAGAATAGTTTTATATAATTACACAGAACCATGTTGTCCGTACGTTTAAGTAAACCCATAACAAACTAAACAGTCAGTCTCTGAATTTTCATTCTTGATTCTCTTTTGTATCTGTGTGTTTGCCCTTGTCTTTCCTCTTCATATAATAATAATAAAAAAACGGACAGCTCCCTCAGTCAGCTGACTCTGTCCTGTGCTGGTCTGGGCTCTGCTCAGCGTCTCTTCCAGTAAATCCACGTGACATTTGCCGGCTGCCAGCAGAGGCTTCAGAGCGTCCAAGCACTGGCTGTGATTGACTGTGTAGTGCTGCTGCTGGGAAACACAGCTATGTTAATAGTTAGGGCAGCTTCTGCCCATAGAACTACATACAACACAAGAACTGTATGTACAGCACTGCTCGTCAATCTGCTGCTTACAGCCTCTGACAGTCCCAGACAGCAGGAAAAACAACCACAGTTCAGATAACAAAACACATCTGCTTTTCCAAAACACTTCTGGTATCATTTTTTGTTGACATCAATCACTATGCATTGAATTAAACACAACAGTATTTCAATGCAAATGCATCTGTCATTAGTTAACGCTAATGCTGCTCCAGTGTTTGTTCCATGCGTTAGGTTGGTAAATGACTTTCAACTGTTCCTTCCCTATATAACCTGTTATGCTAATAACTTGCAGATTGTTAGGATTATCTATTTGCATTTACCTTCAGTTCTTGTACTGTTGAGTTGCCACTTAATCTGGAAATATCAGTCCTACAGTAAAACTAGTGAAGACTCACTGAAGTACAGTAAGGTATAGTAAGCAACTCAAACATGATAATATGCATTTAATAAGCAGAGGCAATAAAGGGCTACAGACTCAATGGCCTACAAATAACTAAACCATAAAGATGCTGTTGTAGACACCTAACTTAATGCTGTGAAAATCCATGTAATGGATTTCCATGGAATTCCAAAATCATGGATTTCCAAAATCCATGATTTTATGCCTGGAAAACAAACATAAGCTTTAGACAGTGTCAGCAAAAACACAACTGATCATTACTGTCAGGCTTTTAGCCTCGCTAACTACATGAATGTGCAACATTCTGAAACCACACCAAGTTCTCTGTCAGAAGGGTTGCCAGTTATTTACAGAAATGTTCTGCACATTACGGATTCAGAAGGTAACCAGGATGAATGGGCTTTCTGTCACAATGTAATAAACTCTCTCAATCTGTATGGGTGTATGCAAAGGTTTCTTCCTGGTGGAAGATAAATAAAAAGTAAAAAAAAAAATCTTTAATATACAGACTTATATTAAAGTAAAGACACAAGCCATGTCTAGGAACCAGAACAGAGACATGAAGATGGGCTTATTGAACTGAGCTAATACACAGTCACTAAGCAACCATGCAAAGCACACTCACAAACACCTATCAATGTCCTAGCAGCAATGTCCTATCCAGAACAATGTATCAGAACTGCCCTGGCAACCACCAAAACACCAGTATAGTGTTACATTTACAGTGTACATGCAGTGAGTTTTGCAAATTCACCATGGATCAAAAAATACTATACTTTGCTGGTATATTGCTGGTAATATTGCAGTGCTTATTATAAATTATTTATCCGTCCTGTTTTTTTTAATTCATATGCGCTTGTAATCTTTAATTATAAACGTTAACTTCCCCTCCTCCTCTGGGACATCTCTTCTCCTGATGATGTGTCTTGGCATGAGGGCAGCACTATACTGACCATCTAATGATCAGGCAGTTTCTACCCCTCCAGTTTCCAATAAGCCAATCAATTCCCAAAGGACCAAATCAAGTCTGAAACCGGTTCACTCAGATATGTGTCACCACAGGAAAAAAAACTGTCACAACTTCTGTTTCATTGTGACTTTTTAGAGAAACACACAAAACTGAAGCACAAATAAACATTTCAGAAGTAATTGATTTAAACATCTCTTGAAAGTTGCCAAATTTACACTTGCTAAAATAAGCTACGATTTCATTATTGTGAGCTCTTACCTGAGAGGGGAAGCACAGGAGAGGCTCGGCAACCCTCTGGAGAACCGGCAGTCCATGTCCATTTACTCTGACCATTTCATTGCCGTCTTCTGCTTCTGTAGGCGTCTGTGGAGAAGCTTCCAGAAGCATTTCCCTCACACATGGTGGATTGAGGTCAACATGGAAGTCTGCTGAGATCTTACAGCCTTTGGACAAATCAAACAATGCTAGGCTAATGAAGAAGGGCTCAACCTGGAAAATCAGAACAGTGGAATGCATCAGGTTACTGAGGTATCTGAAGATGTTTGGTCGGTTCAGCCAGTAAAACACCAAGACTTCCTGTATAGTTGAATGCATGTTTTAGCACACTGCTGTTCTCAGGCCAAAATTCTCTCTCTCATTTAACTGCATTACGCCAAAGAGTTTATGTTTTGCTTATATGATGATTTAAAGACCGGCTACATTTATTAATATTTAATATTTTAACGTTTTTGTAGGCTAAATATTCTGTAACTTATTTCGTCGGCTCATATGAGCTAGCTGTCCTGCTGGCATACAGGGTCATCATCAGAGTGGACAATCAAGAACTTTGTCTCATAGCTGTGATGAAGGACTCAGAAAGAAGTCCTGCCCATAACTGTGAACTTTAGCAGCATTACACAGGCTTTAAAATGCTAGCATACCACAGAAAACGTGTGACACTAAAGGGAAGATGTACACATCAGTGGTCACTCACATTGGTTAAGACACCATCAGTCTTCTCACTGACACATCCTTGCAGACTAAAGGTCAAATCATGACAGCTGACCATGATTCTTCGTCCAAAACGCTCTTCAAATGGCTTCACGTCAGGCTCAATGCCTGAGAAATCTAATCTCTGAACAGAATGTATTTATTGTCATTACTTTAGACAGGCAGTGAAAGAGAGTCTGACTGAAAGAGGTTTACACTAACCTGTGTGTCAGGATCAAGAGAGAAGAGTTTCTGCCGGCCCTCATTCCTGCACATTTTATTTAGCTGCTCTGTTTCTCTGGCATACTAGAGACAAGACAACACAGAGAGTTCATGTCGGGGAAAACGGGCCTTTTAATTGATCCTTTGAAATAAAAGAGTTGTTGATGTACCACAAAAACACGTTAAAGACCTTGAAACAAACATATAAAGACCATAAACACATTCAGAAAACATTGTGGTTGTGATGTCATACATAGGCACACGACCACACACATTTACACACTGTATTACTGACTATTCAGTGCTCAGCAGCTTCATCTGTCCAGTCAGGACTTAGTAATATGCAAAACCTTGCAAGACGAGAAACAGCACAAACGAACTAGCATAATAGCAAAAACACTGACGTGTGGGATATGACCATTTTAAATTAACCAATAACAGCCTAAATTACCGTAATTTTTATTTACAACAGCACAATGACTGAAGTACCTTCATGAGCTCTGGATGAAGACTTCTCCCGAAGCTCTCCGCAGTGTTCTCAGGCTTCCCCTGACTGCTGTCATCATCTGTGTAAATGAGACAGCTTCTAATTAAAATTTATTTAACATTTCCAGAATATATTAAAAATATACATTTTCCTAAAAAATGTAAGTGGTGCTTGCCTTACAGAAGTCGTTGTGACCTCAAAATGAACAGATCTCTGAATATGGACGTATAATACTATGAGGGCATAAGACTGTTCACATGCTGTGTGAGACTGAGACTAACTCATAGTTAGAGGTAGAGATTTAAACACTGAATATTAAACTTTAGAAACTTGTTCTGTATTGCATGTGCAAGAGGTGTGCTAATACCATTCCAAAATCCCACAGACTTAAACCACCACACATTCGAGCTGTTCAGCCAATAAGCAGCCACCCAGAAGAGCAAAGCAGCCCTGCATCTTCACATGCATTTCAGAGATCTAGTTGTGCAATTCTGTGTGTCAATTCTACAGAGATCTGAATCATGCGTACAAGTCATTTCAAGAATTGAGAAGTTAGAAGTGTTCTTGAATTTGTTATTGAAAGTGTAGTTTCATTTCCTCATAGGAGGTCTTAAAACAAGTGCATGCTCCTGCCAAAGACACGGGAGCGGTTGTGAGTGTCCTTATTTAAACCAGACAAAAGTGACTCTGTATGTGAACAGAACCTCCCTAACATTCCTTTATCTGAAACATCTCCGATATCTGACGAAGAGAAACCATCTACTCTGAAACCCAACCAAGAAGAGTGTGTCTTCTATAATAAAACACACCCAAACAGCAGCTGCACTCTGATTCTACTAATCATCATTTCTAATACAGGAAAACTGCAAGTTCCAAAATGCTCAATAAAAATATTTTTATAACATTTGTGACTAGCAAAACAGGAACTATGCACCTCTTCAGGAAGTAGTACAGAACAAAGAGTTTCCCTATTTGTTGTTCTTTATGAAAAACAAGTTATAGTGTTATCTGGTATGACGGTTTGGATATAACGTTTATGAGCGGGTTTGAATTCAGAGATGACAGTGAGAACAGCAAATTAGAAACGGCTGTTTGCTGATATTTTGGGAGTGACATCATTTTATCTTTGATGATGATGTAATAAAACTCTTTATTAACTTATAGTTTACATTAAAATATCAATTCAGTTTATTTCTGTCAATATGAACTGTTACTGTATGCAAATAGTTCCTACAGATAAGATTTTAAATTCTGTAAAATAACATGATTTAACAAAAAGGTACAAAACTAGATTGCCTTACAAACGTTATTTAGGGTAGAAGTTGCACACTGAAGAAGCACACTGAGTCACAGGGCTAACCCTAACTAACAAACAACATGATACAAATAAATAATATGAAATTATTATATTAAACATTGTAAATGAATATTAATAATGCCGTTGGTACTGAGTTATAGGCTGAAAGACAAAGTTGCAGGATATTCCACAATATACAATTAAATCGTAATAGGACATACAGTCTGAAAGATGACCAAAACAGTGACACATGCTATGCAAAAAGTATAAGTACATTAGTGTATGCTGGGGGTTGAAAACCTATACTAGGGTTCTAATCTAGCAATGAGGTGAGCCATGAAATATCAGATGGGGCTGTTGATCAGAGCACTTCACTGCAGGGGGATTTGAGCTGCAGTCAGTGTACTGTAAGTGCTTTTGTATTAGCCTTCTATATCTCTGAGAATGTGGGCACACCAGGTGTGTGTGTGTGTGTGTGTGTATGTGTGCCAATATGCTTGCGCCATAAATGTTTATTAGCTTGATGCATGTGTATCAATGTGTGTTTAGCCAGTTATTTACCTTCCGAGGGTTCTGATCCATTCCTGCGGTCCTCTGATGTGCTCAGTAAGGCCTGTTTGAGCGTGTTCACCCAATCCTCCATCTCTGCCTCACTGTCTGCTGCAAGATAGTGACTGTATCCCTCCTGCATCTTCAGCTCAAAGCCGTTACGCCTCATCTTCGGGCACTGTGAGAAACATGCTGTTAGACAGTGCAGAAATGTACTGATTCCACTTTAAGAGCTGTTTGTGATTGAGTTAAGCGCATGCCCAGTAAATCAGATTCCTCAGGCTGTGTTACTGAGATCCTGAGACACCTTTCAAATCAAGGTGTAGACATTTCCCTAAACAGGCTGATGTGCCACACCAGTAACAGTCAGGCACAATTACAGAACAACTTTTCATCTATGGAAATAAGCATATCTTCTGTGTTCCACAGATAAAAGTCGAACAAACATGAAACAGCATGAGAATATGTAGGTGAGGTCCATTTACAGGTTTTCTGTACCAAAACGTCATTGTGATTGGTTATATAGTATATCAAGACCTCTGTCTGTAAACTGATATAAACCACAAGATACAAGAACTGTTCACTCAGAATGCCTGTCTAATATTAACACATTGAGAGAATGTACCGGAACCACATCTATACAGGAGTCCAGATAGATGGAGCCTTTTGATTCTTTGTAGTTTTTCTCATCTTTGTATGAATTCAGTATGTAGGAACCATCGGGGAGCTGAGACAGGTAGAAATATCTTCTCTTGAACACCTGAGTAGAAACATTAGTTTGTGAGAAACAAAGACAGCGTTTTCTCAAGTCATCTCTCTGTACTGTGACACTCTGTGTTCATCCTTTTATTATATATTCCACAGCCAAAGCGTTTAAAGTGTTATTACCATAATATCAGTTCACATGAAACAGAGATTATTACCATTTTAAAACTTGAATGAGTTAATATCAGTAATTCAGAATATATTATTAATAAGTCACATGAAATCATCAGGGTCATCTTATGAAGCGTTTTGACAGGCAGAGGAATGTGAATGATGGCTGTTGTGTGACAGATCTCCTTTAACAGGCAGTTCCCATAATTCCACTTACCTTCATGGAGACAGACAGGCTGCTGTTGATGTTGGCTTTTTGCAACCAGCCCTGCTTCATTACCCCCCTTCTCTGAGAGCACAGAGACAAGGTGTCCTAACACACACACACACACACACACACACACACACACACACACACACACACACACACGTCAAACTAATGGAGCAGACAAACTGATCTGAATACAAAATACTTGATGCATTAGTATGTGTTTCTGCACTCAGGATTGGTTGCTCTGTTATATGTATGAAAGTTTTCCACCATGATTATAATTTACACATATTAATATAAATGAACCACTTATCACGCTTGAACACTTATGTGTTGTATTTTGTTGCTGAGTGTTGTATATGTTGAGTGGGTATTTAGAGCTACCATAAATGTCTGTGTGTCTGTCTGTGTGTCTGTCTGTGTGTCTGTCTGTGTGTCTGTCTGTGTGTCTGTCTGTGTGTCTGTCTGTGTGCGCGCGTACGTGTATGCGTGTGACCCTGTGTAATCTAATTGAAGTGGCCTGCTGTCTGTTATAAATGTGCTTTCCTCTTGCTCCCCACTGTAATATAATTTTTCAAATGCCCTTCACCCTTTCCACCAACATTTCTCAATCTTCCTCACTCTGTTTCTCCCTCTGCTCTTAACTGCCCCTCTGAGACTGATCAATTGCTTGCACTCTCTCCCCCTCTACAGTCACTCAGCTAATTGATTAAAATATTATTTTTTTTAACCACCCACCATCAGCCTTCCCCACATTCCAAAAATGCTCTTGTGGGTATCCAATGTTAGATTTTTTTGTTGAATAATTGTATTTAGTGAACTAATGAACATGAGAGTAAACATCTAGAATAGATGTGGTTTTGACATATACAGACACATACAGATATACTATACTGCAGGGCACAGCAGTAATCTGTTTCTTCTGCAATCTCCACACCTATTTACTTGTATCTTGATCTGCAGGACACTTCAAGACAAGAGTCAAGTTTCACATAAAGAGCCTCTTCTGTATCACCTCACAGAAGCCCCACAACATGATCACAGTTTTTAAACTAGCTAAATATTTAGAACAATGACTGCTGCTGTAACACACAGAAAGGGTGAAACACTGTTATAGTATCAGATGATGAGTGTATATTCATGCTATATTACTGGTTGAAGTGAAGATTTATTTAAAGAGGCTGAAAACAGAATACAGTTGATTTTTCACCTCAGAAATGTTTCACATATGGAGCAATTAAGTCATCACAATGTTTTCTTCTCTTACCTCCTCCCCCTCATCCACCTCAAACACTTGGCTCGGAAGCTTCTCTGTCTTCATCCCTTTACTGCAATTGAAAAAAGTCACTTAGGCATTTTAGAAACAGCACTGTTAAACCTTTGACAAAAAAATTTACACTTCAACATACCAGGGCAGCATCCGGAAATCTCCTGAGTAAGACTCATAGTTATAGTTGATGACGTGCCAGTCAGTGTTGTACATCTTAATGCACTGCCAATGAATGTTAGCACTCATCAGTTACTCCATCACAGCAGAAAATATGATTGCTTATTAGTATGGAAAGCTGTGGCCTTTTTTTTTGATAGTTTGATTGCTCTTTACCTCTCTGGCGAACAGGCTTTTAGCTTCTTTTTCTGCGTTTTGTGGAACTGAAGGAAAGATGGTCCTTTTCTGATGACTGAGCTGGGACTCCTACAGTACAAACATTACAATCAGTCCTATATTGTATAATATTTTGTTAGTTTGCATTAAAGCACCACTGATTTACATTTCTGCATTAGTCAGATGGATTATTCCAGAGTGACTTACAGCACATTTAAGTTACATTTGATCAGTATGTGTGTTCCCTGAGAATCAAACCCACAAGTTTTTGTGCCGCTAACACAATTGCCCAGTTGAGCTACAAGAACAGTAATTTATTAAAAGTTTACACTTTTTATACATTTTTAACTATAAACTATTACACAAAACAATTATTTTACTTAACAACATATTGATCCGGGGCTCCGAAAATGTGGTACTGTTAACTTTTTTATTTTTTAGTACCAACTATGTAACACAGCACCAATATTTTGACAACAATTCTCTCTAATATTTTGTTATCCTACTCCTTTAGAGTTTAATACGGAGCACCACACATGACATGCTAAATATTTTTATATACTGGCCACAAATTAAGAATTAAAAAAATATACTCACCATTGAACTTAAACAAGAGAATGAACTAGTAAAACATGCTCACATATTAAGAAGTGGGAATAAATTGTTAATTTGTGACCACATTATAAAAGTTTGTTTTTGCATGTTATGTGCGTGGCTCTGTAGTTTACAGTGTAGCCTGCCAAAAAAAGAGTCTTGTGTTTGCATGGACAGAATTAGGGACTATTTAAATGAATCAAATGTGTAAACTTCAGAGTGTATGTGCTGTGTTTTCAGAGTCAGACTTACTGAAACGTCGTCAGCTGGCCACAGTAGCAGGTCTCTCTGTGGATCACTGTGGATCTGAGCTTTCCTCTGGAACACCACATTCTCATAGTCCAGCGGCTCGATAATCTTCGGCTGCTCCTGCACAGACACTGAATCTACTGAATCTGCAGAGAAAGATCTCTGAATCTACACTCTCAAAGTGAGACCTGTGCTATTTAGGGTTAACAGGTTTGCTGTTGGTTTAATTTACACTGATTTGACAACTCTACATTTACAGTTCCCTAGAACTTAACCCATGATCTTGACGTTGCTAGCCCCATGCACTACTGTTTGGGAATGCTAGCTCTAGCTGTTATTATGCAGATACAAGCTCCACAAGGTGCAATGCGCTTCCCAAGCTGATAGAACGCTGGATAACATTCGCTAAAAGTTTTCTCAAAGTTATCAACAATGTTCGTGCAATAACTTTAGTAGAATTTTTTTAACATAATGTATCATGTATCTTATATGTATCATATATCTACGTTATTCTTACGTAGTTAGTGGAACGTTTCAAAAATGTTACAGAATTTAAAAACGTTACACTCTTATAACTAAGAAGTAATGTTTTTAACATTCCTATAACTTAAAAAATAAAAATGTTAACATTTTTATTAATTAATAACAATAATAAAAGTAATTTATAATGTGCAATCCTCATTCATTGTGTTCAGAGTGCTTCCCCAACAACAAACAAAAGATGCAGACAGCAAACCTGAACAATCTAAACAATCTAAACACTGCTATTACAGATACCCTTACAGTGATTTATTTATCCTACTGTAACCCTGTGTCTTTGCCAGGTTAGACCCATGTTATACAGCAACACAACTAACTGAACTGAAAATTAACCAGATTATGTTTCAGCAGACCTGCCTGCAATTCAAACATTTGACTTTTTATAATTAGCCATATATCCTAAACAATATGAGCAGTTAGAGATATGAAGACGGTGTCAAGCAACCATCTAAATTAATCATTAAAACTCATTCCGATGAGGTTCAGACCTGACAGAATAGGCAGTCAGTTCCTTCTGTCCAAAGTTCAGGCATGAAGCTGCCTGTTGTTTCTCAAGTTTAAAGCAGTTCAGATTGTGACAGGATCAGTGGGGCTTGAACATATAATCACAGAGATCATACTTCAACTAAAATAAAAGGAAACAAACTCAGAACCAATTTCAAAAAGAAAGAAATTCAAGCAATTTACACCTAATCCCTTTAAAACAGCAAATCCTTTCAACATGAGGCTTCCAGCAATATTTACCCTGCTGCAGGAGATTATGAAAGCACAAGAAAAAACATAAAATATGTTTCAGTATCATACTTGCGGTGCACAATTCTACAATCTGCAATTCACCTTCAGCTGGTGACTGTACAGCTGTAGTCTCCATTCCAGCTTTTCCAGTAGGTCATTTCCCACTTGTGTGCTCTCAAGTTTTAGTTTATGCCAAATCAAACATTTAAGATTAAAGCTTAAAAAAAAAAATCACCCACTGACACAAAATGTCCGTGATGATGTCACAGTCATTGTCATTTGCATACAGAACTGGTTTTCTGTCTTCATTTATTTGCACACTGAATTTCAACTGCTGTTTTCTTTCTTGCATCTGTTTGGTACAACGGTCAAGTTTACTCAGCAACAGAAGTCTAAAGCCTTTGCTTTTCTAAAACTTTGATACTTTGCTGCATTTGTTTAATTCCACACTCAAATCCACTTAAAAAGAATAAATAAAGCTGTTAAAAACACTGTTTCCTACATGCTTGATGCAGGATATGACTACATTGGTTTGAATACAGTTAATAGCACATTACAAACTAGAACTGATGCACATTTTTGCTTGACAAGGATGAGACCATGGCCTACACGTAAGCCAAAGAAGCTTTCAAGCACAAACATCCACATTATCTCTCACAATACACATAAATGTCCCTTCTGTCTCTTAAACACATGACCTAACAACAAATGTCTCAGTAGCAACTTCCTGTCATGTGTCACAGCACAGTGAGGTAGAAACCGCAGCCAGCTCAGGCCCTGCTGCAAGAGAACATGTTACAGCTTACTGCTGCGTGACTGCACTCTCTTATTCTCTCCTGTGCCAACTGCCTTTTCAGCTTCCTCATGCCAGGTCCAGTCCAGGTTTTAAACTCTAAGGACCAAAGTTAAAGGGACAGCTCACCTAAAAACAAAACTTTGATCATCATTTATCCACTATTGTGTTGTTCTCTATTAGAGCACAAAAGGAGAAATTCTGAAGAGTGCTGAGGCTGCATGTTTAAAACACAATGAAAGTGAGGAGTGACTCACTGAAGAGGACAAAAAAAGTCATTGAGATATGCAGCAAATTTCAACCAAAATCAACGAGCAAATTGAATTTTTAGTGAACTATCCCTTTAAGCTACATAGCTGATGAAGAACCGGCCTCCCACTGTCAAAAATAACCCAGCGTTACTCCTCTGCAAAAGAAGCAGAGCCCTCAGAATCTTCTGTCAACGTCAGTGCTGTTGAAGACTGAGAGAAACTAAAGAAGAATCACAGACCATTAAACCACAGGCTGAGGTAAACAGAAATGAGTGCTAGTTACTGGCCTCTCACTAGCTGAGGGGCGTTGGCGTCACACTACTTTCAGTCATGTAATTTCTGTATGCAAGAATGCAAAAAGGAAGAACATGTGACAAACTGGTTGACTTTAATGGGCCAGAAAGCCGTCCAAAGCTATGGTTGGAACGTCTCTCCAGGGTGGTTAATGTATTTTCCAGATGTGAGCTTTTCTCTGGCTAAGCAGACAGACAGAGCTTGTATAATGTGCATTAGAACAGTGTAAATACACTGGCAGAATCTGAACTGCCATGACCTCCATCTGAACCTCTCTCTGCATTACTGATCTGATCTAGATTCTCTGGCATTACAAGCCTGTTGTTAAAGGCTCATTTTGTTCCATTAAATGGTCCCTGTGAAGGGCACATGCTTCATGAGGCTCCTCATTTAACCCTTTAATGCCTTATTAAATCACAAAGAAAAACATGCAGCAGCAAGTAAAAATGAAGAGGTACCTGGTGCATCACCATGTTTGCCATCCATCCATAATTTTTGTTTTCATAAGTACTACAATGGCACATTGCCACAATTATGGGCAATTTACAAAGCAAAGATAACTATTGACTATAATGAAACATCACACTTAAAATGAATAAAATGTTCTTTATTCACTGTAGTAAAAAAAAATCTATCCAGTGAGATTTGTGTGCAAGCATTACAGCTCAGTGGTACACACACAATACCTTTATCAAACACAAGGTGTGTGTAAGAGGCGCAGAGATGTATAAAACAAATAACTCATCTCATTCATAACACACAGAGGACTGCATGTAGCTGAGGAGTCTGTGGAGGAGAAGCACAAAGCCTCAGCAATCTCCATACAGTGCTGTCTCCACAACCGAACTGACCAGCGTACAGGACATAGGCCTTTACCAAATATATCGGGCCACCTCCAAATACTGTTTAAATAACCCTAATAAAGGTTCAACAATGTGTCCTCCTTAAAAATCCCTCCATCACAGATGTTTTCTTCCTCTGATCGTTCATTTCTTCTGTTCTTGTGTTTGTAACAGGGGGAGATGCGGCACAGCTCCTACACAAAGACTGAGGATGCTGCACGCGGCGCTTCAGAATGACGCGGCAGCAGAAGAACCGCTCGGAGATCAGCGCGGCTGTGTGTGATGTGTAACAGGTACTGGCAGGAAAACCTCCGGAAATTGTGGCTTAGCAGTCTGACGTTTCAACCAGTTAAACAACCAAAGCTTAAAACATACAGCACATACAGCCAGAACCCGAGCCAGCGTCCTGCTTAACGAGAACGCGCCTAACATGTCCGCAAACGCAGCATATGCATATGTGGAGACAGAGAGAGAGAGAGAGAGAGACTGAGAGAGAGAGAGAGAGAGAGAGAGAGAGAGAGAGAGAGAGAGACGGAGAGAGAGAGACGAGAGAGAGAGAGAGAGACGAGAGAGAGAGAGAGACTGAGAGAGAGAGAGAGAGAGACGGAGAGAGAGGGAGAAACTGAGAGAGAGACTGAGAGAGAGAGAAACTGAGAGAGAGAGAGGGCGAGAGAGACTGAGAGAGAGAGAAACTGAGAGAGAGAGAGGGCGAGAGAGACTGAGAGAGAGAGACTGAGTGGAAGCTCTTAAGTTACTAACCACCGCAATGGACGTCCTCACCGCCTCTGACACACTCTGTCTGAGCTCCGCCGCCGTCCCCGGCTTGCTCAGCCTCTTCGTGAATTTTCGCACCTCAGACATGTTTCCCGCTTCAGTCTGACAGGAGCGTCGTGAAGGGCAGATGCGACATCGCGGCGCGTCGAGCTGCACGCCCGTCTGACAGATGTGCGGATGCGGGCGGGGAGGGGCCACTTGGACCATGTTGAGCCCCGCCCACAGCGAGAGGTTGCCTGATATTGAACAATCCCGCTATCGTGCCCAGTAATTTAACAGTCATTGTGTTCATCATTTGAGTATTAAAACACTATAGCATAACATAAAGCTTGTGATTCTTCATTGCGTAACGATACGGCCATATAAATTTCAGTATATATAGTGTTTGTACAGATGTGTTCAAGCGTCTATCATCTCTGTTCTGAGACCTGTTTTAACGAGGAAGCGACACTCACTAGAAAAATGGTGGTAGGCTGACCTCCGGCGGCCCCGGTGAGTATTAAAACATACAAATAAATAAATGGTAAACACGTAAAATTAGCTAAACATTTGGTTTGTTTAAGTTTACATTTTAAAGAATTTATCTTATATATATCCATTGTGCTTTCATGTGTACAAACTGCATGTTATGTACAGGTTAGAAAACAACTGCATACATTATATATACACACATACATATACATTCTGTACAGTGCTTGTACTACCCATTAGCCAAAATGTACATACACATGCAGAGCTGGTTTTATAGCATTAGTGAGTACAAAGGTAGAAAATGGCAGAGGCTAAGTTTTTGCTATAAAGTATCTGTTTAAATATGTTTCTCTCTCATTTTATCTGCATTTGGTTTTGAGGAGCTGATGGACTTTTCGACTCAGATTGGGTTTCCATGGATGTACCAGACTCTTCATATTGATCATGAGATGACCTTTTCTCACATCCTCATGTCCAACTACAAGATATTCCATCCCTACAGCAAGAGAAAACACATCAGCCTATGACAAAATCACGAGCCAACTTCTGCTGAGCATGTATTACACAGACGATGCCTCCTGAATAAACATCATGTGGTTCTAAATAAATACTACTAAATACATGTGGTACTAAAATAAATGCATTATTATCAAGACAATTATGTGACTTGTCAGATAATATTGGCCAAATACGGCAGCAAAAACTACTCTTATCATGATTATGTCTGATTCAAAATCATATCATATAACTAGGCCTCCATGGAATCTGCCATCATGGAAACCCTCAAAGCTCCACAGATTTTCACAGAATTAAAATACCACTGATTTACAAAATTCAACCCCCCAGACCTATTGCATTATTAAATCCATTCTTGCAAAATTTTCCCCACAATCAGTGCATACAACTTTTGTCTTGTGATTCTTGTGATTCTTAATACAACCAAATAAATAATGTCAAGTGTAAAAATGCAAAGCTTTAGTGCTAATATCATTAGCTCAGTATACTTTAAAATAATGTAAATCGATTGAAAGACTTCATCACTAAAAAACAAGCTTGTGTCTGCTGACCGGGGTACAGTACAGGGCAGGTGCAACCTCGTGTGGTCCACGACTCAGGATATAGAGTGAGATTTCCACGAGTGAGTCTGATGCTGATGTTTTCCCACAAGACCTTCATGAGCTGAACATCCACCTCAGCGTGAGAACCTTTGTCATGAGCAGCCAGAACTTTCACCTTCACTGCTACACACACAGTCACACACACATTCATCACCTGAATCAACCAGAGCCTTCATGTGCATGCAGTGGTCATTCTGGTCTTTACGTGCTATTTACCATAAGCGTTTTTTAGGTTGCAGAATACTTTGCTGTTTCCAAGAGCTTGTTGTTTGCACACACATTTGTCTGTCAAGAAAAGAAATACCCAGCAATTAAAGTATTGACTGTCAGTTTCTTTCTGTTGCTAAGACAACATAAAAACAGGCATGACATGACAACAGCGCATGCCTTTAACACAGACCACACAATAAACTTTTCATTGAGGAAGACAGTGCTCTTAACAGCCTGAATACTGTCACTAAATACCTGCATGACTGAGAGCAGAGAAAAGCTCTTCTGTTCGAAACAAATCATTTTCGCTGCTGTTGTGATCTGATTCAGACCTAAAAACACCAACATCCACATAAAGCAGAAACACATATGATGATGTATTAATTCATTTTTATAAAATGATGATAATGTTAAAAACACTTTTAAAAGACAATGTGATATAACAGTTGTCTCTAAACTAACCTAATCTAATGAAATCACAGTTGTTAAAAACAACAGAATGGCCAATACAAGATTATGTATCTAGCACTCGCACCAGCAACATAACTAGCAACTAACTGTGCTCACCTAATCAAACAGTCTCCTGTGTAGGGCTCACAATCACTGGCACAATGGCAGGGCTTACAGCCGTATTCATCCAAACCCCAGTATCCCAGCATGCAGCGGGTACAGTATGGACCATCCACGCCTGGTTTACAGACACACTCTCCATTATCAGGGTTACAAGATGTGGAACCAACATGGTTACACAAACACGCTGCAATTTAGAAAGGAAGAAAGTCACATAAAACACACAAACATGGTTCACTGGGTGCCTCAAATGCATCTTATTTATTTCTTACCACTAAACATCCTCTTATATAACCAGTGCTGTACATAGTTTGTCACTGAGTGCCACCATTAGATGACAAACACTGAAAGAGAGCTGTGTAGATCTGACTGACACTTTACGTATGAAGTCAGTTATTACAAGACTGGTGTCATCTTGATTAATATGTCTGCCCCCACACACACGCCTTCACATACACAACATGTGCCCAGTTTCACTCACACACACGATCCCATCAGTGTTCTTGTTATTCTGCATGCCCCAACCTGCCATAGGACCCATTAGCATTCCAAGCAGGAAAAACATTCAATACCACTCCACTCGATGTGTGTGTGTGTGTGTGTGCTACCAAATCAGACATGTTCACTATTATGTGAGTTCCTAAATTTTGACATCATGTAGGCCAAACCACACACACACACACACACACACACACACACAGTAGAAATGAAAAGTTAGAGCAAAAGTGTCGAGGGGGAAAAACAAGGATACCCCACATACCATATTAAGCAGCTTTTCAAAATCAGAGATTAATGGCTTTCATCTTAGTCTAATACAGTAACACACACACAGTAACAAACATGGAAATCAAGACGCATTAGGTACCCATATAGCTGTTTTGTCATACACAATATTTTGTGTATAGATGTGAGTAACAAAACAGTTTGTGAGTGTTTGAGAGCGCTACGTTTGCAGGAATCCAGGTCGCTCAGGGCTCGCTCTCGGTCTCTGTAGAAGCCGCTCTTGCAGTGCTGGCAGTGGCGTCCGCTGGTGTTGTGAAGACAGTCACATACGCCGCCACTGCGACGGCCAGAGCGAAGCCACACAGTCTCATCAAAGTGACAGCTCTCAGCGTGCCCATTACACTTGCACTCTGCACAACAACATGATACACGCAAAGCAGACATTTGTGTTTGTCTCTAGCTAAGGCGAGAATCACTTTAACTCTTGCTCAAACTAAGGGTTATGACCAGATCTCTTGTCCTTTAAACAGTGGAGTTTGTTCTTGCAGGAAAGAAACAGAAAAGAACTTACTAACACACTGATGAGCTTCTCCAGTTAAACCGCTGGCTGGTTGCCAGGGCCGGTCGTTGTAGAGGTGATCGCAGCGTTCACAGTGATCTCCTGCCGTGTGATGACGACATACACATTTGCCATGAACCTGCAGAAGAGATCCAGAGAGAAGTTTACTTGGTCAACAATTACCCAAGTTCACCCTAAGCGACCTCAATCAAACAGCTTGTGGAAAAATTACCAGGTCAATTGTAATATGCTTTAACATAAATGTTGCCAAATATTTAATCATACAGTCTACACAGAGTTTTATCACACAATCTACTCCATAACCAAACCATAAACCAGCCAATATCCTTCTACATGACAGACCATGTAACCAAAAGCAAGTTATACATTCACTAAAGCTCCACATCATTTTGTGTATTACAGTGATTTTATATGAGTTAGTAAATCTCTGTAACACATCGCCTTGTGTGGTTTATGACTTTTATAAAACTGCTTAACGATACAGGAATACCGCACTGTAATACAGTTCATTAGCCCAAATGTAGGTCATCTGTGATTACCAGGTAATGGAACAATGCAGCTGTGTTTATCACCATTTTACAATGAAGCTTAGCCTATCAGAATTCAGAGTGAGAATCAAAAGTTTACAGTATAGAAACGGTGCAGGCATTCACCCTTCTTGTTTAAATTAGTTATGTGCTCAACATTTCTTGCCCAAAAGTTGCTAGTAACATCCTCCTCACATGCACCCATGTTTACATTAATGCTTTTTCTTAATATCCAAGACTCAGGCATGCATCAATGTATAATTGCTGTCATCCGTGAGTTTAAATAAAAATTACAGACAAATAAAATCCAACTCTCTTATGGGCAAAGAAAAGTAGAGCTTAGTGTGTGTGTGGGGGGGGGTTAACTGGCACTGTTCCATCCAGTTGGTATCTGAAACACTTTCACATGTTTATCATCATAACACAGGAGGAAACGCACTCAGACACACACTCCCTGTCCCTGCTAACCAAAACATTCCTGCAGCAGCACACAAGGCTTTAACACGTGTCCTGTTATGGGTGTCCTATCATGTCAACGCGATGGTGCCTGTTTGTGTGTATGTGTATGTCTGTCTGTCTGTGCATGTATGTGTATGTCTGTCTGTCTGTCTGTCTGTGTATTTTGTCTGGGCTGTCAGATCAAATGGTCTGACCTTTGATAAGAGGGCAATGAGTTGATCTGTGTGCGTTTGAGTGAGTGACTCTAATTGCTGTTATTGTTTGATCGCAGCAGGCAAACAACAACTCAATTAGCACAAGGAGCACAAGGAATGCCTCTTTTTCATCCTGGTTCTTGTTATCTGCATTTCTCCCTCTGTTCCTTTTCCTGTCTGACTTCTTGTCTTTTTATCTTTCAGTTGCTATCGGAGTTGGATTTTACTGTAATCTTTCTGGGGAGATACAGCCAAGTGAACAGCAAACACATCGCTTACATAATCTGGAACAAAGAGAGTGAGAGTGTGAGGGGAAAACAGTCTGAAAGAGTGAAGGACAGAAAATGGGAGATGAGAAACTGTTTATGTAACTGTACGGGAAACCTCATTCTGGGAATGTAAATAACTACCAATAAAACCAAGTTTTAATAACTACCTTAATTATCCATAAACTGTTTAGTTAAAAGGTGCTAAATTTGCCATTTTGTTTTAAATGTTGCTGTCTCTTTCACCAAGTTTGAATTTTTTGTTTATTCAATCAATCATTCAAAAATCAACATGGAACTCCAAATGTACAGTAAGTACAGAAACATTTACTTTAAAGCATTTGGCAAATATGTTCATCCAAAGCAACATTTGAGGTTTGCGTGTTCCCTGAGAATCAAACCTGGGACTCTGGAGTTGCTAGCACACCATTCTACCAGTTGAGATATGAAGCAAACTGATGCATTAATATGTATCAGAATTACAGTATAAATATGTATCTTAAATACACATGCACACATTTACCATGTGTTTGTTGGGAAGCTGTGTGACCTGGTCACCTGCAGGCACACACTGATCTGCATGCCCATGACACAAACAGCCTCCCTTTAGTATGAGGTCATAGATGGCATAGTGGGCAGTGGTAGTGCTGGCATCTGGGAGTTTGTGTTGGCAGGGACACAGCTGAGGCTGAAGCAGACGCACTCGTATGTTAGTGATGCTGAGGTGAGCTCGAGAAGTAATGCTGTATGGATCCAGTTTGTCCCAGGGTGACAGAACACGGTGAATAACCTGCTCACACACACACACAGATAAACGTCATTTACTCACAATTTAACTGCCTGTTGACATTTCACAGGTTTATTGTAATGTCCTTATAAGCAACCACTTCAGGTAAATACTGGAGTCACACCATATAATAATGATGGTATCATATGGTAGCAGCATTTACATCTTTTTTATTTAAAAAGATGTATTTGATGTATACATAATGATATTGGCATTACCAGCATCATGCTCCACCAGTAAATGTTTTCATAAAGAGATGCCTGATCTGACCCTTAAAAATGACTTTTGTTAATTAGTGTAACTTGGCCCGAGCCATGATGCATAACCGAAATACCATGGTAGTCGATTTTATCATGTCCACCAAATCATGGGCATAAGTTTAACATTGATTTTGAACCTGAATAATTGTTAGCTGTTTAAATTGAACCTGCAACCTTCAGCACCACAGATGGTATTAAGCATTACAACCCAACACCCCTATTAAAAACAGGGACACACAAGTGCAGGTCCTCTGTGTGAGGTGGTGTTTTGACATTCTTACCTCTCCGCTGCTGCAAGGCCATGCTGTGGAATATTTCTGGGTACAGCTGTGTCCATCCTCCAGGCTGAACACCTC
Source organism: Chromobotia macracanthus (assembly GCA_036877525.1). Lineage (NCBI taxonomy): Eukaryota > Metazoa > Chordata > Actinopteri > Cypriniformes > Botiidae > Chromobotia > Chromobotia macracanthus. Next base: position 741,841 of record JAZGTH010000049.1, on the reverse strand, counting down.
ACTGCAGTTGTGTGCATACAGCCTCAGAATACTCCACGTCTGCCCAAAGTCCTGTGAGCGCTCTATCGCCATGGCAGCAGGGCGGGGTGATCGAAATATGATAATGAGGTGGGTAAAGTAAAACTCCACCTCCAGGTCCAATTGTAGAGTTTCTACGGCAACGCCCTGAGCAGACTGCCACCAGGTTGCCGGGTGTTTGAAAGGCGAGTCTGTCATGGAGGCAGGCGGGTGTGAAAGCTGTGTGACTGAAGCATCACACACCCCACAGCGTGCCACACATCTGTCCACGCTGTAGTGACAGTACTGCTCTGGAGATGTTGAGCCACACTGTGAGATGGTCTGTACAGGACGCCCCACCACCAGATTTCCCATGCGTGGATTACACACCCGATTCTCACATCCTGGCACATATACACATTGCAGTTATATATCACACACACACTCAACGCAGGGACATTTCCCTTTAATTATGATTTTCAACAGTGCAAAATCCACAGGGCAGCAGAGTGACTGATATCGTGGTGACTCCTACAAGTATTTAGACATTACATTTATGTCATCACATTGCTCAAAACATTAAATCAAGTCTCATTTATTTGCAAGAAAATGATCACAAGCACGCTTTTCAGGCAGCACAAAAACAGATTTTCTAGGTCCCAAATGAGGATGAACTTTTCTGGGTGACACCTTCAGGTACTTGAACATGGTGAACTATTACCTGCATGGTGCGTTTGCAACACATGGATGTTGGGTGTGTTGGTTGTCAGGGATGCAACCTTTATTTTTGTTTTGCATAGTCAAAGCATACCCAAATTTTCTAATACTCTGGGCAGTTTATTGGAGACCATCACAGCTTGTTTTGCTCGCACAAGCGGTGCGCCAAAGCGGGGAATGAACGGACGCGCGTGAGAGCGCAGAACACTGACCTGAGAGCGCAGAACACTGACCTGAACGCGCACAACACTGACCTGAACGCGCACAACACTGACCTGAACGCGCACAACACTGACCTGAACGCGCACAACACTGACCTGAACGCGCACAACACTGACCTGAACGCGCACAACACTGACCTGAACGCGCACAACACTGACCTGAACGCGCACAACACTGACCTGAACGCGCACAACACTGACCTGAACGCGCACAACACTGACCTGAACGCGCACAACACTGACCTGAACGCGCACAACACTGACCTGAACGCGCAGAGTGAGCGGCGCTGATCACGAGCGCCGCGAGGAGCACGCGTGTGCCCGTCAGCTCCATGTTACACATCAGAGGGGAAACTCCACAAATGACACGCGAGCGTGTAAATCCACAATCACACGAGAATGGATCCTCTCCAGAGCCTGTCCGTGTGCAAGGAAGAGCACGACTTCATTGGCGTGGGTTGAGCAGGTGAGCTGAGACGATCTTCCCCCATAACAAGCAGAAAGCTTTCACCTGAAGAAGGACACAAGTCTTGCGCGACAGCGCCATTGGTGCGCAAGTTCACATAAGAGATCTTCTGAAGCACTTCGTCCGTGCGCACGGTTCGAGTGCTGCGCGCGTCTGACGGCGCGTCGCTCTCCTGCACCTGAGCGGGAGTCTGGCGCTCACGTCACTCACAGGACCTTTAAAGCGCGGAGGCCACGCCCCCTCTCCCAACATTCCCCCTCTCCCAACATTCCCCCTCTCCCAACATTCCCCCGCTTCAGTGCGGCATTCCTGCCAGACGCGCGTCACTCCGCGTCAGATGATGATTTTATCCTACATGTGAATGACTTTCTGATCTTTCATTGCTCAGATCTGGCCTACAGAAATCCTCATGAAGAGCTAATGTCTTTAATTATATCTTAGAACCAAATCGTGGATTAAACAAAAAAGTCAAAAGTGTATCCCACAGGAGAAACACAAATACCAGATTTTATTTGTGTTTCATTATCTTTATCCCATTCAATTGTCTCCAGATAATGATAGAAATTCTTAATAATTGTTTATGATCCAGAATCTATCAAAGCGTTCTGGATATTTTGACCTATTTCTGACCTGAAAGGAACAGAGCGTGTATATTCATGTACTGAAGGCAGTTAATAGAGAGTTTAAAGACTGGTCAACAGGAATGTTGAGGATGAAAGACCGGACACGTTCTGAAATGATGAAAAAAAATCGTCTGGAATGCGGATCTGCAAAAGATTTCCGTCGTAATCCGCTTTTGTGGATTTTCTAATTTTCTAACCTTTGATTCATTCACAAAATGACAAATATATCATTAGCGTTTATAATAAGTGACCAAAATCTGCTGGTTTGTTTCCATATTAAACAAAGTTTCGTTTAATATAAGCACAAACGCATACGCCTTACGTTGTGATGAAATGGCGCTGTTGTACTCCAGTACTGTAGGGGGCGCTGTGGGCAGGCGAGCGCTCATCTCCTCCCCGGGCGCTCACAGTGCGCTCGTTGTCCTGTCCTCGTTTGGCGGTAAGGCGTGCGAGTGATCAGAAGGGGTCTGTGCTATTTAAATAAACTCAGTTTTGTTTCTGAACATACTGCTTAAGCAGCGCGGAAATGGTAAGTTTATATGGATCACTTGTATTATATTTAATGTTTGCGGTGGCGCTGGAGAAAGATAGATTTCATTCATTAGCATGCGGCTCGTGTTTTAGCATTTGTATTGTGGACTGGTCGTTGTTTCGGACGCTGGTTCTTTTCATTCGTTTTTTAACATTTGATCTCATTCTGACGGGCATTTGTACTGCCCACCCCACCAAAAGCGTAACGCGTTCAGTGATGCTTTAAACTTTTATTATTCACACCTCAGCGTACCACTTCTGATGACGTCACATCACTATATATGTGTAGTGTGTGAGAGAGATTTTGACAGCATGAAAATCAGCAACACTGATCTCAGTTACTAACTCTTCTGCAGAGTTTGCCGCTGAATCCCAAGCCCTTTCTTAACGGCCTGACGGGTAAGCCCGTGATGGTGAAGCTGAAGTGGGGTATGGAGTACAAAGGGTACCTGGTATCAGTGGATGGCTACATGAACATGCAGGTAACACTCCCTGTGGATACAGCCACTGATGTCCTAGACATGCCACATGCAGATGAGCAAGTTACCCTGTGCATCCAGACGTGTTATCAGTGCATATTACACTTATGATTTCCATCAAACTGCTGGTGATTGTGTGGAGACAGATTAAATGGAATATTGTAAACAGCCCTAATACATTATTAGTGCTTTAAAAGCAATCTGTAAAGCATATAACTGATGTAATCTCACACCGTTTTATCTACTTGTGTTGTGATGCATTTGTTTGTTACATTATCAGATTTCTATGTGACTAGTAATACAACAACAGTCTGATATTGAGCGTGTCTGATTTGTTGTGTATCACATTGCTTGCTGCCTCCATAATTTTGTGATTTCTGAGTGATTCTGCAAGATTTGTCAGTCCCATTCTTGTTTATTACTGATTTTATTTCTCTGTGTTTATCGTCTGGTATATTTATATTTTAACACCTTTACCACCTATGTAGTAATACAGAATAAAATTGCTAGATTACTCTTTTAATTCTGTTTCTTTGTAATATTAAAAACACCAAGAAGAGATGAAATAAAACCCCATTAACTGAGCTCTGTCTCTGTTCTAGCTGGCCAACACAGAAGAGTATGTGGATGGAGCTTTAGCAGGTCATCTTGGTGAGGTGCTAATCAGGTGAGTTTTTGGACAGAAACTGTCTTACGATTCTGTAATAACAGCACATTCTTTGTTGTAATTATAAACATGATTCTTGTTTCCTTTTCTGCAGATGTAACAATGTTTTGTACATAAGAGGGGTAGAAGAAGAGGAAGAAGATGGAGAGATGAGAGAATAAAGAATTTGCATTTTGTCTTTTTTTTGAGAATGTTTTCATTAAAAACATTCCTTGTTAAATTTTGTTGTATTTTTTACACTGGAAAAGTGTGTGGCATAATGATTAATAAATTGTGCAGTTTGTATGTTTTTGTCTTCCTCATTCCTTTTTCTGAAATAAATTGTCTTAATATTTGTGAATCTGGTAATGTGTTAAGTTTTTGTGCTGTTTATGTGAATTAAGGTTATGTGCTCTGTGAGATTAAAAAGCTGATTTTACAGGTACAAATTTTAGTTGTGTGTTCAGATTATAATCATGGGTCCAGTGGTGACACGTGATCATTGACTTTTCTCTTTGACTGACCTTTGATCATGTTACCTAATTTTTGGCTTTAAAAATATTTTAAAGCTAAATATTTACCCACTCTTTCATCATTGAGCTCTGGTCTAAAACATTTGTTTCTTCAGCATTGAACTAACTCTCACGATGTCTGCCAGCAGCAAGATTTTGGTTAAGAATGCAAAACAAGTGGTTTTGGTGTGTAGAAATGGTGAGAAGTATCTTACCAAAAATGGGATGCAGACTCTGGCTATGTTTGAGAATGGCAGTGTGGTCATTGGACAGTAAGTCAGATTTACTCTGTAAATTCCATGTTATTAGAAGTTTAGTGAACTCTCATGGTCTGTTAGTAGCTGCGATTATAATTTTGTTTTTAAATATTACGTAGTTACTTCTAGTAGTGACATTTCTTCTAAATATTGTAAATCAGAAAACCTGTTTTCTATAAAACTCAAAGCATTGATAGTTTTTAAATGTTGAAACAATATGAAAAAGAGAATTTTCTAAAGAGAAAAAATTTCTGTGGTATTCTAAATACATAATACCTATAGCTATAATAATCACCATGTATTGAGTACCTTGACATTAAACAGAAATAATACTCACGTAAATATAGTAAAACATGCTAGAAAACTGATTTGTAAAGACATTTTAGGTGGTCCTTGTTATAAAGGGTCATAAATTGGCTAAATCAAGTTCTATTTAAAATCTAATATTGTCAAACGTGAAATGAAGTTTACGATATCTTCATTAACCTGTAAAACACCTGTGTGTGTGTAGTGATGGACTAATTCAAGCGGTTGGACCAGCAGAAATCATTGAGTCTCAGTTCAAAGAAACAAAGTTTGAGCAAGTTCTGGATGCTTCCGGCTTGTGTGTTCTTCCAGGTGTGTTACATCTACAATACAAAATCATCATTCTGTCTTTCATTATTGACAGTTCAAAGAAATGTAACATGCCATTTGCAGGTCTGGTTGATGCACACACACACCCAGTGTGGGCTGGAGACAGAGTGCATGAGTTTGCCATGAAGGTTTCATTCTCATTCTTTACTGTCCTTGTGCATTTGATCTTGTATGATTATTACTTTACATTCAAAGTATAACTTGCTTTAGAGAATCTTTTGGCTGTCATCTAAGTATCATAACATCATCAGGGCTAAAACATCTTTCTAACACAGCTAATTATGTATGTATGTTACATATATGTATGTTTAGCTGGCTGGAGCCACATATATGGAGGTGCATGAACAGGGAGGTGGAATTCATTTCACAGTCACACACACTCGCTCAGCGACCGAGCAACATCTGTTGGAGGGGTTGAGAGGCCGTCTGAAGCGCATGCTGAGATCTGGAACTACACTGGTGGAGTGTAAGAGTGGCTACGGACTTGAGCTTGACACAGAACTGAAGATGCTGAGGGTGATCAACTCAGCCAGGAAGTCACTGCCTATCGGAATATCAGCAACATACTGTGGAGCCCATGCAGTACCCAAGTATAAAGAGATTTGCCATACACAGAGCTGTCCTGATGTTTTTAATGTTATTAACACTTAATGATAGACTGATAGACAGATTGGGTAAACAGTTGCTAAGGTGATCTGTTTGCCAGGGTGTTGCTAAGGTGTTGTGGGTTGTTGCAACGGCATTGCTAGGCGATTGAGAGTTAGCTGCTAAGGTGTTCTGCTTGGTTTGTTGGTGATGCCTAATGAGTTTTATGTGAAGAAGTGTTTTATTAACAGGTGCAACACATTCTCAACACATGTCTTTATCTACTCAGAGGTAAAACAATGGAAGAAGCTACTCAGGACATTGTGGCAATGCAGTTGCCGGCACTAAAAAAACAAATAGCTTCAGGTGAACTGCAGGTGGATAACATTGATGTGTTCTGTGAGAAAGGGGTGTTTGATCTGAGCTCTACACAGCGCATTCTGAAGGCAGGCAAAGATATGGGCCTCAACATCAACATCCACGGTGATGAACTCCACCCCATGAATTCAGCACAGGTACACACACTTCCTTTCTTTCACATACATCATATTCTCGCACGTCTTCATTTCAAATGATGCTGTTCTTACACAAACTTTATCTTTGTCTCTTGTGTTTATTGTCACTCTGTTATTTTACAGCTTGGGGCAGAACTTGGGGCTTTGGCCATCAGCCATTTAGAAAAGGTGACGGATGAGGGCATTGCTGCCATGGCAACCGCTAAAACATCAGCGGTCCTGCTGCCCACAACCGCCTATATTTTAAGGTGAGAATATAGAAGGATAAGAATCACAACACTCACACTTTTAACACACCTTAATCTTAATAGAATCTCAGTGCTTATTGGATGAAAGTGAATTAGCCTTTCTAAGATGCGTGTGTTTCTTGTATGTTTAAGACTTTCTCCACCACGTGCAAGAGACATGCTTGATTCTGGGGTCATAGTAGCTCTGGGGAGTGACTTCAACCCCAATGCTTACTGCTGCTCCATGGTGACCGTAACACACACAGACATTATATCATACCAACATAAACATGACAGTGTTGGACATTCTTTTGCGTGTGTTTATTAGCCTATGGTGATGCACTTGGCGTGTGTGATGATGAAGATGTCAATGACCGAGGCTCTGGCTGCAGGCACGATAAATGCAGCGTATGCGCTGAACCGTTCACATACACACGGATCACTTGAAATCGGAAAACAGGGAGATCTTGTGATCATCAATGCACCACGGTACAATCACACGCAGTGCCTAAGAGCTGCAAGGACAACTGATCAAAAGTTTCATATATACACATTTATTTACATTTAAATTGACATCTGAATTATGATTTTTGTGATGTAAGATTTCTTTCTCTCTGTGCTGCAGGTGGGAGCATCTGATTTACCAATTTGGGGCTCATCAAGAACTCATCAGATACGTCATAATCAAAGGAGAGATTGTTTATGAGAATAACAGAGTCCTGAACCTTTGAGCTTAAACATTCAGCCTCCCAACACATCAACACTACAAACGATTATGTTGTAAAATTCAATATGCATGACCACTGCTATAATTAATAATAAAATAAATAATAAAATAAATATAGTTTGTTAACAAATAAATAACATTTAACATATACTGACAAAAATCAAAGGTAACTGTTTTAAAAAGACTGTCATTAAAATCTTTTAAAAGATTATGGTATTGCATCTCTCTTATGGTGAAGGAAATGCACGGTTCAGCACAAGTTCCACCCTGTCCCCACCTAACAGACACGCCTCTAACACACACAGCATCCGCTGATTGGTGAGCTGATTGGCTGTGCTGATCAGGTCAGCTGTGGGTGAAGAAAGAGATTTAACACAAGATTTAAGCTATAATGCTACAGAGTTACAGACTAATATGAACTAAAACTCTTGCCAGTGATTTTATGAGTTATTCTGTCAGTTTGTTACTTTTTATATCTTGAAAAGAATAATATGTTCTGCTGTGAGCTCCAGAGATCTGCAGGAGCAGATTCAATGCAGGTCTGGTTTTAACTCACAGTCTTCTCATTATAGTCTCATCTTCATTCTTACCTGGGCTTGGGGGTGGGGCATGTGCTGAAAACCCTCCATGTGATAGGACAGACTCCCACGAGTTATTATGTGAAATGGGGAGGGGCCTCCAGTGCAAGTTTCCAGGGGCAGCAGGCAGAAAAAGAACATCAAGGATCACACCATCTGACAAAGCTTCACACACACCAGAGAGAAACATCTAAATATAACTGAACACACCCCGTCACTGGAAGACAACGTCAGCAAGTAGAGTTCACAATGAAGAGTGTGCATCCTAAGCCATGTGTTTGTAAATGTGTACCTCTCATTGTTAGTGTAAAGCAGCCGGTGTAGCAAGAGGCGGGGCTAAATGACTCCAACTCTCTTTGTGGGAGGAGCTTGTGAAAGCTGTTAGGCTGCATCCCCACAGCAACAGCCTGAATGTGCCGCCGCTCATAAGAAAAAACCCGCGGCAGTGTTTCAACAGCAACACGCGTCAGTCCCAGCCGTGAGGTCATGGGACTGGTGGGTGGAGTGGAGAAGTCTTCATCATCATCTTCATCATTACTGTCATCATCACATTCTCCAACCAGAAACTCCATGGCACCATCGAACAGAGAAAAATCTGCAAACATGAGACAATCAGTCTGAAATTATATTTAAAGTTTAACTCACAGTTGACATTTATCCTCAAGACATCACAACAGCACTCTGCCTAACATCTCCGTTTGTGTTTAATAGAGGACAAATAGTTCTTTGGGTTTGGAACAGTTACTTGTGACAGAATATTTGTTTTTGAGTGAACTGTCCATTGAAAATCTTTGAATGAGTTGCAGATATTCTTATAATTTGACATTTTATATGACATTAAAAACACATGCTAAAATGTCTTTAAAGCTGTCTATGTAGGGAGCTCACTGTGCTGTAGAGTGAAGTGTGTAATTGAGTCTGTTTACTGAGGTTGTCTCACCCCTCTCTGTATCATCCTCTGTTACTGACGGCTGCAGAGGTGGAGCAAACCTGAGAGAGTGACAATTATTACTGTTCACTGAATCACAGCAGCTTTAAATCTAATAATTCTGCTAAATCTAACTGCATTTACACTCACACACTCCTCATACCTCTTTCTAGGGGTGGTGCTGCTGAAAAGTTTCCTCTTCACCCTGTGAGGTTCAGACCTGCGGTACAAACCCAAAAACAATTACACATAGACTTCAAAACTAATCACATGAGAAACCCAGTGCAGCACAGACACACACCCCTCTCTCTGCCGTGACACTCTAGGGCTGAGTGGAGCAGATGGGAGAGCTGAACACTGCGTTCGCCCGCTGTCCTGTAAAACAGGAGAGAAATGCTGAGGTGGTGTTTGCAGTTGAATTCAGGGAATTGTGGGTAATTTGTTAGTGTGTGTATTTGAACCTCTCTGTGGTGGTAGCAGGCTGCAGTGACGACACACTGAACAGCAAATCTCCGTCTCTCTCTGTAATTTAACCTCTCACATTCCAGTTTCAACTCTCCACCACTAATGACACCAGCTTCCCCTGCACACACACACCCTAAATTTAACACTGAAAGTCACTTTAAGTCATTGTATTAACATCTCATTGTTGCATTATTTGTAAGTTCTACAGTCTATCATTAGGGGGCACTATTTGCTGTTTCCGTGTACACGTATACAGCATACGGTGGCAAACTCCAGTTACATGCTCTCACATTAACTCCACTGTCTTCTGCCTCTCACCTTCTCTGTTTTCCATGAAGGTATACAGTGAAACAGGAAGGGGCGGGTAGCTGAAATATCCTCCAATCACAGCCCTTGCTAGCATGCTGCTCTCATCTACCTGCTTCAGCCATTGGAGGAAGTGTCGGATGGGGCGGAGGGCTCTGTATGGCATCACAGGGTGAGAGCCTGTGCCTGTTTATTAATTACAACAGTAGCGTCACACACACACAGCAGCATTGCCCTAATGAAGTTTAATAAATGTTTAATAAGTGTATATTTACCTGTGCAGTAAACCTGGCTCAGTGCTGTATTAGTGAGATACTCAAACGCTGTAGCTCTGTCAACACTATTTCTGATAAGTTTTAATCTAGTGCAGACAATCAGTGCCACTAAATTACAAGAAAGAGAGACAATTCTCATAACATGTAATATTAGCATAACAAGAGTAAATGGCAAGTGAAGTAACAGTGACAGGTTACTTGGACAGATGCGACTTTGAATGTCAGGCTGGGACGTGGAGAAAAGCTTGATCATGATTGGCTTATCTGATGTTCCATCCTCCAATTGGAGCCACCGATACTCTTCAATCTCTGACCTTTGCCCATCTGCAAGTACGCACAAGTTGTTTGTGTTTGTAGTCCTATCGTTTGTGTAAATAGCTTAAATAGCTTAGCTTTTTTGTTTTGTACTGCACGTCTCACCTTGCCTTCTGACACGCTCTGGTCGACCAGTGAAAATCACCACACCAATGACATCACAGACGTGGCCTTGTGGACAGTTAGGAAGTTCCTGCCTGTTAAACATGATACAGTTCACTCTGTTACACAAATCTTTGAGTTTGATGTAAGATTATAACTGAGATAAGAGTGTCTGTGCACAAACCCGCAGGTGAAAGTATGAGGCAAGTCTGGCAAGAGCCAGTCAGAGGAAACCTGGTTCTTAGGGATGACAGAGATTTGAGCAGTGGGGTTTCTGGAATTAAGACTGATCTCTGAAAGATGAGCAAACAAAAGAAATAGAAAGATGGGAAGTGTTACTGCATTCATGTGAAAGCACTGAGCTGTAAAAGCCAGAATATTTCATATTGCAGACCATATTTCTATACATACATCACATTTACCACATGCAACATGACACTGAAAGAAATACCAGTGCTTCATTCAGAAATCAGGTACTGTCATAATTTTAGATGTGTTTGTAATAATTCATTTACCAATGTGTGGCTCTGACTCCTGCCCTGAGCGTCTGCTAAAACTTTCCTTCACCCTGTAATGACTCAGTTTCACAACCTGGCCAGGCTGCAGGATTCGATACCAGTCCAAGCAAAGTGTGTTCCACAGTACAACACAAGCAGTGGATGAGCCATCACCGACCTGTAGCTCGGCCTGAGGGAAAGGAGACCAACAGAGGCATTGTCAACATATTTGAAAGTGAAAGCATTATTTACATTTCCTTGTCAAAAGGAACTTTAAATAAAATGACATGAATGAAATTTAAACAGTATTTATTTTGTTTAAAAAATTTATATTAACATTAACATAATTCAAGTTCCTTGAAATAAGAGTCGTTGATGTTATTGCGTATGAGACAAGGATGTTTCTTAGGTGACCTCTGACCTTATAGGGGCATTCACATTTCTGATCTGCTTTCCCATAATACATCAGTCTGGATTTGTGGAGGATCCGTACACACAGAGCTCCGTGGAACCGCCAAGATCCACTGAGGAAACGTCTGTGTACTACAGCGAGTGAAATCGTGGACCGGGTATCTGCCAACAGAAAACACTTTCATATGTATAAACACACAAATGATCTGTAGACATCAGTCTACATCAGTCTCGAGCTGTGGGCTGGAACTTAATGAGATGTCCACATGCACATATTTCACCCACAGAGACTGATGGTGAGTAAGGTAACATTATTTAGAAACGTTGAGACAGTCTGTTTGTGTTGGGGCACACTTATTTCCCATCATAAGCTTCTATCACAGTATCATTGGTACTGTTACTACTGTAAAACCCAAATACATGAATATAGCATTATCACAAGCAATACAAATCATTTTTCAGAGTCTTGCAGCAACTTTGTCTACAATCTGTCTTAATTTGAATGAGAGTGGGGGCACATTACTGTAATTTAAGAAAGTTAAAATAACTGCAGTGGGTACCATAGTTACCATGTGTAAAAACATAGTACCTACTAAGCTATCTATGTATGCAAGGTGGCTGGATACACGGCCCATATTTGTGTACACATCAAATTAATAATACAATAATCTGTATTAGATTAGCATGTCTGAAGTGTAGTGTTTATGGTCTGTTCTTTGGCTCATGTGCACACCGTCTGTCTCTTCCGCAGAGTCTTCTGCATCGGGTTCGGAGGGGATCGCGTCTCGCCACATCTCTCCATAAAAGTCCTGGTTGTTCCACAGCGGCAGGTACGAGCTTCTCCGGGCTCTGAGCGGACCGGATCTCGGTTCTTCCGCCATCCACGGAATGGACCTCACATTCACAGATGAGAGCGCCCGAAGAGCCGCATCGCCGCCGGACAGTCTGTCCACCTCCAGGCCACAGACATGAAACGAGACGCGCTCTCCATCGCGCTGCTCTCCGCGGATGAACTCCACGTTACGTATGACGGAGCCGCAGTGCAGCTGATTCCTGCGGACGAGTGCGTTCACTGCGGGATCCAGAGAGACGCGCACCTTACAGTCCCCGTCCGTCACAGTGCAGTCGAACAGACTGTCTGCCATCGAAATGATGTCCGGAAAACGGAGCCCGAAATCTGGGTCTCTGCCGTAGCGGTCCAGGGAGATTACATACAGCGGCTCTGAGCGGGTCCGTGCGCTCGGGAAGGCGGAGACTGCGGACGTTAATTTATCTAAAGTCTTTCTGAGCGTGCAGCACCCGGACGAGCTACTCGACTGCGCAGCCATGTCTGCGTGACGCACTAAAACACCGCAAAGGATCATGGGAGTTGGAGTGCAAAAAGCCATATCATTGACCACGTTGACTTTGGGTGACAATATAACCCCGCAGCACTTCAGAGCACTACTTGGGGGAAACCACTACAGCCGAAACCAGCTGTTTCTTACGCTTATCTAATACTGCTGCTTTGACTATTCCTCCACATTATTGAAATGTTAGAAAGAGCTGAAGATCATGTGAGACCAGCATGAGTGAGCAGTGTAAACAGAGCTGCAGATGTGTTCCTCAAACAGCAATGACAATACAATACAAAACATTCAGAGTAATGAGAATTACACACATACAGCGTGAACAATGTCACAGTACACACTTTTTGTTATGCAAAATATAATGTCTTTCATTTAATTTTGGGGTGAAAATAAATAGAATTGAGTCTGGACTCAAGTAATTCTGCAGCACATTGTAGCTGTGTGTTCTGTGTGGGGTTCTGTTAACATTAAAACCTCTTATCCAGAATAAATGACCAAACACAATGTTTTCAATGTGAGAACACACAGGAGATCCGTCTGCTCTTCTGTGATATTTGTACCGTATAGCAGGACGATGTAATGTAAGACTCATTTATAGTTTCACACCCAAATGCCATGAGTTTTAAAATACAATAACAATGTCACCATCTGTTATGTAACAACACAAGTTTTCGTGTTTTAAATTATTTTCTTCAGTGAGACTTGAAACTTTATATATTATCTGACTATGGCACCATCAGCTTCACTGATAGCCCTACATACTAGGTACCTGCATACACTACCCAGACTGAAGACATCCACTTGTATGTATTATTGTATTGTTTTATTACAAATGTATTATTTAAAGTACAAATATACAAAACAATACATGCACAGATGTATTATTTAAAGTAACTATATATTCCACCTACACATTGTCATGTTTGAAAAACATTCTTTAAATCTCATCCCAAGTCTGGTTTTATATTGTGTTTTTAGTTACATTGAGGAGTTCCCTTGATTAATTAGGATCAAATTGTTTTAGCACAACCTCGTTTGCTTTAATGCTGACACGAGTTTGTGTGAAACCAGTAGATCCAGTTGAATCCAGTGAGATTTAATAAAGAACATCCTGAAACAATGAAGAACTGTAATAAGAACATTGACATGTTTGGTCAATGTCACAAATGTGTCTGCATATGATTAGTCATCTAGAAAAAGTGATTTTAGATATTAATTATGTTTTCCTCATTTTATATCATAGTTGTTCTTTATTAAACTTTCTGTTTTCAGTTTTAAATTAAACTTTTTTAAATTAAATCAGATATTTGTAATGTGATCTCAATATGGTCACTTTTAGACTGCATATATAAATCGCTTGTGTATACGCACACTAAAGTTACCAGAACTTCCCCTTTCATGAGACAGAGAGGTTATAATAAAACATGCACATTATTATTTTTATATGTACATGAATTCTCCTAGACTTTTCAGAGCGCATGTTTTTAATTGTTTGTACAGACTCTGGATCTGTCATACATGGGGAGCACGAGTCATGTTTTCACTTCCCGTATTTCTGCTGTCACATGAATGATGAACAGAAAAACTTCCTGCTTGGATTAATTTGTAAGAACTTTTAAGAATTATATTTGCATTGTTAAGTAAAATAAAACAACAGTTTTGGAAAACAACAATGTCCTCTCGTGTGTGTTCATTGCTGTTTTTTGGAATAAAACACTGACCCCAAAGATTTCAATAACTGAAAAACAAATCTCATGAAATCAAGTAAAGGAGAGTTTAGGGAATAATAAAGCTGTGCTCAAATACTTCAACACTACATACAGACAGTGAAAGAAGAGACACAAATTGTCATTGTCTGTGATTGGACAGTCATTGTCTGTGATTGGGCAGTCATTGTCTGTGATTGGACAGTCATTGTCTGTGATTGGACAGTCATGTGATTGGACAGTCTGTCTGTGATTGGACAGTCATTGTCTGTGATTGGACAGTCATTGTCTGTGATTGGACAGTCATTGTCTGTGATTGGACAGTCATGTGATTGGACAGTCATTGTCTGTGATTGGACAGTCATTGTCTGTGATTGGACAGGCATTGTCTGTGATTGGACAGTCATTGTCTGTGATTGGACAGTCATTGTCTGTGATTGGACAGTCATTGTCTGTGATTGGACAGGCATTGATGGGCAGTCATTGTCTGTGATTGGACAGTCATTGTCTGTGATTGGACAGTCATTGTACAGCCATTGTCTGTGATTGGACAGTCATTGTCTGTGATTGGACAGTCATTGTCTGTGATTGGACAGTGATTGGACAGTCATGTCTGTGATTGGACAGTCATTGTCTGTGGGACAGTCATTGTCTGTGATTGGACAATATGTGTGATTGGACAGTCATTGTTGACAGGCATTGTCTGTGATTGGACAGTCATTGTCTGTGATTGGACAGTCATTGGTGATTGGACGTCATTGTGCTGTGATTGGCGGATTGCATTGTCTGTGATTGGACAGGCATTGTCTGTGATTGGACAGTCATTGTCTGTGATTGGACAGGCATTGTCTGTGATTGGACAGTCACGCACGCTGAACTTCCTGCAGAAGTTTCGTTTCAGAGGAACAAGAGAAGAGCACAAGAGTCCTTCAGTATCAGACACACCTGCGTGCTCCTCAACACCGTCCACATTGTTGTAAAACAGGCCAAAATGAGAAACGGATTATTACTGCTGGCATTTTTCATGACTGTAACAGGTAAAGTAGACATTTTATTATTTCATATAGCCGGCATTACTGCTTCCATAAGCATCTGTTACTGCAAACAAAATATAAAATAGATTTACAACTAATAATAATAGTAATACTAACAATACAACAGTAAATAATGTATTCTTACAAAGGGCTCCGTTTTCCTATTTATCTCGTGTTTTATGTATTGAGAACGATATACATTCAGACATTTTGACATTTTTTAGTTTCGGTTTCACTTTTTTTGATGCGCGTATCAGTGACAGAAAACAGAAGACGCGTCGTATACATTTATCACATACATTTATCACATACATTTATCACATACATTTATCACATACATTTATCACATACATTTATCATATACATTTATCATATACATTTATCACATACATTTATCACATACATTTATCACATACATTTATCACATACATTTATCATATACATTTATCACATACATTTATCACATACATTTATCATATACATTTATCATATACATTTATCACATACATTTATCACATACATTTATCACATACATTTATCATATACATTTATCACATACATTTATCACATACATTTATCATATACATTTATCATATACATTTATCACATACATTTATCACATACATTTATCACATACATTTATCACATACATTTGTCATTTAAATCGTTGTTAATTGTTGTTCAGACAATCTTCCCCTGATTTATACACTGGGGTGTTATTTAGTGAGAACAGAACACAGTTGAGGTGACGGTCACAGGCGCAGTCACTTTTCGGCTGATCGCAGGTCAGTGTGGATGCACCGCTGCAGAGTCGCATTTCTCTGTGGGGAAATCCTGGCGTGAGCGTGTGACTGCCAGCCGAGGAGGAAGTAAACGCACTCGCAGCCATTTTATTAAGTGCATCCTGCTACAGGCAGTTGGAGCCCCTTATACCTTCAGAACTTGGTTAATAAATTCAAGAAGACATTCCTTATGACACTTGGGTCATTATTGTTGGCTTAATCATCATAATGTTGTAGAAACCAGCCTGACATGATCTGATCTTTGTAACATGACAAGTTGTTCTGCTGAAAGTAACCATTAGAAGATTGTGGTCATTGAAAGAACAGACACGAGCAGCAACAATGGAAGACTGTAGTGTTTAATTGATGCTCAGCTGGAAATAAAACTCCTTCACACCAATACATCACCACCACCGGCCCCAGCTGTTGATACAAGGCAGGATGGATACATGTGTTCCATGTTCTTATGCCAAATTCTGACATAACCATCTGAAGGCAGACATTTATCAGATCTGGTAACGTTTCTTCAATGTTCTGTGTCCACATTAGGTGAGCCTGTGCCATGCTCACTTTTCAGTGAACAGGAGGACTTAGACAGGGGGCAGTTTTTTTCAGAAACATTATTTATGCTGGTTGAAATTCTCTTCACATCCTGATAGCAGTCATTAAGTAAAGTGCTCTAAATATATTTATATCAATATATATCTTCTGTGGAAGGTGCAGGACCATAACATTTCCATCCACTCATCGCATTCGGTCTGAATGTAATGATAAGATATCCTACTTGCCTGTCAGACTATCTATGTGTATGTGTCTGTGTATAGCTCACTGTTGTTAGCTTCTCTGAAATTGTCTACCCTACCTTTAATAACAAGGCCACTGGGTATATGTAAATGCACTGACAAGTAAAATGCAAAGGCATTCAGTTGCAAATGGGTTCACTTTTTTCTGTCACACACTGTTATTCTGACATTCCTCTGCATCTTTCTCCTCAGCTCTCACCTCAGGTGAGTACATTTCAACTTTTCCACGAAGTGATGTGAACCTGATCCATAACCATTCCATGAGCACCGCAGGGACGGCTGACAATGGAACTACAACAGTGTCAATGACTAGCACCTCAGCTCCCATCAAATCTTCTTTACCAACCCACAGCCTCAAAACAACAACTCCTGCTATAAACACAACAACCCCACACATCAACATCACCACTACTCATCCCACCACACCAGTGCCCCGTCCAACACCACCTGCCAACATCACTGAGGGGAATTATAGTATTACTGACCTGGAGAAAAAAACATGTATTTTGGCTCACTTTGCAATTGAGATCAAAGTGAACAACAGTAAGGTAAGATGTTTTTTGACATTGTAGACAGGCCATCTTCTCTGTATTATATATAATTATTTATTCAGAATAATTTCTGTTTCTCCAGGTTAATGGCACATTCATTGTTCAGCCACACAAAACAAATGTCAGTGGCTCCTGCGATGGAACCACACAAGTGGCTAGTATGTTTCTCACTTTCAGTGAGGGCAGTATTGTTCTGAAATTTAGAAATGTAAGTCTGTTTTCAGTTTTAAAACAAGATTCACATGATTATTCCAAACAATATTTAACATTTAACACTTACTACTAATGTTAGCAATATTATGTTTAATGTATAATTTACAATTTCTTGAACCAAAGTAATACGAACTACAGGAGAAATTTTTATTTAGTATAATTTCAAGCAACTGGACACTGTAAAAAGTGGTAATCTTTCTTTATTTGATCTCTTTTAAAAAACTGCTTTCATTGGTGTAACCCCATGTAGTTAGTCTGATTCACTCATAGTAGATAAATCAGTTCATTCAGATGCACATTATTAATGTGTCATCAATGCACAGCAGTCTGTGTGTTCTTTTATTAGCAAAAAGAGTTCAGCTTTCTGTAAAACCTGAGCTTACGTGGTTTGAAAATGGGAACCTTGACAAGAGGAAGTGTACAGACAGAGAGAGACTCAGTTTTTGTCTGATAGAAATCTGAAACGCCTACCACCAACAAATTAACCCATAAACACAAAACACAAGGTTCTCAACAGAATGATTATGATAAGGTGACCTATATTATGTTTCATGCTGCAGTTTTGAACATAATGCTTGTTAAGGTTCATTCCCATCTCTTTTGGTTTAGACATCCCTTGTATATCACATTTCACAATATGTGCTGTTGCACAGCAGCTTTACAGCAGCTTTACAAACACTTTTACATGGCAGAACAGTGTATAGAACACAAAGGATTTGATTTCTTCATTTTACTTTTCAAACTGTTAAAGTAATTTTCTAAAGATTTTTGGCTGAGCAGTTGCATATGTAATTATACAAAAATATATGAGTTTACATGTTCTAACCTGACAGAGCATATATACTATTAGTAGTATTACAAAGCAATTAACAAAGCTGTTAAATGATTGGGTTAGTATAAGGTCTCATAAGGTCTGTCTATGAGCTTATAGAGTCTGTCAGTCTCTTTAATAATAATAGCTTAGAAATAACTTCATGGACTCTGTTACAGCTGCTTGTGGGTTTATTGAGGTATTGATCTGTTGTTGTGTGCCACATTAAGGTTCACGTTGTTTCTCTATAACAGATTTATTGATTTATTTTAAAACATGTATTTAAAAGTATGTTTTGTTTGTTATGATAAATGACATTGTATGTCAATTTGTTTACTTACTGACTCTCTGGAATTGTATTTTTGTGCAATGATCTAATGGTGTTTTTTTGGATTTTCCAGAATGTCACATCAAAAATGGTCTATGTTGAGACGTTGGAATATGATCTGACCTATGCTTTCAAAACTGGAGGTAAATCCCCTGCCACACCACAACACCACATATCCTCAATTTAAAACATTTCTCAGGACTTTGGACTTTCTACACTGTTTATTTCATTGGGTATCTAGGCAAGTGAGGTAAATAATACTGCTAGTTTTTTTGGGGGGGAACCTGATGTTACTTACAATGGAATACTTACAAACAATGTACTTAATACAGAATTCTTACACCAAAAACAAACACCTGCTTTGTCTTGACTCAGGAATTAAAATTTCTGTATATAGTTATTAAATAAAGTTTGAATTAAATGCAATTATTATATAGTTAATATTTAGAAAAAACATATCATATATAGTTATTAAAACAACTAGTTAATAATGATTAGATTTGACATTTCTGTTTACCACTTCAAATCCTTTTAGACTTATGTTAATAGTTCAGTCTCAAAAAGAAAAGAAAAACACGCAGGTCAATCAGTTTGACAACACTTACATGTCAAAAATCACATGCAGCCAGAGAAGAATAAGGAAGTATTTGTGTGATTTTGTGCAGTGGTTACAGTAAATGCTGCTTTGTGATGAGACATCTCTGTATGGGAATACAATGTCATTTAGAAGCCAAGAACAACATGCTTAAGACAAATTAACCTTCTTTAAAAAACTCACATTTAGTTTGTATGTCTGTCATGTTATGAATTTCTGTTAAACATTACTAGTAATTTCTGCATATGTCAGTGTTTAGACTCAAATGATGATAAAATTGTTAAATTGGTTATGTTGAGATTAAGGATAGTGTAAGATTTGGCTGATTTCTGTCACTGTGTTGTGGACTGAACTAATGATATATAATGATATGATTTTTAATTTTGTCAATAAAGAGTCGAAGAATTACTCGGGAAAGAATGAATCTCTCCAGCTGTTTGCTGCGGCTGCAGGTCACTCGTACTCCTGCACAGCTCTCAGGGTGTTCATGGGAGCAGGTGTGCAACTGGATTTCACCAAAAACCGAGTACAGGCCTTCAACATCCGGAACAGCGAGTTTGGAAAGCGTAAGTGTGACAAAACCATCCTGTTCTCCTCAGAGGAGAGATTTTTAAGAGTCTGTTTAGTCAGTGTGATGAATGACAAAAATGAACCTCTAATCCATGTTACATTCAACCTACATACTTGCAGAGTACTTTTATATGTATTTATTATGTACAATGCATTTTATATAAAACAATAAGAGCATGTGATCTAATTTTACAACAGTAAACAGCATAGTAGACAAATGCATGTGGTGTAACAACCGCATTCTGCATTATTATTCATGCATATTTATATAGGCAATATAATACAACATCAAATCCTTGTTTAGAAAATTCAGAAGTAACCAATGAAATTGAAAAACAATGCAATCGTTGTTGACACTAAGGCCTAAAAGGCCAGAGTTTACAATTAATTAGGAACAGTTAAGGGGGGTTGTTAGACACAAGTAAGAGCTTTTATAAAACAGTTATTCCAAATACCTGGTAGTTCATGGAATAAATACACAGCAACAAAAACGTAATGATATTACATATTGATAAGAAATGTCATTTTTCTGCCAAGCAGTGCAGTTCTTCAGAAAGAGCAGCACACAGACGCAGTAACACTGATGTAACAGGCCACAGGTCTGTTTACAGAGTATTTCTCAATGGCTTTAAACGTGGATCAACCAATCAAGGATTAGTTTATATAAAAAATTATTTATAAAAATAATTATAACTTTGCAGCCAAAAGTATAAAACACTCAAGTGAAATATATTCTGCTTTATGCTGCACATTTCATTGTGACATTCTGTACAGTACAAAGATGGTAGCAAATATCTCGGCAATGTAGAGTAGCTGGTTAAACTTGTCAATGATTCATGACATCCAGCCAGATGACTCAACAACAACTAGTTTTGATAACTAGTAGGAGACTTCCAGTTAAAAGTACTACCAAAGGCTACCAAACACATTAAACATTTTTCCACTGAAAAGGGTAAATTAAGATATTGTTTTAGAAAACCTGACAAATCATTTTACAGTTTGTGTTGAAACTGAGGTTTCATGCTCTGATGTATGTTTGTACAACAGCTGACCTGTGTAAGGCTGATCAACCAGACTACCGTGTTCCTATCGCTGTGGCCATCATCCTCATCATCATCATCGTGATTGTTGTCATCATTTACTGTGTCAGCAGGAAACGGAGAACTGATGGTTACCAGTCTCTATAAACACCCGCAAACACTGACCTACCAGACGTGCCATCAGCAATTCCAGTTCACAGGAATTTTCTTATTGTTTGTAAATCTTCAGGTAATGTCATTCAAGATTTAATAAACAGGGAGGATTTGTCCAAGCAAAGTCTATGTGAAATACAGACATACTGCATCTTAACACAAGCTGCTGTTGCCATCAAGATCATGTTATAAGATCATGTTACAGTCAGACAAACAAAATCTGCTGCCTTGTTTAGCCTACTTTAATGAAATTACCTTTTAAAAGATCTCCATATAATCACCATTAAGGGCAGTTTTTTCCAGAAACATATTTTCTTGTGCTGGTAAAAGATTCGGTCTGAATGCAATGATAGGATGTCCTTCTTGCCTGCCAAACTATGTATTTGCCTCGTGTTCATGGCATTTACTGTGCTGGGAGGCCAACCCATTGTTATTCTGATAAATGTGTCTACAAGGGCTTCATAAAAGGGAATTTGTCACCTTAATGCTTTATTTTATGCTCGCGTTACATATTGTACTTGGTACTCTGTAATTAATATTAATTTTATTTTTTGTGCTTGTTGCTGTTTTTAACTTGATGGGCTTTGCTATACTGTATTTTGATCAGAAGCTGTAACAGTACGAATTAAAAAATTGAGAAATGCACTGGAAAAAAGAGAATTAAACGTAGGCAGTGTTTTGTTTACAACTAATAAAAATCTAAAAAAATCACGAAGGTTTTCATTTCAATTGATTTCTTTTGTTTTCTGATGTTTTTTGCGTGGCGCGCCCTCTGCGGGTGGTTCGAGGGAAGCTTTCCATCCTCACAGTGAGGCTCTAAAGTCATCAAGATATTAAAGTGCTCACACTATATTCAGTGCTGCTCTCCCAGGTAATATTATCTGAAGACATGCACAAATCAGCATGTTTAACATGAGAGGTCATTCAAGTCATGCAGGAAAATCAGATACCACAAATCTGAAATGTTTTATTGATTCAGATTGTGAATGCCTTAAAGATCTCCACATCAGAGAAGAAGACCTGTTCAACATCAGAGAAGAAGACCTGTTTAACATCAGAGAAGAAGACCTGTTCAACATCAGAGAAGAAGACCTGTTCAACATCAGAGAAGAAGACCTGTTCAACATCAGTGAAGAAGACCTGTTCAACATCAGAGAAGAAGACCTGTTCAACATCAGAGAAGAAGACCTGTTCAACATCAGAGAAGAAGACCTGTTCAACATCAGAGAAGAAGACCTGTTCAACATCAGAGAAGAAGACCTGTTCAACATCAGTGAAGAAGACCTGTTCAACATCAGAGAAGAAGACCTGTTCAACATCAGAGAAGAAGACCTGTTCAGCATCAGAGAAGAAGACCTGTTCAACATCAGAAAAGAAGACCTGTTCAACATCAGTGAAGAAGACCTGTTCAACATCAGAGAAGAAGACCTGTTTAACATCAGAGAAGAAGACCTGTTCAACATCAGAGAAGAAGACCTGTTCAACATCAGTGAAGAAGACCTGTTCAACATCAGAGAAGAAGACCTGTTCAACATCAGAGAAGAAGACCTGTTCAACATCAGAGAAGAAGACCTGTTCAACATCAGAGAAGAAGACCTGTTCAACATCAGAGAAGAAGACCTGTTCAACATCAGAGAAGAAGACCTGTTCAACATCAGTGAAGAAGACCTGTTTAACATCAGAGAAGAAGACCTGTTCAACATCAGAGAAGAAGACCTGTTCAACATCAGAGAAGAAGACCTGTTCAACATCAGAGAAGAAGATTCTGATTTCTTCCAGGAAAACTCCTTTGATTTATTTTTCTCTGTAAAACAGCTGTTGATTTAAGGCAGATTTGCAGTTTAATTCGTTCTTTGCTTAACATTTACCATTTTAAATAAAGCGAAGTCACTTTCTTCATCACTGGAAACTCACAATGCGTAATTCCTCATTGCATGGATTTGCATTTAAAACCGGATTGAGTCCAGAATATTTGGCGGTGTCACAGAAACCTGAGCACGCGTTCAGACTCGCTCCTCCGACCGGGGATACTGCTCTCCTGACCGGTAGGAGGCACCACCACACTCGTGCTTCTGTTTCTGGGTGTTTCTGTGTTAAAATGGCCGAGGCTGACAATGATGGGGAGCAGAAAACAGCAGCCAGAGATGACTTGCAAGTGTTAAAGGTTTGAAACGATCATTTATTTAGTTAATCTGGTGATGATCCGTGGTGATGATCGGGCTGTGTGTCACTATAACCTCATGAGACGTGTGAAGTCGAGCTGTACGTCTGCGTCTGTGATGAGACCAGTCCCAGTCATTCTGTCTTTGTTATCTGTCATCTCCGTTTTCTCTGTCTCATTCACTTACGGTGAACTATTATAAAGTGAAGGGCTTTATTTCTGGCACGTTACCAGCTGTGGCTGTTTTATTGTTACTCAAGTAACGGGCCACACCAGATGAGCTTCACTTCACACTGTTTCAGCAGAGCTGGAGCAACACACTTCTCGAAAACATCACTGTGTAGAGAGATGTAGTGTGCATTTGTCGTGTGCATTTGTCGTGTGCATTTGTCGTGTGCATTTGTCGTGTGCATTTGTCGTGTGCATCTGTCGTGTGCATTTGTCGTGTGCATTTGTAGTGTGCATTTGTCGTGTGCATTTGTCTTCACTGTACGTACTGTAACAGGTAAAGCCATTTCATCTGTCATGACAGCAGTCTGTAACAAATGTAAAATCTTCACTGTCACTGAGGCTGTTTGTTATTTTCATGTTTTATATTGAATTGCCCTGAATGACACTTTACACAGAAAAATAGTGCTGGATATAAAACATAAACATGCGTTTGTTTGTTAATCTCACATTTCTGTCACAGGAGCTGGTAGATGAACTGTTTCACTTTAGAGATCATTACTTTGAGACACACAGTGTTGAAGATGCTGCTAGAAAACAGTCTGATGTTTCTCTAGAAATGGCAAAGACGCTTCAGAGACTAGAGGAGAAAGAGGGTGAGCACACTGCTTGATTATCAACACCCAGCATGTTACTGTAGGTGTACTGGTGCCCACCTCACTTCTGTTTGTGTCTTCTCCTAATACAGACCTCTTGAAACACAGCGCACAGTTCCTGCTGCTGCGGGGCCGATGTCTGAACGTCGCCCCGAAATTCAGTCAGGCTGCTGAAGAGTGTCTGTCCCGGGCTGTTAAACTGGAACCAGGTTTGGTGGAGGGCTGGAACACACTGGGAGAGCAGTACTGGAAAAAAGGAGACCTTACTGCAGCCAAGACCTGTTTCACAGGCGCGTTGCAACAGGTTAGAAACGGGGAATAACTCAGAAGATTGATATTGTTATCACAGAATGACTTTCTGAAATCCACCTTTTTGTTTTACTGCTTTGCATGAAACTTGCACATTAACCCTTCATATCATTTTCATTTCAGAGTAAGAACAAAGTGTCTTTGAGAAGCCTCTCTATGGTGTTAAGACAGGTGCCACTGGAAGGGGGCGCACAGGAGCAGAGCAAACGCATTTTAGAGAGTGTGGAGCTGGCCAGACAAGCTGTGCAACTCGACGTCACAGATGGGACATCATGGTGTAAGTAAATTACTGTATTGTACCGTATGTGTTGTTTTTGAACAGAAATACTGAATGGCTTTGGATTTCATCATTTATAGGTAAGAACAGCTGTAATATGTTATTGTTGTTAGGGCTGTCAGTATATTTTTATTGTATTTCGTTTTTAATGCATTTTTGTTACCAATATACAGGAAATAAATGCAGTGAAATAAACTTTAATTGCTTGTAATGTGATGTTTTACAGACTGTTTTTATACATTTTGTTTTGACTATATAGATATTTTGGGGAATGCATATATCTCTATGTTCTTCACCAGTGGACAGAACCCTCAGCTCTCTCAACAGGCCCTCAGTGCATATGCGCAGGCTGTAAGTATTAACCACATAGTATTACTGTATGATATTCTAAATAGATGCACGCAGAGTCACAGACATGAATAATGAGACAAAGTTACATTACAGGAAAAAATCGACAAAGCATCTGCCATGAATCCTGACCTCCACTTTAACAGAGCTACGGTACTAACTCTATCACTCTCTCTCTACACCCACCCATCATTCCGTTTCTTCTATAGTTTGGATGCCCTTTTAATAATACATCTATGCAAAATGTTGTTTCTTCAGTTGTTCCAGTATGAGGAGATGTTCAGCTCAGCTCTGGATGGATACAGTCGAGCTGCAGCCCTTGATCCCGGCTGGGAGGAACCCCAAGAGAGAGAAAAACTACTTCTGAATTACCTAGACCAGATTACATCATTAACAGAGAACAAGGTACAGTTGGACAGTAACACCTAAACTCAAGGCATTTCAGAAATCAGACATTTAATTCACTGATGACAAAAAGTTTGATTGTTTTGTTTTCTTTTTTTAGTAGATGGTAGTGAAGTTCTGTTAAATCATGTTCCAGACCATAAAATGTTAACGACCGTTTTTTTGTCACAGGGAAAAGTAAAAGCACGGCGTCTTCGTAACATGCTCGCTTCCCTCAGTAACTCGGCCCTGGGCCCGTGCTCCTCCCCTCAGTTCCGTTCTCCCTCAGGCCGTGTGGGAAACCTCGAAACCCGCAGCCTGTCTGCGCTCATTCACGGCCATAATGCTGGGGTAGCTGCCTTAGGGAAGGTGGTCTTCAGCTTTGCCTCAGAGGGTCGTATGGCCTTGTAAGTTTTTTAAGGAACATTTATCAGTGTGTGATAAGTGTTCTATGCTTACACCTAACCATTGCTGCTTATAGGTGCATGTTTGCTTTTAAGCAGAAGTTTTGTTTAAATGGTTTTGTGTTTTTGACTTTTAGTACATTTGGCATGGTGGACAGTGAAGAGACGTGTTGTGTGGTCATGGTGTACAACACAGCAGACAGCTGGGGTGTTTTAATAGGAGATACTGTTGTCATTCCAGAACCACAGGTGAAACGGCACAGCGTAACGCATAAAGATAAGGTTTGTGTACAGAACCTTTCTGTTTTTACATTTGTTTTTTGGATCTCTGCTAATGTGATATTTACACTTCAATTAAATTATTCAAGTTCATAGCTATTAACAGCACATCAGTGGCAAGTGACGTAGCAACTCTATTAAAACAAATTAGTCTTAATGTTTAAGCATATTCAATGTTTTTTGTGTTTATTTCTGTACAGTCTTATGACTTCCGAAGTATACGTGTGGACTCTCCTCTGCTCCTCATAGTCAATGGGAAGACACAGGTGCTGAAAAGCCAGAGTGCAGCTTTTGTTACTTACAAACCACAGAGTGAATGAAAACCAGCATGAGGACATTCACAGTAATGAGGGTAGTGTGTGTTTGTTTGTTGTATATATTTTGTTTCATTTAGTTTCTTTTTGTGAAAATAACTCTTGTTTTCAAGTAATTTGTTGGACTTTATTTGTAAGATAATGTTGGACTGCCAGTTTCATATTTGGGTTGTGAAAATAAAATAAGCCAACTTCAGTTTATATAGCATTTCTAGCCTCAGAACCGCAGCAAAAACTAACTTGGGGAGAAATGAGAACCATTTGGCAGGCAGTGCTCACAGAAAATGTCTCATTTTTTTAATCGAGTTATTTACGGCCACAAGCTTTAGGAGGAACTCTGAGTTACTTCACTATATTGACAATATTGTTAAGATAATGTACAAACAGCTCAACAATATTTGACAGAAACATTTCACAGTAAAGTCAGAACTGATCGCTTCATAAAGGAATGAAAGGATTCATGCAGAAACTTCCAGTTTAAACACTCAACAGGTTAAACCGTGCTTTTTTTGTTTGTATTTAACAAAGTCAGTTTTTCTTGATAAAAGAATGCGTTCTGTCCCGGGCTGGTGAGCTGAACTGAAAGAATGTTTTGGCATTTTCTGGTCCCAGAGAGAAGAACCTGTTTCCCTCTGGCCCCAAGAAAGAAGGGCTGCTGTGGGGAGAGCGTTGTTTCACCAACCCTGTTCATAATTGCAAACACATTACAAGTACAGTGCCTTAAAACAACTGATCACATCAGACTGAAGACCCTTGATATAATTTAGATGTAGTGACAGACTACAACATTGTAAAAGTATAGCTCATATGAATCAGTGAGGATCATCTCTTATTTCCTGACCTGTAGGGAAAGGGTGGAGCACAGGGTCTGTCTCACTCCTCCCAAGTGTGTGCATCTGCAGTGACTCGAACAGTTCCTGCAGCTTTTGGTATTGTCTGTTTCGTTCATTCAGACGATCCAAAACCTCATTGTACTTCCTCTTATATTCCTCCAGCACCTGGAGAATGTAAATGAGAAAGGAAATGAGGTAACTGGAGACTGATGACTGTCAAGAGATGGAAAAATATAAATGTGTAAAAAAAAAGTAGCGTCTCTCAGATCAATTAGTTTTGATGCGCTTGAATGTTTGTACTGTGCAGAAGGGCACATTAGATCCTACAAAAAGGTTTCTAAAATTAATAAAAATAGTTTCTTTATATCTTTTGCTTTATATCTGCAACAGATGTTGTGGCCCACACAAAGATCTCTAAGATGCTTGGAACAACCTACAAGCAAAAGTCTTAAAAGCTAAAAAGCTTAAAATTTAGTTAATAGGTAATCAATGCATCAAATGATTTTTTAAAAGTTTCTTAAAGTTCTAAAGTTTAAGTTCTTAAACATTTAACAGTACTGCAGGTTTCGGGTGGGTTGGTTGAAGCGTTTTTCAGATACTGCAGGTGGTCTTGTGGGTTTAGACTGGCTCAGTTTTTGTCTCTTCATGTAATCCCAGAAGCTTCTGATGTGTCGAAGATTTGCACAGTACTGTATAGTACTTAAAGTGCTTCAGACAAAATGTTTGAAATTAGTTTTGTAGACAAAATTGAAATTGTAAATATTTTTAAACGATAGAGGGCAGATAGAGGAGTTGTATGATGATTTTAATACCTTTTAACTAGTGCTGTATATAGAGCAAGTGAGAGAAAAGGGGCGCTATCTTTGGCTTAATGGCAAGGCAGTGATTTGAAACCTTTTTCAGTGATGCGATCTCCCCCTTCAATGCATTTAACTCGAGCTCTCTGCTTTGGTTCTGCTGGGTTAAAAACTTCTCCATCTGAAGCACTTGTCCTCCAGCTCGGGACAGATTGAATTCCATAAGTAACCTCTCTTGGTTTACCTGAAATCAAAGATAACCACAGCAAACCAGGAGAGACGTTTCACATCGGTCCAGTCAGTAAACACCTCTCCTCTACATACATGCCATGACTCCAGACCTGGTAGGTCCAGAACGCCAGTGCTTTGTGACTGATGTCCAGAACCGTTTCGGGCTGCAGCCCGACCAGAAGCATGGCCTTGTGCTGCTCTGAGGGAGCGAGTTGTGTCCGCAGCACGTCGAGGTTCCCCGACAGCACGGAGGAACATGCGGGGCAGATGGCGGGGGTCCGGCTGAACTCCTGCGAGCCGTGAGTCTCACAGAAGATGTGAGAGCAGGCGGTGACCCACGCAAACCCGGTGAGCTTCACTCGACACTTACTGAAGTTACACAGCAAAGTGTGTTCCGACACAGCCATTGCTAACGTCAGTACGAATAACGGGGCTAATAGTGCTCGTTTCAGTACGAATAACGGGGCTAATAGTGCTCGTTTCAGTACGAATAACGGGGCTAATAGTGCTCGTTTCAGTACGAATAACGGGGCTAATAGTGCTCGTTTCAGTACGAATAACGGGGCTAATAGTGCTCGTTTCAGTACGAATAACGGGGTAATAGTGCTCGTTTCAGTACGAATAACGGGGCTAATAGTGCTCGTTTCAGTACGAATAACGGGGCTAATAGTGCTCGTTTCAGTACGAATAACGGGGCTAATAGTGCTCGTTTCAGTACGAATAACGGGGCTAATAGTGCTCGTTTCAGTACGAATAACGGGGCTAATAGTGCTCGTTTCAGTACGAATAACGGGGCTAATAGTGCTCGTTTCAGTACGAATAACGGGGCTAATAGTGCTCGTTTCAGTACGAATAACGGGGCTAATAGTGCTCGTTTCAGTACGAATAACGGGGCTAATAGTGCTCGTTTCAGTACGAATAACGGGGCTAATAGTGCTCGTTTCAGTACGAATAACGGGGCTAATAGTGCTCGTTTCAGTACGAATAACGGGGCTAATAGTGCTCGTTTCAGTACGAATAACGGGGCTAATAGTGCTCGTTTCAGTACGAATAACGGGGTAATAGTGCTCGTTTCAGTACGAATAACGGGGCTAATAGTGCTCGTTTCAGTACGAATAACGGGGTAATAGTGCTCGTTTCAGTACGAATAACGGGGCTAATAGTGCTCGTTTCAGTACGAATAACGGGGCTAATAGTGCTCGTTTCAGTACGAATAACGGGGCTAATAGTGCTCGTTTCAGTACGAATAACGGGGCTAATAGTGCTCGTTTCAACTGCCGCTCAGACGCGCTCACGTCTGTAGCAACATGACGAACACTCCGAGCTCTCAGTCGCGACGGCTTTATGAGAGCAGTGCGCGCGAGCGCCCAGCGGCGTCATTTAATTGGCTTCATCTGATTGGCTGCTGATCGAACAAACGCAAGTGACGCGCCTCTCTACGTCACGCCGTTTAGAAAACGCGGGCGCGAGCTAAACCTTCTCAGAAGTGTCAGGCTGAGTGAGTGACGTCAGCAGCTAATGAATTCAGGACGAGTCCCAGTCTGTTTTAAATCTTAAACGCTAATATTACAATACAGGTAACGCACATGCGTAAAGAGTTAATCATGATAAGAAACTCCGCATTATGATAACTTAGAAATCGGCCTTACGGTCACAGATACGCTGCTGGGCGGCTGCCCGGGTTTGATACGTCTAATTAAAACTGGCTTTTCACTTTATCCTCCTCCACGTGGTGTATGGGAGCAGAGGCGGGGTGAAAGCGGGGCATTGTGCGGAGCGCAATGGATCCCGGGGTGAGGAGAGAGAAAGATGCCCACTCAACTGTGTCCAGGTCGCCATTGTTGGAAATTCCCTTCCCATTCAATGCGTTTTAAAGAGAGCTCCGAATATGCGGACGCACCGACAAAGTGAGGGAGCCACAGGGGTCCTTACTCCATGGGTTATAGTCTATAAGCGTATTATAGCAACCATCACCTTCATCTTCATCATCACGTTATTTTTCTGCTTTTACACCATCTTTCAATATTGTTTTACATAATTGTCACATCTGTCATTTTTACATTACAGTTTTCATTTACCCTCTCTAAAAAGTAATACTTGTATTAATGAAAGTCAAATTAAAAGTTGTTTATGTAACTTGAAAGCAGTTAGATTCTAGAAGGTTTTAACTTTCATTCTTTTCCTTTTTTAATTTTTTTTTTTAACCAACGAACACTGATTGTGGAGGATTTGTGATTCGTTTCAGTAAACTGTTACAGTTATTAAGTCGTAAAAGATCACAGTCCCGTATGGTGAAGGCGCTTTTAATGCATGAATTAAATTACATGGATTACAAACTTTTTGACGCATATTGATATAACTTTGTGGTCTAAATTAGTAGAGAGCTGCAATATAAGCATTTAGAGAAACGCCGGAGGGAGAAAGAAAGAAAACAGAGACGGTGTTCCGCGCTATTGAAATGCAAATGTCAGAACAAGGAGAGATTGTATTTGTGTGAGAGAGAGTGTGTCTCTGGAGGAGGGGGTCCGCGGAGTGGACAACTTTGAGAAAGAGGAGAAACAGACACAGTTCTCCAGAGCAGCGCACGGCGTCACAGAAGACCGAGTCCCAGCAGCGGCCGATGCGGTTGTGTGCTGTACGGTGGATTACTGACGGAGAGCGGAGCTCGGTTACCGTTCAGCACTGCTCGCACATCTCTCACCGGCTGCTCGTGAATCATGTCGCGCCGGAAGCAGAAACGACCGCAGCAGCTCGTTAACGCGGACCCCGGGGGCACGCGCCTGATGCCACAGGGTGAGCGGATCGTTTCTTTGTCATTTGTGCTGCTGTGTTAACTATCTATATCCATCTATATATTTACATACAGTGTGTGTGTGTGTGTGTGTGTGTGTGTGTGTTAGAAACTCTCACTTGTCTTTCATTACCTGACTCAACCCGCACACAACATGGAATAAATCTGTATTCACAGGAGGGTGAGGCTCAAGGTGTGCAGCCGTGTGCTAGTCCCTGTTAACATGAATCAATAACTGCATTAGTTTAAGATCAGTCAGACAGGACCTGCAGCAGGGCAGTTTGACTGCTGGGTCTGCTGCATTTAGAAGAGTCTCGCATTCAGTGTGAATAAGGTGGGGGGTGTTTGGGTAAAGATTAATCTCTTCTCACTCTATTCTCTCTCTCTCTCATGTTTCCATGTGCTTCTTTTCTGCTCCCACCGTGTACCCCCCTTCCCACTTTTTGCCTCTATTCACTTTGTACTTCTTCTCAGTTGGGGGTTCCACTGTTAGAATACAGAGGGCTGAATAAAGGCACTGTTGCATGCATGCAGGAAAAAAGTTTGCTCAGGAATCCTAAAGACACAACACCTTTGAAGTGGTTTGATTTGTATAGATGCTGGCGAGAAAAGGCACTGAACATGAGAGGATCTCGGGGCATTTCTGGTGTTTCATGGACACATTTGATTGCACAGGTCTGTGTTACAGTTACATCTTGTGTCAGTATGCTAACAGAGTGGGAACAGTTTGTCTGTCCGTCAGCTCACTCTTTTCCCAGCCCCCTTTACTCTCTTTCTTTGTCTGCGCTCAAGATTTTAAAAGAATTTGACCTTAGTGCTCTAGAGGTCAGGTCATCCAGCCAATCAGAGCGCATGGACAGTGCCCAAAACCTTTTCTATGCCCTCACCTCTGACCCTGTGTGGGGTCAGGGGGGAAGGGTGAATGGAGAGATGAAAGATGTTGTTGATGGACAGAGGATTGGGTTAAGAGGGGTTATGGGTTGTTGTGCTGATATCCATTGTCCTCTAAAAAGCATCGCAATAGCTGCAAGGTGGTCGGTGAGTTGAGGCAAGAGGGGGGACAGAAGATGTGAGTGTTGTGTATGAAGGCTGTGCGAGTGATCAGAATACAGACTGTCTATTAGTATTTAGCATTTTGCTGAAAGAAACTGTTCAACTGAAGTTGGCCTAAATATTCAGCCTAATCGTGTTAGTCCATAAAGACTCTGTAGTGTGTGACTGTTCATACTGCATGTCAGCCCCGGGTAAAACAACATTTCACACTTGGCATTTTTGAAGGGGGTTAGTACCACTTTTTATCCTGAGTTATAAAACTCTGCTCTCGAGATGAGTTACCATCTCGAGAGTTGTGGCGCCAGAGGTATATAGTGTGAAACCATGCAATGATATAATGTAATGGCCAGTTGTTTAGCAACATACAACCAATCAAAAATAGCCACAGTGCTCGTATGTTAAATATCCACACACTTTATATAGTTTCAGACACTTTAGTGTCTGAAACTATATTCATGATGCACATGCCATCATGAACCATGAGAACCATGTGCATTAGAGTCTGTGGAGGCCATGTTGTTTATTTTTTATGTATAAAAAATTATGACATAAAAAATAAGTAGAAAAAATATAATAATTTCTACAGATAGACAAGCAGTTTATTCATGACAGGCCATGTGCTATATTTGGCTGTATTTGTCAAAGTTATTGCCCTCATTAATATGCAAGTAAAATTATTTGCCCAATCAATTATATTGATTTTATTAAGATGCTAAATAAAAATATTAACTAGAGTTTACCCAGGGTAAAAATGTGGGTTAAGAATTAGAACAATTAAGAAAAATGTCATCAGAATCTCTCCAGTGTAAATTACACTGTTTCACAGAGAGTTTTTCAAGAAACATTAATGGCTTTTTATAGCTAT
Source organism: Chromobotia macracanthus (assembly GCA_036877525.1). Classification (NCBI taxonomy): domain Eukaryota; kingdom Metazoa; phylum Chordata; class Actinopteri; order Cypriniformes; family Botiidae; genus Chromobotia; species Chromobotia macracanthus. The sequence goes on along the minus strand of JAZGTH010000049.1, from coordinate 709,020 downwards.
AACATAACTATTAATAAAAATTATGTATTAACAAATTATTTTAAAAATGACACACTAAATGTTTGTAGACAGTATTAATTTTGTTTTTCCTATTTTGCAGATGACCAGTTTCCAGTGAAATCTCCATCTTCCTCTCTTGCTTCAGAAGCTACCTCATCATCTTCCTCTTCCTCCCCAACATCCCTTCAGGACTGTCAGCCTCCGTTGGCCCCAAGGCCATCCCCTGGTGGCCTTCATGCTCCCTCACTCCCTAACGAGAGCTCCTCTCCTCCCCATTGGCCTAATCACAATGCCTCATATACTACATCTCTGCCAAATGCGCATTCATCCCTTTCTCCAGATTTTCCACACCCTTCTCTGTCCTCCCAGACCCACTCCCCTCCTCCTGTCCAGCAGAAGTCCATACATATTCCACCTCACCAGCCCCACTCCACATTGATTTCCCCACCAATGGGTATTTCAGCAACAACCACTACCTCCTCTTCTTCGTCTTCATCCTCATCATCACTGGGGGCCCCACCACATCAAGGAAGTCCTAGTCCCATCCACCAAACTCCTTTGTCACCTCCAGAACAGCTCCAAGTGCCTCCTACGCTGGCTGTACTCTTGGAGGAACTTAGAGTCCTGCAGCAAAGGCAGATTCACCAAATGCAGATTACTGAGGAGATTTGCCGGCAGGTTCTGCGTCTGGGTGGTATGGTCAGCAGTCAAGATGGACCTCAAGGATCTGTGGAGAATCAACAGAGAGGTGCAGACTTGCTCTCCCCATCAAACACTGTCTCTGGAGCTGCTTTGATTCCACAAGCTCCTGTGTCCAAGCCTAACCTTCCTTACACTAATGGAACCAGAGCTCTATTTTCCTCCTCTTCATCTTCTATAACCTCCACATCTTTAGTCACCTCTTCAGCCTCTGTGCACCCCCTTTCTCTAACATTGGGACTTCCACCTCGTTACCTCAATGAAAAGTCTCCTAATGCATCCATCAGTCATACCAATGGTGTAAATTTCTCGACTCCTCCTTTGCCTACACCCAGCCTCCCCCAGGACCAGCTATCACTTAGTTCTACTGTTAGTACCTCAAATGGATCTTCAACCTCCTCTTCAGGCCGCCAGCAGCACATATGTCGATTCTGTGGGAAAGTTCTAAGCAGTGACTCCTCCTTACAGATTCACCTGAGATCCCACACTGGTGAGCGACCCTATCAATGTCCAGTCTGCCTTAGTCGCTTTACTACCCGTGGAAATCTCAAGGCCCACTTCCTTCGTCACCGTGAGCAAAATCCTGAACTGTCACTCTCCCTCTTGCCACCTGCTCTATCTGAGCAGAACCAATCAGGATCTGGCTCAGGACCATCACAGAGACGCAGAAAACGTCGGGCAGAGGATGAGGAGTCTTTTGGGGTTAAAGGTAGTGTTGGTGTGACAGACAGTTTAGCTCTGAGTTTCCTGTCTGGATCACCTCATCCATCTCCCTCTTCACTTCCACTGCCCCCCAGTGTTGATCTGGCCCTGCTTTCCACTGCCCACTCTTTGCTACAACTCAACCGTGCATCAGCTGCAGCATCTATTTCCACAAGCACACAGTGCTCAAGCACATCCAGTTCATCCTCTACCTCTTCTGTTATGACCACTCAGTTCAAAGGTGCAAAGCAGCAGAGGTTTGATGAGAATACACCACCACAGTCAACCCTACACCCTGCTTCTCCATATTCACCGCTGGCCCACCTTCCTAAGATTCTCTTCCCTTCAGGTTCTGCTGCCCACCATCCAAGCCTTGCTCTTCTCCGCCCTCCACACCTCTCTTCCCTTCACCTCCCACTTACCTTCCCCTTCTCCTCTTACCCCAAACCTCAAAATTCCTCTCCTCCATCCTCCTCTCAGTCTTCTGCCTCCGCCACTTCTGACACCACCAAGCTGCAGAGACTGGCACAGAAGTTAGAGAAACAGCCATTTCCTAAGAGTGCCAATGAAGGCCAGACAAATTGCAATGCTCAGGCTAATGACATATCCACAACCTCAAATGCTAATGCTATCTCCGCTTACAGGAGAGAGATGATGGCAGCCTTAGGGCTAAACCCCAGCCCTAGCAATGAGCTGACTAGCCAAGAGCTCCCAGGGTCAGCTGCCACTTCTCTAGCCCCTAATCAGTGTGGGGTGTGTTTGCGAGTCCTCAGCTGTCCAAGAGCTTTACGTCTCCACCAGGCCACCCACTTAGGTGAACGTCCATTTCCATGCAAACTCTGTGGTCGCTCCTTCTCCACAAAGGGAAGTCTAAGGGCTCATTTAGCCACTCACAGAGCACGCCCAGCCAATGCACGTGGCCAAAACTCTTGCCCACTCTGTCAGCGTAAGTTCACTAATGCCGTGGTACTACAGCATCACATTCGTATGCATCTGGGGGGCCAGTTGCCTCCAGAAGGGAATGAGAACATGCAGTCAGAGGAGGACCCTGCTCAAATGGATGGGGTCTCTCTGCCTAAAAACCCACAGTCTCTTCCTCTTAACATGAGCATGTCTTCCTCTGCCAGTATGCTGGAGTCTGGTGCCAGCCTCAGAGATGCCACATCAGCTGATACAGACCAGCCCATGGAGTCAGATCAAGACCACTATGACAACACATCTGAGACTAGTCCAACTGTGACTCTTGAGAAGCAGGAACATGGCAACCTCTCCACAGAAAACAGCCCAGCTGACCATTCTGTTGTCTCAGAGGAGAATCACTATGGCACAGTCCATCAAAGCAAGTCTCAAGCTGTAAATGCTTCTTCTGAAGGTGATGAAGACACGCCTCTATCCCTCTGTACTAGGACCAACTCACAAGATACTTTGTTTGGAAAAAAATGGCACAATGGGACTTCACATCAAACAGTGATCAGTGGGCCCAAACCTAGTTTAAGTACTGAGGCTCTGGATCTGTCCCCTGCCCTCACTCCACCCTCCAGCCCAAGATCCACTGAAACAAAATTAGACCAAAACAGAGATCAGACAACAGCCCACATGAATGGAATAGATCATGGTCTTGAGTCCAATGGTAGTGACTCACCCCCAGCTACAGAAAATGCATCTTTGCTGTCAAAACATCCACATAGAGTCCTAGAAGAGAATGTAAAAGCGGAGAATACACAAAAATCCAAAATGGAAAAGTCAAAAGAAGATGATCAAGGGAAACCAGCACAAGACACAGAGAAAACAGAAGTGACATCATCAGACCCTCCGATGGCCCCCTCACAACCCCATCGCTCTGAGAAACCTTACAGCTGTACTGAGTGTGGAAAAGAGTATGCTAGCCGCAGTGGATTAAAGGTACATACATATTAATTATGCTCTGTTATTATGCTAATATATGGGAGGAGAATTTTGTTAACCACTGTTTTATTCTTAAAAAAATGTTTTAGAATATTGTTTGTTTATGTTTCAACAGGGGCACATGAAACTCCACAGTGGAAGTATGAATCAGTTAGCCAGTACTGCAGTATCTACACAGTCCTCTGAGGGAAAAGGTGTGGAGCATCTCGAAGAGCTAGTTACATGTCCAACTAATGGAAAACTGCGAGTAGAGGAGGCCACAAACTCATCAGAGGAGAACACAGACAAACTGTGCTTGACCGAACACTCAGTGTCTACTACAGACAGAGATGACAAACCTAAAGACAGTGATTAAAAACGAGATTAGTTGTGTTAGTGCTGCGCTTCCTACTGATTTTTATTGCCACTTTTTCAGTTTTGTTCTTAGGAGTAGTTTGTAATTGTTTGATATTGTAGAATGGTAGTAAAGCAGTCAATGAGTAATGGTAGTGCCTTATCATGAAGACAATGAAATCATGTTGGTAAAGGCTAGTAAGACTTCAACTATCAGGATGACCAGAAATTGGATCTTGAGAATAGTACAAATGAACGGCTATACCTTGATTAACATTTGTAAACAGCTGAACTCTGCATCTAAATGCATTTTCAGGATTGGGAAATCCTAATTCCCAATAAAACATATACAACCTAAAAAAAGAAATCTTTTTGAGAAAAAAAGTTGGAAAAATGGGATTGATCTGAAGTGAGAGAGGATGGAGGAGTGTACCAAAACTGATCAGCTGATGTGCAGTTGAATGTAAATATCCATTTTGTTTTATGTTTCCTGCTTTTATCTTCTTTAATGCTGCTGTTATGTGTAGGAATTTCTCTAGAGATGCACTGTATCTGTGACTGATAACTTTGACAAGAGAGGCTTATGATGAGTCAAAGGAAATGCTGAGACTCAGACATACTTAATGTCTGTTGTTTGGTCTTATTGATGTCACTGGAGTCCCACTTTCACTGATTTTGTAAGTATTCATTTTAAGCTTGATTGTTAAAGACATCTGGCAAAAATCAGGTTGAGTGATGTTGTGGGAGGGCAAAAGCTCAATACTGCTACAGATTTATGGTTTCCAATATTTCAGTCTTCCAAATTCCAGTTGGCCCTGTTGAATCATATTTAGCTTTGATTTCTGATGTTCTTGAATGTAACATGATCCTAACTTGTCAAGGAGAGAAATAAAGTCAAATGAATGTCACAAGATTTGTACATTATTTCAGATACATTACACGTGTATTTTTTTTTAACTCTTAGTGCAAAAGTACGCAACCACCACAAAAGGCATTTTCGTGTTCTATGAGGGGTCTTTTAGTTTTCATCTGTCTGCTTCAGTAATTGTCACCACCTTCCTTTTTGAAGTCTGCTTCCTTTAATATGTTTTAGTTTCCCAGACTGGTGGTGTGGCTGTATGTGTGTATGGTGTGTGTCTGTTCACACACACATGTTTTTTGTAATGTGATTGAGTGTGCAGCTGTACAGGCTTCACTCCCTCCTCTCAAACACCCTCTCGCTCTCTGTGTCATGCTCTCTTTCATATGCTCGCTCTTTCATTTTCTCTTTCATTCTTTGCCTCTTTCACTCTCTCTCCCCCCTCCCGTGCAATGTGGCTGACACACAGGAAGCTCTAATCCTTACACAATGCCCCCTCCATCCCCCCGAGCGTCCCTGCTCGGGATGAAGGGGTGGCAGAGACCGACCCAGCCAGCTGTCCCTAAAATCCTCTGCCAGACCTTCGAAACCATGACAACCTGTTACCAAGGAGAGAAATTTGGAGGTTGAGAGAGACAATGAGCTAGAAACAAGACATGTGGGAGAAGTTTGTCCACTTGCATTTAGCAAAGGGAAAAAGACACGTCTCAATCAAAAACTAATTTAGCACCGCAAGTGATTAAAGGTTTTTCCATTAAAAGTTGTAAGACATTTTCATTTGTTAAATTAACTAAAGCTTCTTTCCATACAGACTCAAAAAATGTGTCTATTCAAAAAATAATAATCATTTAAATAAATTTCATCGCTGTACATATTGTATAACTTAATCTAAAGGTATGATACGCAATAGTTCATTATCATTTAAATGAGAAAATAAAGGTTTGAGTCAGAAAAGAGCTTTACATTTTAACCACACGATGGCGACACAAGCGCAGGTGAAACCCGCAATAGTTGAGAAACACGAGTAAAGACGATATGCCTTAAAACCCAGTGCTGTTAAAATGCTTTTCAAAAGTTTCTTCATTCATTCATTCATTTTCTTTCTTTCTTTTGCCTTTTCTTTCGTTCTTTATTCACTATGTGTATAGCTCTGTGTCACAGACTACAGCTTTATTGCAGTAAATCATGGTTATTTTGTCTAGCGCAGGAGAAGTACATTCACTCTCCAGATTTCTCAATCATCAGTTCATCTGTCGCAGGCTGTCCGTGTTGAGGTTCACTGGTCTTCAGTGTGCAGTCTCTCCACCCCTTTCACTCGCTCTGCTGAGGGTTTATGAGACGCAATCAGGCGCATCCGCTGAGGAAGCGTCAGTCTCTCCGGACGACACTTCACACATCAGATCCAGCGTCAGTGAAGAGCATCACTGAGAGCAGGTACAACACGATCATTCTTAAATCAGAAGACTTCATCATTGTGTTTGTCTGGTCATTCATGTCATTGCAAACTCAAGTGCTGTTAGAACAGAAGATTGTGAAGATCTCACTGGTAATATCTGCATGTAAATATCATGTAACGGTGTTTGCTTCATTGACAGATACACAGTGTTACAGCTACTGTTATCCAGTTTGTGGCCTCCAGACGTCTTTAAATGCACATGTAAGGAAATCCAAACTCTTCTGTGGGACATGCCCTCAAGTCTCCCATCAGACTGGTTGTTGGATCTCAGTATTTCTAAAACCTTGCCTTCAGCCATGGATATGACAGTATAATGTGTAGGTAGGAGTCAATTTGATATTGACCTTAAATGTTATTGACTTTATATATTATTATTCTTGAATTACATATAAGACAGACTGTTGGAAGGTTTATCTGGAAGTACAGACTGCAGGTACAGGGTGAATGTGAACATTGTTTGTCCAGAAACATCTTTCTATCAGCCGGTCAGATTGTATGATTAGGGTCAGTGTTTAGGTCAAGGTTTTGGACTGAGTTAGGTGCTTGTAAATCATTCTGATCAACCTCTGATGTAGGGTTTGGGTTATGAGTGGGTTCGGGTTAGGACTATGTGCTCCAGAACCAAATGAAGATGTTAAACCTGAAACACATCTTGGCATGTCACATGACAGTCTTTACCTTAACTCTGACAATCGTCTGTTATGTAATATATTACAGACAGTTTCCATACATTTGCTGTAATGCAATAATAAAAATCATTTGCACTGACAGTGTGCAGCAGCAATGAGGCTCCAACTGTAATCTTGGGTAATTTTGTTTTATAGGTGTTTTTTCAGCACTCTTATCAGCCTGTGCTGAACCTTGCTCTCTGATCTTAAAGATTTTGCATTGGTGTGGCTTTTATTTATCACATGCAGATACTGCCCCCTCACTGTAACTCTTTAATCATTCTGTCTGGTCTTTCTTCTTTAGTGATAAAACCTTCCTAACTATAAAACTGATTGTTTTCAGACACAGTGATGCCATTTTTTGCAGTCCAGATTCTAATATTGTCTATTTAAAGAATGCTTTTAAATTGTTTCACATAATTTAAAAGTTTCACATAATTAGAATGTCAGTATAAAAAATGCTTTCATTAATCTCAACAAGAAAATAATAGAAATTATTTGTTCAGAAGCCTTCCTCAATCTCAGAGGAAGTTTTTGGTCAAAACGTATGTATTATACCCAAACTGAGATGAAGAAAAGCATTTTTATATGGACATTTTATTTATGTGAATCCTTTAATAAGCAAACATGCAGTTACAACCTTGTCTTTTAAATTAACCCTCAAGAATCATGGATTTCTGATCTGGACTTTGACAGAGTTCAGCATCAATGATCTCAGCATGAAATACATGAGCTGTCAATTAACTAGTCATATTCCTTGTATGTGCATTTTTCATGTGTAATCACATGAAAAGGTTTCAAAGTATTCTTGAGCTGAGCTCTTTTGAGTCCATTGAACCTTGAGGAACATGACAAATCAGCATAATGACATGCCAGGAAGTCCCTGTAATCTGAAGTGTGTGTGCATGTGTAGGAGAGATTGCAAAAGAATCAACAATAATTGACCCTGATGTATTAAGAATTCCCTCACTTGGTTATGGATCAGGTAACTCATGGGATGGTACACAGATTAAGTAACCTGTTGACTATAACACACTATCCACACTGTAAAAAAACTTTCCTGCCTTAATTTTTTTAAGTTAAATCAACTTGGCCATACAAGTAATTTCAACTTAATATTTATCCTGACCGGTAAAAAAAAAAGCAATTTTCCAACTATTTCTTATAAGTTACCACAACTCCACACCAGTCAGATATTAAGTTAAAATGACTTGTGCAACCAAATTGATTAAACTTAAAAATTCTTTAAAAAAAGGCTGCAGAGTTTTTTTTCCAGTGCAGGTTATGCAGTATAAATGGAATTTAAGTGGAATATGGAGCAGGCTCTCTGTCTCACATGTGGACCTGCTGTAAACCTCTTTCCCTGCCTTTGTGTTTACACACCTTAAAAATCCATTTACTCTCGTCTAATGGATCAGTAATAGCCATACACATGTCTGAAAAGTAAATGTGTGTGTATAGTTTCTGATTGCTCTAGTAGTCACTTAGGAGATTATGATATGTGTGTTTATGACTGTGACCACTGAACGCTCTTCCTGTAATTTCCCCAGATGTCACCTGAAGGACACGAGAACTAACTGGGACCTTTTCAGACCTTCTTAAAAGATTGAGTTATCACAACTGACTGTGGAACATTTTTTCTTGTATCCTTCAAACTACCAGTACCTTGAAACAATGGCTTCCTACAGCCCTGCACCCACACGAGAGCCCTCTTTAGAAGCATCGAATGGCAACCTAAAATCAAGTGGCTCTTGTGAGTCGATGAAACTGAAGAAAGAAATATCTTTGCTCAATGGTGTGTGTCTCATTGTGGGAAACATGATTGGCTCTGGAATCTTCGTCTCGCCAAAAGGTGTGTTGATGTACAGCGCCTCCTATGGGTTGTCTCTGGTAGTGTGGACAGTTGGGGGGCTCTTCTCTGTGTTCGGGGCCCTCTGCTATGCTGAGCTTGGAACCACCATCACTAAGTCAGGTGCCAGTTATGCCTACATCCTGGAAGCCTTTGGAGGTTTTCTGGCCTTTATTCGTCTGTGGACATCCCTCCTTATCATCGAGCCCAGCGGTCAGGCAGTGATAGCCATCACCTTCTCCAACTACATGGTGCAGCCCATTTTCCCCACCTGTATAGCACCATATTTGGCCAATCGTCTGCTGGCCGCGGCTTGCATCTGTGAGTTGGTGTGTGTGTATGTGTGTGTGTTTAGGAAGTTTTCTGTGTGTATGCAAAAGAAAAGCTTATGTGTAAAATTGCATCAGATATGTATACATGAGGGGAGTCTCATCCTGTCAGGAGAAGTTTCCAATGTACTTCCTAATCATCTAACAGCTTATTGGTGAAGATGGTAGAACTTGAAATATTTAAATAAGTATTTGCTGTACATGGCAACAGAAAGTGGATTGTGGATAAAACACAACAGTCAAAGTTACATTAGCAACAGGCAGCGAAAGTGAAGAATCCGACAGAAAAATTAATAGAAAAACACAGAAAATCTGGCATTTAATTTCAATCTAAAACCAGAGAAAAACAACCTGAAAACAGCCTGATAAAAATGTATAAAATACTGCTGGATCATGTAAAAAAGTGACAGAAATTCTGACATTATGAAAGTGTGACTGATGTAAAGGGAAGAGAAACTGTGTCAGATGAGTGCAGCTGATGTTGAAGGTTTCACGTGATTCTGTCTCATCAAGCACAGACATGCAAGACAGCACAAAAAAGTACCAGCTAATAGGAAAAGTGTGTCTGTGTCTCAGCCTGAGATGATTCAGACTGCTTAGATCTGAGGACTCTGAACTACTGATCTGACATCAACTGTAGTAACCATCACATAATCACAATCATATATATCAGAATCACATCTTGTCAGAAAGTGTAGAAGCTGATTTATACCAGCATATTAAATGACATTCAAATAACACACTTTATGATATACTAAAAACTACTGGGAATGTGAATGTGCTGATTTGTAGAAGTCAAAGTCCTCTGGATTATGACTCTGACCCTTATGACTAATAACTAATGACAGCCCAGCATGGCACAGAACCAACAGGACATTTTCAGGGTGTCAGTAGTAAAAATCAATATAGATTTTTAAACGGTTTTCCATTAACTATAATAATCCAGTGAGGTTTTTGAGCTTGTATTTTTTGAGCTTGTACTGCTTGTATGAACAAGCAGTCCTGCAACAGACAGTATGACACACACACACACACAGATCTGATCTGACCATCATCTATAGGAACTGTGACAACTGCTAGGAACAGCCTACTCCAAAACCCCAAACACCAACAAATACTGACTTAATGAAGTTAATAAACAAATTAGTTTTTAGTTCATAAACTAATTTACTAATTAATTAGTAAATACAATGAAAATGTGTCTACATTGTTCACAGTATTGTAGTTTACAGGCAAGATGTTTGCAGCATTTTGGAGATGTTGTCATGGTTCTTCAGTTCCTTTGCATTTAGGCTCTTCATGTAATCCCACACTGACTGCTGAGATCAGATCTCTGTGTGGACTCTGTGTTGTTTTATGGTGAAGCATCTAATATAGCCAAAACCTTTGCACAGTAGTAATGTGCATGATAATGAGATAATGAGTTTATGTCCTGTTTCTGTATGGACACATTCACATTAAAATTAGTAATGCAGTCTCTATAAAAAAGACTTTTGTGAAATAAAAGGAAATAAAAACAGAAATGAGATGTCTGCCTACAGAACTGAACTCCTCTGTAAGAACTGTAGAGTGTCATTTTAAAGACTGATGAAGGTGTGTGAGCCCTTTCTGAACTTGAGGGAACACTGACAGCAGTCATAACAGATAAGATGATGAGCATAACTACAATATGTTTCTGAGCACTGTGACCTAACTTAAAGGACACACAGAGTGTGTATGTGTGTTATACTTACTGAAACACTGTCTGTTGAGGATTTGTAAAGTGTCCTCACTATTAGTTGGTTAATGGGCCAGGCTCTGACTGAATCTTGTTATGTTTTGTGTACATAATAGTTATGTGAAACAGTTCTCAACAGTTTTCAGTTCACTTTCCACTCATGTATTTCCTTTCTTTACTTCTCTACAAAACCGTGAATGGTTCTTTAAAAGACAAATGTGAAATGGAGTCTTAAAGCACAGGTGCTTACAGTGAGAGTTTGTGTCTGACAGAATTAGTGTGTGTGTTCAAACATACACAGACTTTAGTTTAATGCTGCTCTAAGCGCTTTTACTCCTTGCAAAACAACCATCAGGAGTGCTGGAGTCAGCAACCCTGCTTCCTCAAACCAGGAAGAAAACCTTAAACACACACACACACACACACACACACACACACACTGAAGGGTCAACAGACTGACCCTTGAAAATCATTGATCCTCATGAAAAACAGGGGAAGATCATATCCATTTCATGTTATTGCACTGATGTTGTGACTGCACTGTTTGTTTTCAAGAACACCCCAGAGAGTCTGAGAACAACCAGACCTGTTTTCTCCTCTAGAAAAGCCCGGAAAAGGACTCCAGCCTGTTCTGGTCAGAGCTCCATTAAACTGTGTGTGAGCAGGAGTGTCAGAGAGATTCATGTGACCCTGTGCTCATTCTGCAGGCCTGCTGACCTTTGTGAACTGTGCCTATGTCAAGTGGGGAACTCGAGTTCAAGACTTCTTTACCTACATAAAGGTCATCGCCCTCATCGCTGTCATCATCACTGGCCTTGTCAAGATATTCCAGGGTAGAGCTGTAACCTCTTAATGACCTGCGTGACGTTCTGTCTGTATGTGTCAGTCTCATGATGGTGTTTTGTGTGTTTCAGGTTACACACAGAATTTTGAGGGTCTGTTCTCAGGTTCTTCTCAGGATCCAGGTGATGTGGCACTGGCGTTATATTCTGCGCTTTTCTCCTACTCTGGATGGGATACTCTCAACTTTGTCACTGAGGAGATCAAGAACCCAGAGAGGTAAATGTTAGAGACTCCATCTATTTGTCTCTCTGTCCATCTTTTTAAAAAGTACAGAAACAACAAACAAAGGGAATAAAAAACATAAAATAACTTCAGAGGTTCTCAGCTGACTGAAAAATTGAACTCTGTAAACGTGATTTGATCACATCTTTCATGGGATCCTCAGATTGATCATGTGACAAGAGCTCCACCTTTAACTTTCTCGGCAGAAACTCAGTTCTTCTCTGTTTGACACAGAAGTAACTCTGTGATGATTACAGATCAGTTTCCTCTGCAAATCTGATGACCACAGAGCTATCTCAATTCATTAATATTGTTAGAAATCCAATATACAATACAAAAATGTATAAAATGCAAAACCATGCATAAACACTAAGGCTATGTAAGGGATTAAAAGATTCTTCTGACAGGAAAGATTTAGTAAATTCTTTATTAATTCAGAAAAACAGTATGTAATAAACAGAGTGCAAGTGAACAGTCTTCACAATCAAAAGCGCAATAATGTCTTGTGCTGCCCTCTGGTGGTTATCTTTATGTATTGCAGAAATCTCCCGTTGGCTATTGCCATTTCCATGCCCATAGTCACAGTGATCTACATTCTGACCAACGTGGCGTATTATACAGTGCTGCCCATTCCTGCCATTCTGGACAGTGACGCTGTGGCTGTGGTGAGAAGACATCAGACACTGTGAATGTGATGAATACAGAATGCATCAGAGTTTCTGAGCTAATAAACATTTCAATGCACAGACATTTGCAGATCAGGTATTCGGGTATTTTAAATGGACGATACCACTTGCTGTCGCCCTCTCCTGCTTCGGAGGATTAAATGCATCTATATTGGCTGCTTCACGGTGAGTTTTGTCTTAACCTGGAAATTTATAGCATAGCCAGTATCATATCAGTATCATATCATCTAGAAAGTAGCTAAATCTTAGATTAAACATTGTATTAATTTTCATAAATACTGAATATATAGGAGAACATCACTGATTGTCTTCAGAAACATTTTAAGTTTTATTTGCTTAAAATGCCTTTTGAGTTTCATTCAGTTTATTCTTCACGTCTTCACTCAGGCTGTTCTTTGTGGGCTCCAGAGAAGGCCACCTGCCAGATTACCTGTGCATGATTCATGTTAGCCGCTTCACCCCCATCCCTGCCCTGCTCTTCAATGTCAGTCCCCTGCTGAACATCTCCAGCTGTTTCTGTGTCATAATCCATTAGAATGCCACTGTGCTGTAATACTACTGTGTTTATGTCTGTGCTGTCCACTGAAGCTCATGCATGTTATTATTCATCTTTCAATTGATGCTTGAGTGTGTGTGATTGGTGTTCTTTGCCTGGCAGGGTGCAATGGCTCTGGTGTACCTGTGTGTGGAGGATATCTTTAAACTCATCAACTATTACAGCTTCAGCTACTGGTTCTTTGTGGGCCTGTCTATTTTGGGACAGCTGTACCTGCGATGGAAACAACCAGACAGAGTACGACCACTAAAGGTAACCACACACACCACAAACCAACTAGATACATTTCATGCCTGTCATTTTGTCCACTAAGAGTATAAATGTAAATAAATGAAATGCAATACTTGTTTTAATGTCAGAAACACCGAGTGTGAAATACTGCATGACTGATCCTGTTCCTGTCATTATGTTGCAGCTCAGCCTGTTCTTCCCCATTATATTCTGTCTCTGCACTGTGTTTCTGGTGGTGGTGCCTTTATACAGCGACACCATCAACTCATTCATTGGCATTGGTATTGCCTTATCAGGAGTTCCTGTCTACTTCCTGTGCTGCCATCTGCCCACCCACCGCAGGCCTCTGTGGCTGCGCAGGTTTTTCGGTCAGTTTCCTGATGTTTCTGTGTAACTGACTGAAGACATTTTAATTTTTGTCTAAACTATTCCTTTACTTCTCTTTTAATTTCCTCTTTTCCAGCATCCTCAGGTTTGCTCATTCAGAAGGTGTGCTACTGTGTTCTTACTGAGATGGACATAGAGGATGAGAAAGCAGAGTAGACCATCTGAAGTTCATCTGATTACTCTCCATCTCAGCAAATCAGAGAAACGGGCTGACAGACTCATTTGATGCTGATTAATGCATGTCATTTTAAATCAATCATTCATCAAATAAGAACTGTCCTCCAACCAATTCCTTTATATTTATTGGTAATATTTATGTTGAAGAGTTCCTTTATTTTGTTTATCACTGGTTAAAGTGATAGGGAGTTGTAAACTACCTTTGGATTTTAAAGGTGTTACAGGGCTTGGCACGATGATGAAATTACAGCACTGATAACAGAGGAATTATTACCTGACATTTGTACCAGCTTGATATGGACACTTTTTCTGGATAAGATTTTAATTAAATATACATTTAGTAACTCAACAGTTGTTGTATTTTTTTAAAAAAGAATTGTCACAGTGTATTTAAAAATAAAATGACAAAGGCAGTGTGATAACACCTAAATAAAGAACAAACAATACCATTGCTGTTTATTTTTGCTAAAATCTGTGTGTCAGTGAGTGTACAATATTTGTGTTTTGGTTAACAAAGAGAGTCATTTGTATGCACATATAAAACAGTTACACACACTTCATTCTGTACACAACAGAAGACAGCAGTAAGGCAATAAAATTGCTCTTTAATATGAATACATAGCACGACACCTTTTACATTGCACACACAATCTTATTTCTACCAACACTTTCTCACTCTGTCTCCATTCATATGTACAAATCAATGACACAGTTTGAACTTTTAGCCAATCGTGTCCTCCCAGGGCCTCTTCTTAGCATCTTGTTTGGGACTAGCTGTTTTTCCTGTTGACATTGGTGCTGCTGACTGCTGCAGGGGGTTGTGGGTAAAGGTCTGTCTCAGTGGACCTTAAAAGAAAAATTGTGAAAAAAACATGTCACACTGCATGTGTAAAACCCAAAACAGCTACGTAAGTGCACAAATACTATTAGAAAATCCAAAGATTTGTCTAGACAGCACTTCAGCCTTTCACAAACCCTCTAATGACCAAATTTAAAGGCAGGACTGCATGTATCCATAGCAAACAAGACAATCCCAGAATCCACTGAGACAAAGTCAATGAGAAAAAATGTATCCAGGATGTTGAGGGACAGAGAAGCTTTAATGCTGTTAATTCAGACTGCATATATGCAGAACTACTGTTACACGCACAAACAACAACCAAGTACATCTGCAACACATGGTTTTCACATTGTCTGGGAACTTAAAAAGGTTACAGCATTTAATATGTAAGCCATGCGGAGCTGTGTCCACTTAAGTAGTTTAGTTAGTATAACTAACTAACCTACTCAGCTGGTGTCTGAACAAAGAGCTTGATACATTGACAAGCACACACAGACTTTTTATTCAGTAAATCAGACTGAATACAGATAGTAATATTCTGTAAACTGGTTTATTTTTAAAATATTTTACCTTGACGCAGTGTCAATCATGTAACACAACAGCACTGAAAAATGTTAGTAAATCTATCATGAGGAAACTTTTTTAGTAAAAAAGTATGCTTTGCTTCTAACATTTAATTTAAAAATATGCTGCAATAAAACTGCATGAAAGATCATTATTGCCTCAGGGCCGGTGAAATAAATAGGTAGGGCTAGTAATAAATCTGAATAACTAACCTACCTGGGCTAGCAGAAAATATCCTTACTGTGCCCTGACATATACAGCAACAAATATCTACAGCTATTAATCCAAATAAACACTGTCTGTTTTACCCAATACTTGTGTGTGCTGTGTATGTTTGTGCTTATTAAAGTGAACCTTTGTTAGCTTAGCAACAGGGTAAGATTAAATTCTGTTTTTCTATTTATTTTATTCTATCTGCTTCAAAAAGTAAGAAGCTGAACACCAACACCTCACCTTTAGCTGCCATATCAAGATGTCCTTTGATTCTTCTCTCTCTCTCTTCCAGCTGCTGAGCCAACTGAGCGTTCTTCCATCCTGAAAATGTGCACACACACACGTTACTGAAAGCATAAAGCAGGAAAGAGAAAGAGAATAAAGTCTATTTAAGTCCACACCTTTCTTAATGCTGTCGATAAAACCTTCATTTTTGGGCAGTGCTGAGGGAGGGTGTGTGATGCGCTCTGGGATGCGGAACTTCTGTCTTACTGTCGGGTGCCTCAGCAGGGCCACCTGACCCAGTGAGAAGAGGTTAGAGGTCATCCAGTAAGTAAACACAGCCTGGAAAACACACAGATAGAGCGACACCCATAAAAATCACTACAGCATGAAAAGAGAGGACGGATCTCATCACAAACAGCATGTGGTAGTGCAGTTAAAGTCTGAAGGACAAAGCAGGAGCTTAAGAGAGACAGTCTGGCTTACTGTGGGGAAGTTAATGGTCAGAGGGAGGATAACAAAAGGCATGATTCTGAAAACAGTCTTCATGGCCTTCAGGTTGGGGTTGTCAACACCAGATTCAGCTCCCAACTGAAAACACAATGAAAAAATATACATTTAAAGTATACGTTATACCTGAAAATAAACTTCTCAACATGTCTTAGTTCTATTTTGTTGAACATAAGCAGAAAATAAGTTGGTTTTGAAACAACATGAGGATAAATAATTTTCTTTTTCCAGTTTTAATTTTTGATTGTATTGCTTAAAATATTTTACCTCCAGGATGGCAAACATAGTGCCAGTCACAGCCAAGGGGAGAATGTAAAATGGATCAGATGCTGTTAGGTCCTGAAACCACCAGAGGCCGCCAGTCTGTAAACTGGGTACAGGGAGATATGCCATCTTTCGCAAGGCAATAAAGAAAGAGATGAAGACTGGAGCCTAGAGAAAGATTATATAAAATTAAACATGAATACCACTAATTATGTGGTCATGACACCAACAAAATGATGAAGATTAAACATTTTAGAGTGAGTGAGTGACTGACCTGTACCAAGGGCACCAGAAACCCACGCAAAGGATTCACATCATGTTTCTTCTGAAACATCATCAAGTCAGTGTAGGCCTTTGAAACTAGAGAGTGAAGATAGAAAATCATGTGTGACAGACTAAAGGACAGCACTGAAGAAAATACCAAAGAAAATACTAAATTTATTGCTAAAGAGCAATAAACACACTGATTACTGCAGTATAAACCAGAATTAATAATAAAAACAGAGCATAGAAGTCAATCAATGGATGAGAGAAGATGAAGTACATGAAGAAAAGACAGTGGAGCACTAAACACTTACATTCAAATTTATTTCCGCTCTGCTTGGCCTCATTCATGCGGTTAGTAAGTTTGGTCATTTCCGGCAGGACGTTGTTCAGCTTGGCTGCTTCCCTCTGTCCCTTTACAATGACAGGAAACACGACACAGCGGGCAATAATAGTGCCTGGAAACAACCGAGAGATACAGAGGAAATTCCAGCTGAAAGCCACATCATTCCAATCAATGTGATTAAAGGGCATGATGGGCCATTTACATTAAACACTGTGAATATGCTCATCATGCCTCAGGCTGGACAGAATTTTGCACATAACTTTGCACTGACAGGGCTGGTAATGATGACATGTATAATGCATATGTTATGTTTCTGATATTATTAAAGACTGTAACAGCTGCACATTTAAAAGTTATTTTACCTGTGCTACTGTGCTTCACCTATTAGGCTTGCATTATAAATACATTTACTGTACATTTCCTGTTACTTTATGCACACTGTATTACTTTCTGTGAGTATTCACTGGTTTGACAAACTAGAACATCTCAGTTCTCCACACCTCGAACCCTCATCACCTCTCAAGAGAGCAACGGGAACAAAATGAACAGCTAAAACAACCGATTCACTGGAGAACTGGTGTGTGTGCTCTTCTGTATCAAACCTCTAAATAGTCCTGTGTACATTTAAAAAGATTTAGATGTCATTTAATGGATGGAGCTGCAAGATATTCTTCATTACCTGCAACAATGGCACCCCACCACGGCAATCCAACACCAACATGCATAAACTCAAGCAGATTCTGGATCAAGCCCACAGGTGTGTAGCTGCCCAGACCAAGCTCTGATAGGCTGGCCTCAGCACAACCCCCCTGAAGAACATCCAATGCTGTCAGAGGAGTCTCAGCCACCTGCTCTGTGACTGGCTGCACGGCTGCATGGGCGGGATCAGCACTGGGACTTGAAATGGAGACTGAAACTGATACAGCAGCATCTGCAGCTTCAGCTGTAGAGGAGACACTCTGAACAGCTGCGGCTGTCTGTAATAAGACACATCTGGAATGTTACAAATCTCAATACAAATGACATCCAAGTGTAGATACTGAGCACTAAAACGCATTCACTCATGATGGATACATATAAACAAGCGCAGCTGCAATGAAAGCACAAAGCCCTTCATGTTTAACAGCTTCAACAGAACCCACCTGTGAGCTGTTGTGTCGGACTGCTGAAGCACTGACCAACACAAACTTTCCGTGGCTGTGAGACCCGAGCAGTGGCCGGCCTACACGACTGCTTCCTCTGCCGGTGTGCAGACGAGATCTCCGGACAAACCACTGCAATCAGACGCGCAGTTTAAACAACAGGCTGTTCATCCCGCTACAACCATCCGGATAATGTTAAATGTCTTCCGGACGATGTGACACTGACCCGCGGGTAAAAACTTTCATTATTAAGATGCGAATAACAATCATACAGTGATCCCAGCAAGAAACCCTGACTGCTCATGACATATCGATCAATCATCAGTGAGACACACACGATCTGTACCCCGACGCTGCGGAATGAGTTTAAACAGAACCGAGCTGACTGGGGATGACGTCACTGGTGTACACAGCTCTTCAGCGTTTCTCAAAGTCAAGCCGTAGAAAATGTTTTAATACGTTTCGCGATATCTGGGGAACTCTGTAATAAAGTACGACCAACCTCACACGTCTGACTGACCTCCTTATCTGTCACAACAGCGGAGATGATCGCTGTATTTGTCTGTCGAAACAAACATGTTCTTACACAGCCCGTGACCCTGAGCGCAGCCATCTTTGATCGAGGACGCGTTGTACGGCGAGCGGAAAGGGACAAACGCGCGTCCCGCCCCGTCACGGGAATCACGGACCATCAGTCGGTCCACAGCCGGTGTGTGCTGACCCGCTGTTCTCAAAACCATCAATTTACATAATTACATAAAGTTACAAAACATTGTCAAATTAATGAGTGAAAAATGACTGAGGAAGCCGCTAATAATGATCCCTATTCAGAAGACTCCGCGATAAGTGAATTCTTTAAACAGCTGAGTAAGTCAATGATTTTATTTCTTTTTTCTCTATTTATTTGTTTTCAGATGTGTTGTAAAATGATAGCAGATTATATGCTTATTGTAAATAAGCAGAAGCATACGAGCACAAATATGAGCACAAAAGCTCCTTTAAACCGAAAGTGAAACGGATGAATATAAGCTTTTGGAAATGAAAATATAAATGTTATGAAAAAATATTGTCTTTTCAAATCAAGGTTTCCCCAAAGCACAAAAGTTGGATCGTAGTTCTGCAGATCAGCCATCAGCTGGACCAGGTGTGGTGAGAGGAGAAAGATTCAGCCACCTTTTACCATCAACTACATTCAGATAATCGAGACTGTTAGACTTCAACATGTAAAAACGTGTAAAAACCCCAAATCTTACGTGGAGACAGCTTTCTTTATTTGTGGATCATAATACAGTGTAAATATGGCTATAATGATGGACACTGTGATTGTGTGTGCGAGTGGTTAAGCTAGCTTTGAAACACATTCTTCTTTGTTATCAGTTGCATTGCCCTGTGGTCATCAAATGCCATCAGACTATGTCATTGCTTGGTTCAAGTATTATCTTAAACAGGTCAGTCACCATTACTCAGTTTACATGTTGACTCACATTGATTCCTGAGCTGTCTGGCATGTTTAACTAGTTGTTGCATTTCAGAGGAAAACTGAATTTACCTGTCCTGGATTTCACGAGGGTGGGAGGAAAATCTGTGGAACAAAGCTGTCCTATCAGGAAATCTGTCAACGAATACCACTGACGCCCAAACAGAGGGAATATTTGGAAGAAAACCTCGCAATACTTGCTGCTAGAAGACTGTGTGACTTTAAATCAGTATGACTGTTTTCACAGTATAATAATTCATTTTTGCTGTACACGTGCTCAATGTTCTGCAAGAGTCCAAACCTGCCTGTGTTATTACTGCAGTGCCCAGGATGTCACTCTCATGTAGAGCGACGAGATGAGAGAAACCTGTGTGTACACTGCACTCTGTGCACAGCCCAAATGAAACACAGATATTACTTCTGCTGGAAGTGCCAAAGGGAGTGGAAGGGACCTGTTAATAATGCTGGACATTGTGGCAATAATGACTGTGGACAGAGAGTGGTAGATAATCTTTACATCTACATTGACCAAATATCTTCTGTGTTTATTTATAAGATACAAAATGGTTTGTTTTTTAATGTTTGTCTAACACAGACATTATGACTTGCCTTCTGAGCAGATACCTCCAGATCCTCTTGTGAAATGTGAAACTGGGTTTAAAGAGGAAAAGCTCAGGACAGAAGCAGATGATGTACGTATAATAAAAGCCTTTCTAAACATCACATGACTGAGTTATACAAAACATCTGGACAAGGTTTTAATTTTTAGATAAAAGTAAGTGTAACAGGACCCATAGGAATTATCTTAAAGATGAAGTACTTTATAAGACCATGTAAGCATTTTAAACGTTCTAATCTGGTATACCACTGTTTCCTGCTCTTTTCTTGTACATTATGTGCAAATAAAAAATATGTTTGTGAATTTCTTTTCTCTGGTAAGATTTACCCAACAAAGCAGAAATCCTCTGACAGAAAGCGTTTGGCTCTGCTGATCAACAATGTTGAGTTTGAGTACTGTAATGACAGGATTGGGGCAGACAAGGATGAGGGGAATATGGAGAGGCTGCTAAAGGCTTTGGGTTATACTGTGATCACACTCACAAACCTCACTGCACAGGTACGCCAACATACATACACTCGGAGAATACACTAATATATACTGATATTACTAATATGCTAATATGATACTAATATGCACTCTGTATCGATTTCTCCTGAGCTTCAGGATTTCAGGAGAATATTTTTGGTCACTACATTATTCCCATAATTTCATGTTATTTCTTATTTTAATGTTGCTGTTATTTTAAAATACTGAGAATAATAAACCAGTGTGATGTTGGTGGTTTGATGTTCAGGGTATGACCGCTGCTATGAAACACTTTGCCATGCGAGAGGAGCATGTCCAGTCAGACAGCTGCTTTGTGGTGTTCATGTCTCATGGAAATGCGCATGGGATTTGTGGGGTTTCTTCTCTAGATGGAAGAAAAGACATGTTCTCCACAGATATCATTTTTGAAAGCTTGAACACTCTAAACTGCGCTGGATTGCGAGACAAGCCAAAAATCATCCTCATCCAGGCCTGTCGGGGTGGTGAGTTACAGAGTGACAGGGTGTGACATTCTTATTTGTGTTAGTTTCAGCAAACCAATGAATATTCTTATGCTATGATCTTACTAATCCACAATTATTGTATCAGTTAGTTTCTCACAAAAAGAGTGCACCTGCAATATGTGTATTAGCAGCTTATGTTATAGGTAAGGAGGGCGATGTGGATGTTCAGGACAGTGTTCCAGAACATGGAAGAGGATCAGAGCACCGTGAGAAGGACTTCTGCTGCCTTAGATCCTGCACTCCAGGTAAAGAATCCAGACCTGATTCCACTCTCCTAATATCATTTATTGTATAATAGTATATACTATTATATAACGAACTATATAATATTTATCTACTGACACACATTGGTACTGAATATTGAAAATGTTTCTTTACAGGTGTTACTGATTAGATTTACACATGTGCTGTTATAGTTATATATAGCTATATAGTAAATGTGTGTTCTTTGTACAGATACTGTGTCATACAGGAATGAAGAGAAAGGCTCTGATTTTGTTCGGGATATTGTGGAAATATTTAACCAGAATTCCCATCAGGATCACATTGAGGAGCTCTTCAGAAAGGCAAAGTCACACTGCATTATTGAAATGTATTTTTCAGCAGGTTAATGACATTCATGGGTCACATTTGTTCCAGGTTAATTTTACAACATACATCTGATGTTGTCTTGAGTTATTTAAATACCCAAAATATAAGACATCAGAGTTCAAGCAGTTGGGAGGTGGAAAAAGAGAATGTCAACAGTATTTTAGCTTATTTGAATAAATTTTAATTAGTTGTTTTATAAGCCGCTTTATGTTGGTGTGTTAGTTTGGTTGTAATATGTATTTATTTTTGAAACAGGTCCTTAAGAAGTTTAAGGAGAAACATCCTCGACAAATGCCATGCAAAGAAAGAACAACATTATCTAAAAAGTTCTACCTCTTCCCTGGGCTGTGAGACTCCAGCTCCTCATCAGACACATCTTATCTGTTCTCTGTATTATATTACAAATATAAGCAAGTGTGTGGGTTTTATTTCACCACTCACAGGGACCATGTTTTTCATTACAAAAATGTAATGCGTGTTATTTCAATGTGTCCAATTAAATAAAGAACATGTCTTACATTTAAAATTATAAATACTTCAGTGCAATTTACCAACTGAAGAACATTTTCTTATTAATTTAATATTGAGAGGTGGAACTTATACAGTTCTAATAAATTATGTCATTACAATTACAATAGTAACAATAAATTGTCAAGAAATATAATGAGCACCGGAATATCAAGAAACTGGATGTGATGTTGGGTTCATAAGGATTTGAGACTGTAAACCTCACAGTTCATGTGAGGAGAAGACATGGAACCAACTAAATATGCACTCAGTGGAACTTATTCTGTTCATGTGTTCACATTCCATTCCTGGAGAATATGAGGGCAGAAATCACAGCCATGATCAATACATCTGGTGACAAAGTAAAACTAATAAAACGTTCCTATTGTAATATGCATTTCTTTGTAAAGTCTTGTTAAAACATCACACTGAGAGTTATAGCACGTTTAATGTCACCAACTTGTCAACAATTTTTGAACAAGTAATTTCATATATTCATTGTGATACGTTCATTTTTATAATTAACTGTTGTTATTATTAAAATTATTCTCCAATATTATCCCAATAAAACTTGCCAGTGTCAGCAAATTAACTTGTATATGGGACACAAAAACATTCAAGAAATCTACTGATTTAAATCATTTGTAACTGAAACAAAAGTGGATCGAAAAGAGAATATAACATTTATAATATGATCATTAACTACTTACCCAAGTAAAACATTAACTAAACCATTAAAAAAAAACATTAACTAAAACACCCAAAAACAGACAGAAAGTAAAAGTCAGAATTCTTTAGTAGTGTGAGTCTGTGATTCAGTGCAAATTATCACTTTATTCAGCAATGCAATCAACAGGAAATTGTTGAAAGAATTTATAATCTGTTGATGGCTGATATTATGTTATTAGTTTTATAACTAATGTGAATGACAGATATATTCAGTAATTAGTTTTTCAGGGCATTTGCTTTCCTAATTGCCCGTTTGAAAGTATAGCAGCTATGTCTGTTTTCTGCTACTATCTTGCAGAGATGCTGCAGCAGTTCGGAGGGCTGGCTCTGATTGCTGGTGTCAATGACGCAGTACCTCTTCTGACAACTGTGAACCACTTTTTTGATTTTGTTGTGTTTGGAGATAAACTCATGAATAGATTGCCCAAGATTTTTCAGCTCTCTGCCATTTGTGAAGATAATCATCATGTGCTTTGTAGCCCCTGAACCCAGTCGTGTTTTAATGTTATTAAAAAGACCTTGCTGGTACTCACTAAATCTGGATACTGGTGCCACCCAGAGAATCACATTAGGACCCGGGTGACATAACCTGATACATCTCTGGAGTTCACTGGCCCACTTCACTGGGGTGAGACAGAAGAGATTTGGAGTGTCCACCACAGTGATGTTTCTAGCCGTGTGTCCTGTGGACTTTATGATGACAATCTCTGGACTCTTTGGGAAGAAATCCTCACCAAGGATCAGATTACCGACTGAACTTTTTCCAGAGCTGGGTGGCCCTAACAGAAGAACCCTCAGACGGAAGTTTGTAATGCTGCCAGTTGGGCTCAAAACTGCAGTTTCGCTCGACTTGTGTTCTGAAAAATGAATGTCAGTTCTGTTTCTTTGATTCTTACACAGCATTGTTTGAAAAATATTTTTCATCCTAGTGTTTCTTTTTTAACTTACCTTTTCTGTACATCAGCATGTACGGGAGCCTGGAGCTGTCAAATTAAAAACATTTGCATTTCTGCGTTTGGCACTTTGACACTTTAGGCAAACTTTTCAAGTGTTATTTAAAGAAGAAATACTTGTTGACATGTTCACTAAAGAGATGACAAAGATTCATAAACAGCACTCACCCCTGCAGCAATGCTTCTGACTAGAATAAGAACCATCCATCCAGGTCATAAAAACATGAATTATGCTGACCACCATTTAAAATAACTTGTAATCTCAATTATATTCATATATGGCTGTATTAATAATCCACATCAAATAACGTACCTCTGTAACAGTGCTGTCATCAAAACAGTACCATTTCTGATTCTGATCGGATTTGATGAGAGCATCATAGTGTCCGCTACTGTATCCACCCATATGGTTAATAACAGCATAAAGATGATATGTATTATTCTAAAAAAAATGCAGTTTAAAAAAATCAGATAAAATCAGATTTATAAAATTGACTTTAGTCAGAATTTTCAGCATTACCTCAATGTGCAGAACTGAAGGCACATCGAGAGCACATGAATTCTTCACATATCTCATCTGCATGTAATCAAAGTCAAATCTCTTCAGCTGGAGAGTGAGAACAGTGGGACACGTCTCCATTCCACTCCACTGTGAGGAATTAAAGACTTGTGTTTGTTGTAAACTCAGATCACAACATTAATTCAAATTGTGCCTCTGTTCAGTAATCACGGGTAAAGTCTTGAAGTTAAACATTTTCATCACTCACAGTCTCTGTTTCTGTTTTCTGGTCACATCTGTCACAATACATCCAGTCTTCCTGGTCCAGTCTTGAATGTTTAAAGAAGGTCTCCAGGCTTTCAGTCTTCAAGCATAAAGTGAAATAAATTCATAAAAATCTGGGGGAGGTAGACATTTGTTAAGTATATCTGTTGATGGGTGTGATCGTTTTCTCACCACTGTATTCTGCTCATTACTTCCACTCTCAATGGGCAGAAGTATTGAGATGAAGGAGCTGGTTTTCTTGTTGACACTGTTACACAATGTGCACATTGTCATGTTGTTCATTTTCCCTTCAAATACCTGCAACAATGTATGATATTTTAAGTGACATTCACCTTTGGGAATCTATTATATAATCTGCTTTTTTAAAATGATGATAAAATGATACAATGAACACAAACTTATGATGAGACTAAATTTTAAATTCTAAATGTGTGGGTATTTTATTCAAATCGAACTTAAGTGACAAATACCTCAGAAAATCGTGTCCCCACTGCTTTTAATAGTTTTCGATAATACTCCACTGCGTCTTGTTGCTCAAAAACTTGAGGATTTATGGAAAAAAGGAATACACAGTGATGAAAACAACACACTACCACAATATTAGTTCATAATGCGTTCATATCATTATACTATTTGATTAAAATTACACGTCATTGTAGCTGTTGTGTGTTTTGCACATGACTAACCTGTTCTGTTAAATGAAATTGCATCTTTTTCAAAAGTTTGATAATGTCTTTATAAATGTATTGAATGTAAATGAAAAGCTTTTGTTATATTGACCCACCATTTTGAATGCCCAGATTTCTGGTTATTCCTTCAGTTGTGGCTACATTTACTGAAAGCTGTGTGAACACCTTCTGAAGTTGTAGCAACAGATTTCCTTCATCACAGTCTTCAGGGTCCTTTTTATAACTAAATTGATCATAATGACAGAATTACCACATTGTAAAAGCAGTCAAACGTTAATAATGATGATGATGATGATGATGAGACCTCTCCACTGCATCTCTGAACTCTTGGGTCATGAACAGACATTGCAGTACTGCATTCAGGTAGCAGGTGGCACCTTGATTTCTCAGGCCTTTATACTGGACTTCCTTCCTGAAGGAGCAGATTAAAGCATCAAGCAGTTCATTTCCATTGTAAACACGAGCATGTCATACAGTTTCGTGCTCAAGTGTTCTTAAGAATGAAAGTTTCACTATAATCCTGTTGTGGAGGAGTCTGAATAACTGAGTACATCACACAGTAAGGTGAAATGTTAACCTGTTCACTGTGCGTTATAAGAAGTCAACTCACACGTCAAACTGACGCACATCTGCTGGACGTTCAGAGCTTCTCATCATATTTTCTTCACGTTTTGGTTTGGAGTAGTTCGCTTCAATTACGCTGGTTCTCTCATCTAAAAGTCAAATGATTCACCTGTCTGATGCATAAGAATGATCACATTTAATCACGTTTTGTAAAGTTTGAATGCTTTCAATGTAAAGTCCATTCCGACCAGGTTTAGGTATATATCAGGGTGTGCAACTGAATGCATTATGAACAACAACAATAAACAACAACAATAAACAACAACAATAAACAACAACATAAACAACAACAACGAGTGCACGACAACTTACACCAGACGAAACGTGACCTTCCTGCTGCGATGCGGGAGTCACAGTGAGGTGATCGGTGAGAACTCACAGTTCTCAGAGCAGTTAGAAAGTTAGTTTTACTTTCGATTGAGTGTGACAGCTCTTCATTAAAGTCACGAGAGAAACTGTAAATGACAACTGGAGTACCTTTATTATAGAACATTTTTATTACAGTAATTCTGAATACGAATGAAAATACAATCTTTAATGAGATTTTAAGAGTAAATCTGTCGACCAAGAAGCATAACAGATCAAAAGGCAGAATTTCCCATCTTAAACAGACCTGGAGCATCTTACTGGTTTACAGCACAATTCACGAGTATGATCATCTGTGACGTAAAGCCTGTTGTTCTACATATAAAACAACAGAAAACCTTCACTGACAATAAACGAAGAGGAGAAAATATTCTGTCTGTTCAATGAATGTCGTCCACATCTTTTGTAGACTTCCCTCGGCTTGATTTCAGAAACCTCCGGGCAGACGCAGGACCACGAACAGAGTGGAGCGCTCCTCGATGTGGTGCTGCGAGAAAGTGTCGCCGTCCTCCAGCTGCTTGTCCGTGTACAGCAGCCTGAGAGACGACAGATCTTCGCCTGGAGAAACAGACACGACAGAGCAGAGCTGAAACGCAATACGTTCATGTGTTTTCATGTAGTTTTATCCGGATGCTGGAGTTTATTCTCACCTGCCTGACCAGGTAATTTTTCGGCAAGTTTCTTTTTGAACTCCAGGACGGTCGTGTTGTTGAACTCTTCCAGTGAGGTCGCAACATCGATCGTCTTTTTCTCTCCTTTTATTCCAACCACCATGATCTGGTATATCTTTCCCATTTTAAGAGAACTGCTCTCCGGTCAGTGTCCAGCGATGCCGTGATGTGTGCATGTGCAGATTTCATTTTCTCTTTGCTGCTGGTAGGTGTTTCTGTGCTCAATAAAACAGATCCACCCGCAATAACAACATTAAAGTGCATGTAGGAAATCATCTGCAGGGCAACACTAACACATCTAAATGAACTGTTTTATTTTATTGTATGTTATTGTTTTATTTTAAAACTCACAACAGTCACAGTGACAATGTAAACTTATAGTGATATAACATTTATAACATTTTTATTTGGTTATATTGAGGTGCACAAACGTACAGCTCAACACTCCGTTTCATCCATCTGTGTGTGAATGAATATAAATAAAGGTGTTGTGGTCCAGTAAACAGTTCTGGCTGTAATCAGTAGCTCTCTATACAGGAAGTCAATGAAGTGGCGTTACACAAACACATCTCAGCATCTCAGTCTCAGCTCAGAAGACACGTGATTTACTGGAAAGAGAAACGACACAACGCTTCATGAAGCGATATTCTCTTCATCTCCAAAGCCACGATGACGGAACAACAAGAAGAAAAGCGCTACGACGCGAGCGACGCGACGCTGAAGTTTGTGTCGCGCCAGGACGACATAAGTAAGTGAAACGATATTTTGAGAATGATTTGAATAGTGTCAGACATGTTCAGACTCTTGTCTGTCAATGTTAAAAGTCCTTCACTGTACCTTCAGCTCTTGATGATGACCCAGGAACTCTTCGAGCCGAGATGTCGTGTGGTCATGCCGTCACTCCACAGTCACTTACTGGATGGTGTCGCAGTCTGCTTGACCAGGTAACACGTTTATTCCAGTTAAGCGATCACTGCTCATGGTTAGAAGCCATATTCTTATCTTCCCAAGGGCAGCATTTGTGTTAATGCCCTGTCGTTGTCAGGGGCAGTACAAGTTCATGTGCCCTGCGCTTAAAGAGGGAACAACACACAAGTGTAATGCAGAGTGGCCCTACATGGAGGTCCGGCGGCTGGCCCTGCTGACACATGAGGAGCAGACCCATTTTGAAGAAACCATGGCTGCTCTGGCTGCAGCTGAGTACTGTGAACACAAAACCGTGTGTAACTTTTAAATATGCATGAGATTATACATATCCCACATGAACTGTAACATGCATAGCACATCCTGTAGACTTACAGTAAAATGTTACTTTGCATGGCCAGTATGTTTCCTTTCACGTCCCTAAAATAATCTTTAACTTCATTTATTTAACTTTATATATACCTCCAGTGTCCCGGCTGTCAGACATTCGTGGAGAGAGCCGAACTAACCAACCTCTGTGTCATGTGCACTATCTGCGAAGCTGAGATGGGTAAGACATTCCAGTTCTGCTGGCAGTGCATGAGAGAGTGGAAGGGTCCAGGCCCTCGTTCTGATCGCTGTGACAACGTCGGCTGTATCAATCCAGACATTGAAAAATTGTCAAAATGTCGTAACGTAACGCTGCCTCAGGTTGAGGATGTGAGTTGTCCCTCTATGCGAGCTTGCCCTACTTGTGGTAATCTTGTGGAGCACGACACAACAGGATGTAAGAATATCATCTGCAATCGCTGCAGAGTTGAATTCTGCTTTGTCTGTCTGAAAACCACTCAGGTTTGCTTACAAACCAGCACCCACTTCACTCTCTGTCGAGATGGGGTGGCACCACGCCAGACTTCTATTCCATCCTGGAATAGAAAATAAATTCCTGGAACAAAGAAAATGTTTTAAAGAATAATAAATATATATAAGCTACATTTAAATGTTCCCATATTTCTTTAGTGTAATACATATTGCGAAGTCATGTGTAACAGTAAGCCTAAGTAATCAAAAAAAAAACATTGTTTGCAGTTCTGTCCTCTTATTGTGTATTAATCTTTTATTGATTTATTCCATCAAACACTAAATAAAAGAAATGAATCTGAAGATATGTTTTCATTGTACAGTGTGGCTTCTTGAACATGACAGTTTTTTGTCCTAAATTCTTTCTTATCTGTCCAAAAAATCAATAAATATTGTGACCATTACTGGATACATGTAAGTCTTAAGAGAAAGGATATAAAGATTAATACTTAAACAGGTAAATCTATAAGGTAAGTGTGTACACATAAAATTGTGAAGTATGACAGATAGTATATGGCAATATGTTGCAATGGAACTTTCCAATGGAAAGTTTTTACAATGTAAAGTTCAAATCAGTTCAGATGTGGTTTGTGGACACAGATAAGCTACAGTGTCAATACACGAAGTTGTCTCTGACAGATAGTAATACATTTTAATAGTAATAAAAGCTAAATAAAGAACATATAGGTTAATCGTTTTGATTTCTATGAAAGCAAAACTGCAGAGAATGTGCTATAGATTAGCACTCTTGTGTTCAATATTAAAAATGTGACAGCCTAGTTTCTAACACAGAAACCAAACCAGAAAACCTCCAAAAATTCAATTAAACAGTTGTTTCAATGATTAAATAAGTTCAAACAGAAAGACACTTTCATTAGTTTCATTTATGTTGTTGTCAAACAAGTGACCGGTTTGACAGGTAGGCAATTATCATATGACGTATGCTACAATGAAGATGGAATTTCCCTTCAAGGCCAAAACATTCACACAAAAGTGAACTTTATCACAGCTGGTGCAGATTCGGTAGAGCCTTGTGGTGAATTTATATACACATAAGCTTTGACATCAACTAATACCTCATCAAAACGAAGGGGGGAAAAATACCTCATCAAAATCAAGTGTTCTGTGTGTGGCAGAATTCATTTTAAAGGCAGTAATAGTAATACAGAGAAAAAACATGCAATTGAAGACATGCCAAAGTGATTTATATATAGCAATGTATATATGTACTGCCCAAACTGGTTGAAATTTGCACGGCAACGATTAACATGATGAAATGTATTCATGTATTGTAAACCTCAAAATGTAAAGAAATATATTTTCTAAGTCCATTTCATGCCTACTTTTGATGTCCTAAAATTGAAGTTTCCACAAACATCACTTTAGAAATCATCATATTCTTTAAAGGGAAAATTAAAGAGGCTAGCAATAGCAAGCTAGATCTGAAAGCATTAAGATCCCGCCCTCCCTTCAGAGCTCTCCACAGCCACACCTCCTCCAGCACATGAACACGTCTACAGTTTGACAGACAAGCAGAATATCCTATCATTACATTCAGATCGAAAGTAATACTCGGATGAAAATGTTATGGTCCTGTGCCTTCCACAAAAGATATATATTGATATAAATGTATTCAAAAAAAACTTTACTTTGTGATTGCTATCAGGATGTGAAAAGACTTTCAGCCAGCATAACAAAATGTTTGTGTATCACCCCCTGCCTTTAACAGGATTGTTTTCTGTTATGAAAGACATATTTGTGACGTATTTGTCAGATATGGTAACCCATACCCAAAAGGTGAACATTCTACACTTTTCATACATTAAGAAACAGAGACATTTATGAGTACATTAAGCATTCTCTTTAATTAGCATAAGCCAGTGTAGATCATTCTAAACAAGAAAAATTAAAAATGTACAACAAAAATTCTTGGACCCATTCATTAACATGAATACAATGAACTGTAGGGGGTTATTCAGATGCAGAACTTAGACTGGCAGCCTTCTGTGTTGATCTGTCACCTTGCTGTTGAGATTTGAGCTTCTTATAATATTTCTGAAGAACAGAGAAAGAAAAACATCTGTCCATGTGCATTTCTCCACACAAACCAGCAGAGAGAAAAGGTTGTCCATTTCAGATATAATAAATAATGCTGGTGTGATTAATGGCAAGAAAAAAAGGTTCCCTTTATATTTAACGTTTATATACGCTGTACATTTGCAATTTTGTTACACCATTTGCTTAACAGTAACTTTCAGAATGACACTGTAATGTGTACCTCCATGTTCTGGTAATGCCGCAGGCTACTGCAGTGGGTGTTCTTAGCAGTTTCTTCACTGCCATAGAACAGAGAACAGAGCCTGCAGAAGAAACCCGTCTTTGGTACCACAAAGTCAACCCCTATAAAAGGCACAGGTTCCAAAAATCAGATGCAAAACATCTTGTAACACTTTAAACAACGGCATTTAACCACACCTTAATCTACCTGCATAACGTATCTTTTATTAAACTAAATCTCATGAAAGACAGCGTGAATTAAAGTGTTTTGCTGATATTAACCAACTATTTATAGTGAATCTCTTACCAATAGGGTTGTTTGGGATAAACGGGGGCAAGGTGAAGTCTTCAGTCACAGGGGAAACTGAACAAACTTTCTTGGCTTCTGGTTCCTGTCTTGGCTCTCTCTCCTGCCTTTTTCTGGACTCTTCTGCTAACAGTTGCAGAAGTCATCATGAACAAAGGAATAGTTAAGAAAACACATTGGTACTAATAAATCTTACTGGCTCATTAACAGAGCAAAAATGTTTTGTAAACAAATTAGGTTTATTTGAGAATG
The DNA here is from genome assembly GCA_036877525.1 of Chromobotia macracanthus. Classification (NCBI taxonomy): domain Eukaryota; kingdom Metazoa; phylum Chordata; class Actinopteri; order Cypriniformes; family Botiidae; genus Chromobotia; species Chromobotia macracanthus. The sequence continues at coordinate 677,433 of JAZGTH010000049.1, read as the reverse complement.
AATGAAAAGGGCCTACATGCAAGAGCCATGACCCATTTCAATCTGTTCTTCTGGCGTACCTTTGGTTGTTTTGTCAGCAATGGGCATGTCAGTAATAGCTCCTTCTGCCTTTATGCTGCTTTCATCATTTTTTATCTTAGCCTGCTCCTCTTCTGGCCCTGAAGAGACATGATCTGTGCTGGATATATCTGGAGCACTCACAGTCTCCCCGTTCTGGGATTCTGGTTTAACACCGAGATCAGTGGGGTCTACAGTTGAAGGAGGACTCTCCTGTGTGGAGGCAGTCACTGCTGGTTCACCCTCTGCACTTCTCTCAGACTCATCTGCCTCTTTTCCACTGCCTGTTGCCCCTCTCTTGCCCCTTGTAGATCTCCTCACTACAAAGACAGCAGAACTTCACATCATATAATAACATCATATAATGCTTCCTCTGAGAAACACACATTAATGAGGCCGTAACCACCACTGACCTGGGGTTTGTCTAGTTCTCTTCCTGGCTCTTGTAGCTCTCTTTTTTACTTTTTCTTTGATCTCTTCACTGGCTGGTTGCTCCTCTTCCTCCTCCCCTACTTCATCCACAGTTACAAAGTTCATCCTACGGAGCTCTTCCATGTCACAGGGTTCTTCTTCTTGTCTGAGTGAATTCACAGGCTCCTCTGGCCAGGCTGCTGTAGCAACATCAGGGCTGGAAGGCTTGAGTTCACTCTGCTTCACTTCCTCGATCTCCTCTTCATCACCCTCGGCTTCATCCAGGGTAACAAGGGTCTAGAAACAAAGGGACAAGCCAACATTGAAAAAATTAACAGCAGATACAACCTAAAATAATTTGTGGTATTAGTTACAGCTTCAGGACATACACACAGAGTTGGAAAAGCAGCTAACAAATAAGAATACCCAAGATGGAACACAGCAAACTGGATTTCTGAAAGCTTAACTAGACTTCTCATTGTTAAGTGAAAGACAACTGAAAAAACTGACCTCAGGGTTAAATGAATCAAACTCTTCCTCCTCCTCCTCCTCTTCAACAATCTCATCCAGTGTGACAAGACCCTGAAGTTCTTTGTCCAGCGGGTATTCTTCACTCCCAGTTTCATCATCTCCGACAACCTCATCAACAGTCAAAAGTGCTTCAGCCACATCATCAGCCTTTAACTGCTGTTCCTCATCTGCTTGATCAGCAAAGTCCTCCTCACCCTCACCGACTTCATCAAGAGTCACCATTGCATCATGGGAAGGCAGTTCAGAGATCACAGTCAACACATCTTTATTTTCTATGTCTGCAGCAGAGGTTTCAGACGGTTCAGGATGGCCATTTCCTGTTTTATTTTCTGGACAATTTGCCAGACAGCTTTCATTCTGTGCAGGGGATGAAGAAACAGGTTGTAATTGCTCGAACTGATCTGAGGGCCCAGTATCAATGACTGATGAAGACTCTACACCAGCAGCTGCAGAGATGTACTCCAGTGTTGAAGTTTCTGTTGCATTACGAGGCTCAGTTGTCTCGCTTTCAACAGCAGCACTTCCCATCATAACCGTTTCATTCTGGTCATCTTTCTGAGGCTCAAGTTTTTCCTGCTTTTGAGACACCACAGCCTCTGCCACAGCTGATGCTTCTTCTGTCTTTGTTTCCATTTTGTCTGCTGAGTCAATAACAATTTCAGACGGTTTGATCTTGGATCTGGAGCCTCCCTTTTGTTTTGGGTTATCTGCTGTAGGTGACTTTGCAGTGGGAGAGATGGTAAAAATGGGAATAGACTCATCTTCTGGTTTGGCTAAAGACTCTGCGGTTGAGGCCACAGTGTCCTCTGCTTCATCCCCTACTTCATCAACAGTTACAAACTCATCAAAGTTAAAAGGAAATGGTTCGTCAGATAATTTCTCCTCTTCATCTTTTGCCTAGAAAGTACAAATATTCATTTAGCAACATATCATCAGACAGACAGAAACATTATATTTCCAGTGACCAACACCTTTTCATTTGTCCTTGTTTTTGAGTGACTCCTTGAGGGCTGTGAGCTTTTGCTGTGACTCTATGTAAAAAAGAAATTATACAAATTAGACCAAAGCATGACACAAAAATGATCTCAACTATTTTAACTAAATTACAACATCTGATCTTTCTCACCCTGCGATCATCTTGCCCTCTTGTTCTCTTTGATGATGGGCTAGATTCCTGCCTGCTCCTCCAAGAGGATGACCCTGATGATCCTCCACGCCTGGTGGAAGGGTCATCATCTTCAGAATTCCCCCTGCTTCTGTGCCTAGAAACTGCCTCCTCTGGAGACACAGTGTCCACATGTCTGCTTCTAGATCCTGAGGTCTGGGACTTTTTATCCTTCTCAGACTGTGCAGTCTGTTTTTTGCTCTCAGTTTTGTTGGATTTTTTGACTGCTTGAGCACATTTTTCTGATGAGGGCTTCTTGGAGCTTGATGGAACCTTGCTGGTTGTTCTTTCTGCAGTTTTTTTCTCAGTTTCTGCTTTTTGTTTGGCTTCCTCTTCAGCGCGTTTTAATGAAGACTGCAAGCGACACTGATGAACTGCTAATTCAAGGGCCTTCAAGATCTCCTGTGTGACGGGTGGAAATCCCAAAGCTGTGTCATTAAATGACTCAGGCACTGTTTGGGGACTGTCTGAGGCAGCTGTAACTCTGACAGTTTGATCAGCAGAAGAGGGCAGGTCAAAGGCAGGATCTGATGTTGCAACAGAGTCAGACTCAACAGCTGCAAAGGTGGTTTTCTCAAGAAGTTGGGTTTGGTTGCTAGACTGAGGATTCACATCTGTCTCAAATTGTTCAGATGATTTAATGTCATTTGTTTGCTCCTCATTCTCAATCTCTATGTCTTGTATTTTGGACTCTCTTGGACTCTGAGTCTCCATGGCCTCTAATGTGGTTGCTTCACTGTTACCCGTTAAAGCAACAACCTCCATGTCAGACATAAACCCAACATCATGGTCTTCTGCCAACTTCTCACTGTCAACTGCACTGTCTTTCACAGATGAAAGGCCCAATTCTTTAGGAACATCATCAGTGTTTTGATTGTCTTCAAGAGAATTCCCTGTTTGATTAGTCGTATCAGCTGCAGCAATGCCAGCTGAAGTTGAGGATGTCAGTTCTGGCTCTGTCTTCACAGACTCTACTAAAATGACAGATTCTGACATAGAGACAGAAGGTCCTACTTCAAGCTCAGCTTTTACAGACTCGGCGGACACTTTAGGTTCTGCAGATTCTCCTTTGGGGTCTGAGGATGTCAATTCGGGCTCTGCTTTCACAGATTCTGAACTGGGAACAGAGGATCCATCTTGGAGTGATACTACAGATTCCCCAGTGGGACCTGAGGATTCGGTTTTCACAGATTCTGTCTCTGGGCTCACTGTGACAGTTCTTTTATCAGTTTGTGTATCATGTAAGCTTTCCAACTCTGCTTTACTCTTAGGACCAGATGTTTCTGCATTAGTAGACACATCAACTACGTCATTAGGAGCTGCAGTGTTTTCAGCAGCAGCTGTGTCACTGTCAGCTTCTAACTGGCCTTCTCCATCACCTGCGCGTTTAGCAATAACTTCCTCTTTGTCAGCCATAACACTATTAGCATCAGTGGAGACAGCTTCATCTGTTGTAGTCGTGTTATCCTGAGCTCCTGAAGTGCTGACAGTCAGGGCTGCATCTGAAGCAGCAGCACCGTCAGTAGGAGAAGCCGCAGAAGCTGGTGCTGATGCTGGCACAGCCACTGTCTTTTTAGCCTTGAGGGTAGTAAGTTTTCCCTTTGTGGCTGTTAAATTAGCAGGAGGTTTAGCTCTAAAAAGAAATGTAAACACAAAGAAAAATGATTGACATTCAGAAGCCTTTGTATAAAATAAAACCACAAAACTACAGTCCACTGCAAAAAAATATCCCTCTTACCCTTTTGTAACTGGCTTCTTTTTCATCTATTAAATACATAACGACATGGTTAGTTTTTAACTCTCCAACAGTAACAACTGTAAATGTGTTGAGGAAGTGCCATGTATGAAGATTACGAGAGCAGCGGCTGCTCATCTACCTTGAGAGGTTTTGCAGTTTGGAAGGTGAGGCTGTTGCTCTGGACCACACAGGAAGACTTCAGCAAGCGAATGTAGACATTTCTGGCACTAACAGCACTCTCCATTTCAAAAATCACCTGAAAAGAACAACATAAAGATGACACGGATGATCCCATGTGATATTATAAAACACGTTTTGTGTCCCTGCAGAGACGTTATCCAAGTACGCATTTATGTAAATGATGCAGGAGTTGAATGAGCTTTTTACCCTGCCATTCAGAGGCAAAACCTTCTTGTAGGCACCATGCTGTTGGATCAGGGTCTCTACTTCCTTAACTGCCTTAAGAGTTTTTGGCACATTACCAACGATGAGAAGACGCTCTGGTAATGTGATGATTTCCTGAGGGGGGACACATCACTGGTAAGTCTGAGACATGATAAAATCATTTCTCTCATATTCACAGAAAGTTTAATTGTACAGCTTTACTTACAGGTGACTTCTCCATGCCCACTAGTACTCTGAAGAGTGACTCCTTTGGGGGTGAAAAAGACCACAGACAATTGATATGTTTAAAATAAAACCCTTTACCTGTTTATTATTACTGCACGTTAGATAACAGTTTATCAAACACGTCTACTAGTTTTCACAAGTTTGTGCCTCACTGAAAGGCTACAGTACACTTATGTGTAAGACTAGTGTCATGTGCTGTTTAATGAACGGGGGGTTAGCAGACACACTGTACACTCACAGTATAGTTCAGGTCTATAGGCTGCAGCATCATCCTGATGGTGATTTCTTTCTCCTGCACTTTCGCTGGGCTCTCAGAGAAGGCCTTCACCATAGCTTCAGCTGCCTGTGTGTCAGGCATTTGCAGGTAGGCCTGAGAAAGGAGAAAACATGAATTACAATTCTCAGACACACGTGTGCACGTGTGTATAAGTGCTGAATGTACCCGTTTCTGAGTGATTGCTATGACAGGAGCTGAGATGAAGCCATAGGGTCTGGCGAGATTTGTAAGGTCATTCTCAGAAACCCCCTCTTCCGGAAGATCAGTAATCTCTATAATGTTTTTTCGCCAAGGGATTTCCTGTGGTTAAACAAACATGTACATCACATGCAGTCTGACGCTGGTAATACAGAGGTTGCATGTTCAGTCCCAAAAATGCAGTGAAAGAGTAGGTAAGACTCTCTAAAGACTCACTTCTCCAAATCTATTACTGCTACTAAACACATACGGGGAGGAAAACATCATACCTTCTTTATGACCTTCTTGACAACTGCAGTTTCTGCCAAACAACAAAAAAATGTTTTATACAGCAGCATGCTCCACACATGAAGAAAACACAAAGGCATCACTTACCTGATCCCTTAGCAGAAGGTTTAGCTTTAGCTGTCTGTACTGTCTTTTTAGGGTCACTCGGTTTACCCTTGGTTACCACAGGGGACTTAGTATTTGTTGATTGTTCGGCTTTAGCTGAATCAGTTGGCTTTAATGGAATCTCTTTTCTATATTGAGTTATAAAAACGTTTACATGATGTTACATTAATAAACAATATTAATGTAACATTTAATAATTGTAGAACGTTATTTCTGTATGGATGTGAACTTACTTGACAGCTTTTTCAGTCTTCACACGTTTCCTTTTGTCTTGACTGGAATCCTGCAGAAGTGAACCCATCAGATTTAATGCCAGCTCTGTATAGTTCAATTTCTAAAGTGAAACCTCAGATAACTTACATTCTCCATGGAGACATTAACAATCAGCCCATGAATTCTCAGGTTCTTACACTTGAGCAAAACTCGGGCATCCTCCTCTCTCTTCATACACACTGAGGCCTAAAGAAAGCACCACTGATGACTTCAGCAGAATTTTAATAAACAACATCAGACACTTCTGACCTCATGGACAGATGGATAACAGCATCTCTGTTATCAGTAACTACTTTGGCCTGTACAGAATGAGCTCATAAAACCCTTGATGCAAAAACAACAAATATCATAAACCCTCTATTTCTACCTCACGAATTGCCTTAAGGAGGATGGCAGTATAAATCTCGCCATAGGGTTTAATGGCATCAGTCAGTTCTTTGTTGGTTGTAGCTGGATGAAGACCCTTGATCCTCAGCAAACAGGAAGTGCCTGGAGCGTCCTGGGATTTGACCTTTAGGTTACGAGAAAACAAAAGACAAATGGCAATTATGTTTTGTACAGAATTATACACCCAGACTGATTACCACTGCAAGTTTATCATATAGTCATGTGTCTAGTAAAGTGATACGTAAACAAGCATGTTTACTTCTAGTGCTCACTGATATACCTCTGAAGAACTAGTGCTCCTTGGGACGACAGATCTGCTAGACGTGGAGGATTCACTTTTCTTAGGAGAAGACGACTGTTTCAAACTGCTACTTCCCTTTAACGATGAAGCAGTGGAACTACTTTTCTTCTTGGCTAGTTCAGCCAGCAGGGCTGGTGCCAAGGACTCGACCACAGCCTTTAAAGTACTACTGTCTGTGAGTGAGGAGAGCTCAGCTGTTGGTCAGAAAACATCTCTGTGCATTAGTATACCAATTCATTCAACATATTAATATGTTGAATAAATCAACATATTAATCAAATTTTACCTGATTGCAAAAATAGTACTACAATAATTTATACTACCTGACTCCATAATTTTTTTAGCCAGTCGTTCACTACTGCTAGATCTTTGCTGCCGATGGGGGCTTGACCGACGTCCAGGAGAGCGTCTACTGCTACAGCTGTAACCCGGAGACCGTGACCTCCTCGGTGGAGTACGGGACCTCCGTCTGTAAGGGCTGAGACGAGTCCTCCTACGGGGTGACCGAGATCGACTGGAGCGGCGGTACCTTCTAGGGCTCCTGGATCGTGAGCGGGACCGTGAGCGCTTACGACGACTCGATGAGTCATGGTGCCGTTTCGGGCTGGGGGATCTGGAGTATGAGTGAGATCGGGTGCGCCGCTTGGAGCTGCTGTGGTCTGATTTGGGCTCAGGTCTGTGGATTGACAAGTTTTCAGATGTGGAAAAACAGCACACAAAACATATTAAACTTGTTGTCAGTCTTAAATGGAGACCGCAGAGTCATACCTTGAAACAGAGACAGCCTCAACATTCCAGTCAGGATATCTACAAAAAACAAAATGTGAATACGGCTTATTTATTGCTACAAAATGTAAGTCCTTACTTGTGAATATTCATCAGTTGCAGCCAATCATAAAACACTCACTGTTTCCTTAAAAGCCGACAGCTCTCAATGTGAAGATTTGTGTTCTGATGTTCAATCCAGTCCTGTAAACAGAAAATGAGAACACCACAATTAACATTTAATACCGTGTTGATATGTATTTAAAGTGTTCAAAACAACAGTAAGTTGTTTTTTCTTAGTAAGTTTTTAAAAAATCTACATGTCTGTTGCCATCAAGATCAACTTTTGTTACTTTTAAAAACTGGATTTATAGATTTCATAGTCACAAACACACAAAACATTGACATTTATGGTCTGTATATAGAAAAACTACACAAGAAAAAAGATGAAACATGCCAGAGGGCAAAATTAAGAACAAGAAACAGCTCGTTACACCTACTGTGCTCTCATTACTGGAGAACAGAAAGTTTACGTTGTTCATTACAAACATTATTTTGACATGGAAAGAAAGTCCAAAGTTTTGCATCAGATATGATAAAGATGGTCATTCTTGAAGGACACCACCATCTGCCTCATCTTCACACTGTGGGTAGTCACCAGGTCTTGTTCATTTTGTCTTGACAATAGGGACTGTATTCTTCACCCAATCCAACAATCAGGGCCTGACAATAGGTTTCAGCAAAATTACAGGTTTCTGGTAGGCCATCCCCATGTGTCCAGGTCTTCTTTCGAGGCTGTTGAAACGGGAACTGGCTCGTGTAGTCAGGATACTAATTCTGACTTTAAAAACTCCCTCCTACTGTATCACTTACTCAACAGGTTATTGACTTTTTACCAGCAATGTTGCACAATTAATGAGCAATTCAAGTTAACCAACATTCAAATTCATTACAGGTTTGACACTTTATTTCACAGTTAAATGCAATACAATTTTAGCCCAATATAGACCAAACCGAGTGAAACAGCATGTGACCCTTTTACATCCAGCAATAAAAACAAAGTAAGGCACTACTGGGTAAGAAGATACTCACCTTTATCTGGACACATTCAATGTTACACAGAGAGCATGTATGAGGAAAGATTCTTGGGGTGGCTGCAGAGTAATCATTCATCATGGTCGGAGTTGGAAGCCTCTTGGTGGCAGCTGCGCTGACTGGAGGTGGAAGAAACGGGATCCAGTTGGCATTCGGACCTCTGGTGGTGTCATCAACGGTCATCATAGGAAGGACCAGCTGAGGTGGAATCTGTAAAGGTGGTCGACTAGAAGGTGGCAGAACAGACTGGGAAGCAGATGGTCTTCCTTGAATCGTCATAGTAAGTCTTGAATCCACTGCTAGAGGTTTCTGAAGCTTTGGAACTTGTGCAGGGCCCGCAGCTGCTTGGCATGCCTGAGGGCGCATTGTTATATCAATACCACTGCCAGGGGGACCAGCAACTTCCCTCACAAACTTTTGTGACTCTTCAGGAAGGTGTTCACTTGGATCTGCGCTCTCATCTGGATAGCCAAATTTACTAGAATGTCCATAGTCAATGACTTTGCTGTGTCGAGGGTCAGAGCCCATGACTTCAGGTCTTGCATTAAGGATCCTCTTCGCCTTGCGCATACGAATGTCCCTCAAAATGAACGGTAGGTTGTCAGGAGTCAGCTGATCATCTGGATAGTGGCTTAGAAGCTCTAGATCATCGTTTGAGAGTCCAAAGCTTGCTAGGATGCTGCTGGCACTTTCTGAAGTGTAGCGTGAATGTCGCTGTTCTGGTGGAGGTTGGCTCTCCAAACTGCTTGATCCACCACTGCCACCAAAACCTGAAGACTGAAACATCTGAGCAGAACTGGAAGAACGATCCAAACTTGAGGAAGCGAAGAGCTTGCTCGGGGCCTGGTACATTGACCAGTCCTTATCATCAGATCTCAGAGTCCCTGACAATCCAGATGAAAATACTTTCTCCCTTGTGTCCTTTCTCAAGCGGGGGTCTGTTTTGGGCTGCTGCAACATTTGAGTAAGAAGACGAACTTCCTCACGGGCTCCCCGAAGGTTTCTGTCTATGGCAGCTTCAAGATCTGAAGGAATCTGCGACTGACGTCCCAATGAGGCAGGCATCGGCTGATTTACCATCAAACCTCCATGTGAACTGGACACAGAACTTCGGCCTGTCGCTAGTTCCATTCCAGGCTGTGACCCAGGACCATACTGGCCAGGTATGATCAGTCTCTGACCATTAGGAAACTGTCCACCACGGGGATTATATCTTGGATGGGACATAGTGACCTTAAAAAAGTTGAGCAAGCTCAGAGAAGGTGAGGCAATTGCAGGGGGAAGGACGCTTCTGCCAGCAATCGCATTCAGCTGCTGCAGTGCCAACTGAGTCTTTATCTGTGCCAACTGCAGGGAAACAGGGCCCAAGAGCGGCAGACTCCCAAAATGGCTCAGGGAATTTGCAACAGGGGGCACGCAACTTTCCAAGAACAATGCAAAGCTGAAAAATTAGGGAGGAAAAAGACACACAGAAAGGGTTACTGGCTTTTCGTCTTCACGTCTTGACACAGAAATGGCAAAACGGCTGCAACCACTCTCCCCTTCAATCACACTTTCAAAGATCCAGCCTCAAAAGTTTCAGGGGATTGAAACACTTCCACGTCTTCACTGAGGAAAAAACAGCACAGAGCAGAAAGCACAAGACAGACAAAGGAAAATATCACAGTTTAGATGGACCTTCACACTTGCATGCATTCATTATTGTCACTTATTGCAGGGTTTTGTTGGGCTAAGTCTGAGAAACTTGCCTAAAGGCTGAATGTGAGCAGACAGATACAACAGGTCTCAAGACAAGACCAAATTATAGGCCAGACAGTACATTTACAGAAGTTATAAGACAAATATGATTTAGTACTTTTGACCTTTGAAATCAACCCTGACTTTTCTAAACAGCCATTGCAGTCCACCTCTGTCAAAGATTACATTGAAACAGGTTTTATTCGAAAACAAAAAACAATAACTGAATACAATAATGCATGTAAAAGATAACTGAATAATAATACAAAAATGTGTCCAGTGAATGTAAAAAAATATACCTGGATATGATCATTATAATTAAAACATACAACTGCAGAGTACAAGAATGTCTAAAACGATGCATTTACTAGTGAGGAATGTATTTGTATAAGACTATTTTATCCCATCTGTAAATGTCTGGATGTTAAAAGTGTGGAGGACTTGTTTTTCTGCACAACACACAGTTGTTCAGGGAGTTATTACAGTGTATTTCTTAAAAACAAATAACAAAACCAGAAACTTGTATTAAAACCATGAATCAGGTCAATTCTGACTTCATGTCGACTTTAGGCTGTTACATACAAGTGACTCGTTTCAAACCTTATGCAAAACAAATGGCTTCATCCCAGAACTACATGTGTAAACGTAGTTTTGTGAAATATGCAGACATTTCGTCTCGGTTACAATAACACACGTTCATTAAAACGACTGCGTTTCTGATCGCATGTGTGATCCACAGGGAATATTCGCTGGGCTAAATCAGTGACCCGGACACGCGTCTGCCGCCCGGGGAACGAACACAAAATGTCCCCCATCAGCGACGGGCCGCCATTTCTGATGCCTCATCCAAACATGCGTTACGAGTACCTGCTCCAGACTGACGAGCTTTTCGGTAATTAATATACAAAGATGAAGAAAAACAGCATTTTATAACCATATAACCCAGTATCACAGGGTTACAGCACGTTCACGTAAATCACGTCTCAGACGTAATATTTAGGAAAGTAAGACTGGGCCGGTGACCGACTGCTGCAATCGGAATCAGAGCAAAAAATCAGAGCAATCTTTTGAGAAATAAAAGCATTAAAACAAGCGCAAACGTCCAAACGATGAAGACGGTCAGAACAACTTCATATGTGCAGGCCTCAGGCTCTGCTCCGCTGTTTGTTCAAGAAAAACTCGCTTCAGATCACAGAGAAACATCACATTTACATCGACGTGCTCTCCAACACATTTTAATCGCATCATAGTAACATACCTCGTGTTTTAATAGGTAAAATCTTACGATGGAAATTCATGCGATAGTTTAAACCTCCCGAGATCTGCGGACGGTCGGCTTGCGTCTCAGACGCGACCAATTGAACAACGATTCTTCGCCCCAAATTAAAACCAGGCAAACCAATCAAACTCTAACCTGCACACGACTCAAGTTCTTTATAAACTGCGTTGTTTTGCCACAACTGTCCAACTTATTGTAACAAAAAATGAAACATGCTTGTTGTCGTTTATTGTGTAGTGAAATGGTGTTATAACGTAACCTAAGCGAGGCGGGCGTTTATGCGTGCTGTCCAGCAGATGGCAGTGTTTTCATTTTTCTGTTCTGTTTTAATTATTTGCTATTTTGAGTATCATTTGGGAAATTGGTTTGAAGACCCTCAAAGTAGGTCTACAAGGTACATATTTTGCATATCAGGCATAAGCATAAGCTTTATTTAAATCAGAAAATTGGGACAAAACTGTTTCCATTATAAAGTATGTGCATCGAGTTATTGTAATGAGGGACATCTACACTGTCTCTTCATTCTTACTGTCAATTTCAAAAGTTTAGGGAATTAGCATGTACAGTAGCAACTGCATATTTTACTGGACTTTTAATTGAGTATAATTCTGTCATGGCATCTAAACTTTAAGTGAGAGTATAAAGATATGCTAAAGATGAATCCCTTTATATTCCTGTCACAGGGCCAGAGATACAAATGTTTCTTACATTTCTGCAGCCGAACCTTCCACACAATAGCAACTGTCTCACAAGAATAAATGAAATGATTAAATAACACTGTTATGGATTCATATCTACAGTAGCTTATTGGTTGCTGACTAACCTGTGAGCATCTAGTATGCTGTTGTGTCATTGTAATGCAGAAACACTGTATTATAAGTGAATTAGGGTTTAACCGCTTCCTAATGTAGTTGTGACCTCAAGCAAGAGTTTGCTGTTGGACACTGATAATGTCACGACGCAGAGAGTAATAAGAGAGGTGTTGTTCATCCTGATACTGGGGCTGGGCAGCGACAGCCTCATTTTACCCTGATGATGTCATTTACATTATTTCTGGCAATTGCCAAACATTCAGTGATACCAACAAACCATGTTTGCATGATGTTGTCTGTGAATTGTGTCATCTCAAGATACTGCACAAGCAAGTCTTAACTGATCAGTGAGAAAAGTAATTCTGTGAAGGCTAGTAAGGCTGTTAGGTTATAGTTATCCCGAGTAACTATGTCCTGTTCTAAAGAAATAAGTTAATATGGAAAAATCTGAAAAGTTTGTTGCAGTACAAAACTGCCAAAAAAGCAGATTCCCTATTTGTCTGTTTATTTGACCAAATTTGAAGCTCCTTTACTTTCAGTCCTGTCACATGCCTCTTTTTTCTCCTCTTTATCTCTTTCTCATTGGATGAGCTTCAGATCCAACATAGTGACAGACATGAATCACTTTGAACTGGACCAAATTTCAATCAATAACAGGTTGGCCCTGAAGAGAGAGAGCTGGCTACAACAGCAGGAGAGACAGAAAGAAAGAGAGACATGCTGACAGGTGTTATTTGCACTTCTCACTTCAAGAATGGAGGTCTTAGATAAACCTTTGCCCTTTCATCCCTTCCCTTTCAAACATTACTGTAGCTTTACACACAGCTTCATTCTCTGCTGCTGGCAGAACACCAGCTGTCCCTGGACCGAAACAACTGATGTGGGCTGTGAGGGGCCCCGTTAACACATATCTAATTAAATATAATAAGAATAAATACACCCCAGGGCCTGTGAAGGGGGTGAGAGGGAAATACCTATCACTCAGCACTATACCAGAGACTTGAGTCCTTCAGTTCTTTAAAGGTCACAATCATATGATGTTGTCAGGCAAGGTGTATTTTCAGTTTATATGCTATGTGCATGGACCTAATTTTAATTTCTAATTTTACTTTGTCATACAGCATGTTATTTTACATTCCATATATATATATATATATATATATATGTGTGTGTGTGTGTGTGTGTGTGTGTGTGTGTGTGTGTGTGGCGCTTAATAAATATGACTTATGACAAATATATGACTACATGTAATTCAACCCTATTTGACTTTCTTTTGTTTAGAGAACAAGAATTTTCACTCACATTCTAGAAGTCATACTGCTTTAAGCATGAGTACACTCAGTTTAATCACATTTTTGTCTGCAACAAACAACTGCACTGCAAAAAATATCACTGCCTTACATTTTTGGCTTGTATAGTATATAGTATAATCAACTTGGCTATACAAGTCATTTCAACATAAAATTTTAAATCCTGACTGGTAAAAAATAGGTTAAGCAATTTCTCAATTATTTATAAGTTACCTCAACTCCACACCAGTCAAGATTACAAAAAGTTGAAATGACTTGTGCAGCCAAATTGATTAAACTTAAAAATGTAAGACAGCAATTTTTTTTACAGTGTGAGAATTTAAATCTCTTTAGTTTTTTATTTCCCATGTTGACACCATGAGGGTGTGAAAAGATGACAGAATTTTCCTGGTTTGGATGAATTTTCTCTTGAGTTTTAACTGGTCATGTGGGACGTCTGTGTTAATGACACATGAATGTTTAGGTGTAGTTGTCAGTGTGAAAGAACATCCTTACAGAGCTTGACTTTGCTGGTATGTGTCCTTAATGAAAGCTTCATGTAGTGAATGATGTTTTCATCTCCCTGTCGGAGATGAGTCTGGTTCTCTCAGCACTGTTACATCTTCTGTTTTAGAGGATGCACACACACACTCATGACCCCTTCAAACTTCTCGGACACCCGTGATCTCAGAATGTTGCTGGCGAGGCATTTTGTGGTAACAGTGTCTCAAGTTATGTCCTCCAGCATTGCAGTTGTGCCATGCAGCATGCTCCGTATTTCAGCTGCCCACTTCTAAACCTGTCCAGAACTCCCCAGACCTTTTCCCAAAGTCCATATTATGCAAAATGATTAGTTGCATAATAAAACACAAAGGTCTGTCTTAAGCTACTGTGTCCAGTACCAGTACAAATTGTTGAGGTTTTATCCAGAATGTACAATGATTTCCAGTTATACATTTTTCAGTTTGTGTGTTGCCTGGAAATCGAACCCATGTTCCACAATTAAGATAAAGGAACACAGTACACACAGTAAATGAACTGTGAGTTAGTGAGAGTCCCAGCGGTAACAGATTAAACTGGGAAGAGCCTCTTGGGTCTGACCGCTGACTCTTTAAATCATCTCTCAATTAACTAACACATTTTTGAATTAATAAACTTTATTTCATTTCACAGAATATAAATGCACTATACAAAGATGAGTTGATCATTTGGTTTAAATGATTTTAGTCTTCAGTCTTTCAGTATAGAATCTGAAACAACACCACTAATTCTTTACAAATTAAGCTTGATGAGCCACTAATGAATGAATTCAGAAACTAACACAATTTGTTGATCACATTACACCTTCAAATTACATGACAACTATATTGAATTAGGGTAGATAATGCACCAGAAACAAACATCTGTATAATTTTCTTCTGTCTGAAACATCCTAAAGGAAAGTGTAACAATGTATCATTAATTATTATGCACAAACAATACAAAAGTGAATAAGAAAAAGCGTTCAGCTGCCACGTTCTACAGCAATGCCCTCAAACACAAGAGAACTGCACTGATCTTATTCCACTAATTGCATCTTCAGTAACCAGAGACTAAGTCATAAATAAACAATATTGCTGTAGAAACGCCATCCATTTACCATGATTTAAATGACAGCAGTCAGCATATACTGAATGCATTCAACTCAAGAGCAGACTTTACAGTTACAGAGTACAGAGTTCAGACTCTGAGTTTCTGACAGGCAGTAAGTGAACTACAAAACAATATGTGTACTGCACTCTGCCTGAGCAACTGGCAGGGCCACAAACTTTAAACACACACACGTGATTAACACACTTTAAACCACGTGTGCCCATAAAACACACCATATGTAACCTTTCTGAAGGAGGAACTCATAAATCTTGTTAAGAGGCCCAGATATAGATATCCATTACCTCCCATCTAAGGTCATTATGGAAATAAAACTGATCCAAGGCCAAAAACCAAAGTCAGACAAGCACACACATTAGAGATGAGATCTTCAAGTATGTTTTCACCCTGATGAAACATTAGATATCTAAGCTTGTTGTTACTTTCAATGGACTTGGTCTTGTAGCTCAGTACAGTGTGAAAAGAAACCACAACACATTTCTGGTATTCAGTTTCTGATAACAACTAGTACCACAAGGCTACAATTAACACGTCTAATTCTGCCAGAAAATAAATCCTGCCAAGATCTTTGTGGATTAGTCTGGTCAGACTCTCTTCTTGTATCTCTTCAGTTTGACTTGGTCTGGTTGGCAGTACAGCCAAGCTGTTATTTTGAATTGTTCAACACATATTATTATATTATTCAGTTGGCAAAAGTACCTCTCTATATTCCACATGGATTCTCTTGAGGGTTGTTGCTGTCCTAGGAATAAGAATTTAGAGTCTTTCACAGATCCATGTGCAAAAACTGTGATAGATTTAGTTAACCCAACCAAAAAGAACACAATATTTTTATTTAACGCATCCAGCAGAATATGATTATTAGCAATTATTAATAATAATTACCAGTTGCTGGTTTACTGATAAAAAGTTCATCTCTTCTGTAGTCACTGCGTTTTAGTTGCCTGATGAGTGTCAATGTTAAGACCTAATTAAATGACACAAAGACAGATTTAGCAGACACTTGTATGTAAAGCAACAAGTAGGGCAAGGTGAGAAAAACAATGAAGTGACATCATAGAGGGTCAATAACAAGTGCTGTAAAAACTAAGAGTTCCAAAGAGCATTTCTCAATTTTATGCCATCTTCAAATATACACACTGGAAAACAAGAGAAGGGGGTGGAAGTAAAATGAATCCATTATCTCCTGATATTTATTTTGCCAGCATTCAATCAATGTCCTAAGCCTGTGCTAGTGAAGACCTCCAGAACAAACAAACCAGCGTTATAAATCTGTCTCAGCTCATGTTCAGAGTCACTGGATCATCACCACAGCACAGACAAACCATGAGACTGAAAGACTACAGTAGATTATCACCTTCTGTAATATAATAGTCAGCGTAATTGTTTTAAGGACAATTCTTTCCTTAGATTTCAGTCTAAGCAGAGATTAACTTTGGTTATCACATATGTAGTGTCATAAGTGTCATGTCTATTCAAACTACAGTATGTCCATAAGATTTATTCAAGTACAATTTTTGTAGGTTAAATATGCTTTTTCAAATATCAGCTGCTTACAAGTCAATGTAACTGAGTTGCACATTGTTCAGAAATTGTCATCCAAATGAAATGTGTTGTGATCACTGACTGTTCAGTTCCAGTTTGTTAGGTCAGAATGTGAACCTGTGTCTCCTTTCATGCTAAATTAAAACTGTACCACTAGACTGCCCTCTGTTGCACCTAAATAAAGACTGAAAATAATATTAATTCTTTTGTACTTTGGTCATGATATTATTTACTATGGGCATCAAGTGAGACATGACAACCCCTGGTGCCATCCCAAAATGATGCCCACATGTAGGTCATCATTCAGCAGTTCAAATCTAGATGTTCCCTCATAAGTCCTCTGCTGTGTGCTGAATTTACGAGTGTCATCATGAATCGTGTAATCGTTTCATTGAGTTTGCTTTTAGCTGCTCAACGTGACTGGCCCTTTAGCCCAGCAGCCTATCTGGTGTGAGCAGCATGTCATGTTATGTATATCAAGAGAGGAGGAAGACATTGTGTTCTTCACCTCACAAGAACACACCTCATGATTCTAGGCTTTGAAGAAAGATTACATTTAACAAGGAAGGTTCAGTGAGACTGCAGATTTTGATAAGCATGATCATAACATAAAGAATGATGAAGAATGAATATGAATAATGGTGAATAATTAACAGTGTTGTAATAATGATGATGCTTTCAGAAACTGATGATGATGACAGTGACAATGAAACATGAGACATCAAATGAAACATAAGACATGACAATGTGTTGGGGTAGACATTGAAACAGTCTGAGAGGAATGGAGATGATGGAATTTACAAGAATTCCACAGCAGACACCTGTGGGTTTGTCCCACACAATCATTTTGTGTAAATGTCAAAACCCCAGATCACAGATCAGTTCAACAATAACTAACGTTCCCCAGAGTGCATTATTCTTTTTCAAATCAAATTTTTCTGAGGTTAAGAATCTAATCTTAAAAAACATAAGTGGTTTTTGTCCATGCAAAAGTTCTTCCTAATGCTTAAATGGCGTGTTTGACTCCACGAAGAGTCTGTAACATCCATTGCCTTCCCATTGCACAAGAAGCTACAGTGAAAGAAAGACTATTAACTATTAAGACTTCAGATTTCTTTAGACTATGAAAACATGCTCTTTTAAGCAAAACCTTTCACAGGCACGTTCATATGTAGTTTTATGTGAAGGCTTTTCTGCTGGTTGATAAGATGTTTAGGACAGTTTGGGTGGTTCAATAATAAAGTCCATAATGAAAGTGAACACTTCACTCTCTTTCATAAGGGAATAAATAAACACCATGTTAAACTTTTACTTTAACATTACTTTAACTTTAAACTTATCTGTCGTGTGTTAGGGTTGGTTTTGGGTTTGATGCTAATCTGTAAATTTTAAGAATTTCTGCTGCATGCTTGGAGTCAGCCTGGTGCCCACTCTGTGAGAGCCAACATCTCTGGATGTGTAAAGCTCTAGTCACAAACTCAGACAGCAGAGGAGAGTCCATTGTTAGTGTGAGGAATAGAAGAGGAGAAGAGGAGGATGTGAATGGAGAGAGAAAACAATGAAATCCTTTCACCACAGATTAGAGGAAGACGTTACATCAGCCTTCAGCCATCTCAGCCCCAGGAATGGAGGGCAAAATACCAAACCAACACTCAGTCCATAATCAAGATCCATTTCAGGGAGATGGCCTGCTGTTGATGGTTCAAATGTAATTTACTTTGACCGGCACATTCAGATTACTCTCTTTCTTTCAGTTTAATGGGGGAGATTACGTGTGTGTACTGATATCTGTGGCAGTTCATCTGGGCTGGGTGACAAGAGGAATGTGATATTGAGGCAACACTTGTCATGTGATAATAAGAGAACGAAACCAGGCTGTGAATGTAAATCAAGCAATCCAGCTTACAAACAATTAAAGAAAGCTTTTGTGTCTTCACCAAAATATGTTTCTATTAATGTTACAGAATACTATGAATGTATTAAACTGGAATGGTGAAAACTGAAGACCTCGATTATGTAGAAAGTTTACTTTTGTCTTTGTTCTTGATTTCCTGCCCAGGTTAATCAATAAGTAAAATTAATTAACATGAAAATTTAGCTGCAAATTAAAACAATATTTAAAGAGCAAATACAGAATGTTTGTGGCTCTTTTCATAGTACAGACCATAAGCTAGTACAAAACATGCATGTAAGGCGTGTCTCTGAAATCAAAGCATTGCAAATTACAAACCCAACAGGTGCTGGTCCCTCCAAGCACTGGAACATTAAGCCCACGTCCTTCTTGTTTCTCATGCTAGTTGCTGCATTCTAGAAACTATTACAAATTAATAAAACATGGATTATGCAATTAGGCTGTTGTTATCTGGGGAGGCTGATTCACACAAAGAGAATTAAAGCAGACATAACTGCCCTATGACTACAAATATCTTAAGCAGACATTTGAGTATGAGAAAATGTTCTGATATGACATTTTGGGTGACCGTTAAATTGTTTTTAAGTGAAAGGTGCGGTGCAGTTTCGGAGAGGCTAGCAATAGCCACCTAGCTTTGAAAGCATAAGATCCCGCCCTCCTTTCAGAGCTGTCCAAAGCCACGCCTCCAACACATGAACACACACAGCCAATAGAACAATGTGTGTGTGTCACTTTCAACCAGCATAACAGAAAATGTTTCTGGAAAAAATTGCCTCCACTGCTTAAGCTAATTCAGGATTTGTATAATATGTATAAATGATGGAAAGGCACATTTTGTACACAGGTGCATCAACATGAAGATGAGGACAACGCATAACAAAACAGACATGTAAGAAACAAACAACACAGAATGAAATTCTATATTGTGTTAGCACACAACAATCTTACATGCACACATTAGTGAATGAAACACTATAGCTAGACAAGTGCAAACATGTGTTACATTTCATAACTATTTCACTGTTCACAAAATCCTCACAGGTTCAGCTACAGATAAATGAACCAGACTCCTGAGCCCTCTAAATAAAGTACAACCTGCTCTGGAATCAGAATAAAATGTTTGTTTTTACATTTATCTTGACTTACTTGTTCGGGGCATCTGGTCGGGGAAGGAGAGGCAGGCTATTGGCTTGTTTATTCACACTGTTGCTTGTTAAACAATTTGTGGCTCCATTTCTGGAACTCAGTTCCTTATTGCTTTGTATCATGTCTTCTGAGCCAGGAAAGTCAGAGATTCACAAAAAATTAAACAAACACAAAAAAAGACTTAAAAAAAGACTTGGTGAGCAGTAATATATAAACTTTTACAATAAATTAAAAGGTCAGAAAAAGAAACATAATGCTGAGCTTGGTAGGCATAATATCTTCATTTGACATATGTTGTAGAAGTTTTCAGAAGCATATTGTGATCCAGTGTCTCCTTAGCAAAAAACACAAACGTTCAAATATTGCAGATATTCCCATTAAGAAAGACAGAGCAAAAGCATCAGATATAATCCACAATTTTCCATCTCATGTGTCTACTGAGAGCAAGTGAATTTTGTGTTAGGATTGCAAAAGTGTCCTGGGAATATTTCAAGTCATTCAGACTGCTCAGCTGGTCAGAGTGTCACATGCTGGACGTCTGTGGGGGGAGAGACAGTTAGACACAGGGAGAGAGAGACAGTTAGACACAGGGAGAGAGAGAGAGAGATAGACACAGGGAGAGAGAGAGACAGTTAGACACAGGGAGAGAGAGAGACAGATAGACACAGGGAGAGAGAGACAGTTAGACACAGGGAGAGAGAGAGAGAGATAGACACAGGGAGAGAGAGAGACAGTTAGACACAGGGAGAGAGAGAGACAGATAGACACAGGGAGAGAGAGAGACAGATAGACACAGGGAGAGAGAGAACAGAGAGAGAGAGAAGACACAGGGAGAGAGAGAGACAGTTAGACACAGGGAGAGAGAGAGACAGATAGACACAGGGAGAGAGAGAGACAGATAGACACAGGGAGAGAGAGATAGACACAGGGAGAGAGAGAGACAGACACAGGGAGAGAGAGAGACAGATAGACACAGGGAGAGAGAGAGACAGATAGACACAGGGAGAGAGAGAGACAGTTAGACACAGGGAGAGAGAGACAGATAGACACAGGGAGAGAGAGAGACAGATAGACACAGGGAGAGAGAGAGACAGATAGACACAGGGAGAGAGAGAGACAGTTAGACACAGGGAGAGAGAGACAGTTAGACACAGGGAGAGAGAGAGACAGATAGACACAGGGAGAGAGAGACAGTTAGACACAGGGAGAGAGAGACAGTTAGACACAGGGAGAGAGAGAGACAGATAGACACAGGGAGAGAGAGACAGTTAGACACAGGGAGAGAGAGACAGTTAGACACAGGGAGAGAGAGAGACAGTTAGAGACAGGGAGAGAGAAAGACAGGGAGAGAGAGAGACAGTTAGACACAGGGAGAGAGAGAGACAGATAGACACAGGGAGAGAGAGACAGTTAGACACAGGGAGAGAGAGAGACAGATAGACACAGGAAAGAGCAGTTAGACACATGGAGAAGGTAGACAAAGGAAGAGATGCAGTTCACACAGAAGATCCAGATAGACAGGGAGAGAGAGACTGTTACCTCAAAAGAATAACACAGGGAGAGAGAGACAGATAACCCCAAACCAACCAACAAACAACACCCCCCCCACACCCCCCCACCCACCCCCCCCCCCCCCCCCCCCCCCCCCCCCCCCCCCCCCCCCCCCCCCCCCCCCCCCCCCCCCCCCCCCCCCCCCCCCCCCACCCCCCCACACACACCCCCCCCCCCCCCCCAAACACAAAAAAAAAACAAAAAAAAAAAAAAAAAAAAAAAAAACACAAAAAAAAAAAAAAAAAGAAATATAGTTCCCCCCCCCTTTTTTTAGAAAGGAAGGTTTTTAAAAAAAAAAAATTTTTTTCACAACAATATAACTTTTTTCTTTTTATCCCGTTTCTTTCTCTATATTTATCCGTCTTGCTCTTGCAGCTAACTGCTGACCCCATGTGTTGCCTTCTTGTCTTACAAATTTGCTTTTCTCAAATAGGAGAAGCCATATTATAGCCATATTGTGTTAAACTGGCATACAGTGTAATTTAGTCATTTGGACTCATTCCTAACCAGCACCTTCATTATTATAGAATTATTTTAATTCATACAATGATTTGCTTCCTGCTACAGCTAATGAGTGTTAAGTGGTATTATTGGGGGCTGGTACAATGTTTTCTAGCTCATTTTATTGTACAAACGTTTGTAAAAATAAACACAAAGTTTCTGATGCAGCAGATTTCTTCTCTATTCGCCTTTTTTAATAAAACCGGTGGCGGGGCGGGGCTAAAGTAATGACGTCATGCCTCGGCCCTATCTCATGAAAACGACGCTTGATTGTGTAGTTTATACAGGAGCTATATTGTATTCATTAAAACCACCACTAAACGCAACGTTAACACAGACAGTTATTATTCTGCCCCTGTAGTCGATAATGTTCATCGTAAAACTCACCTTTGATCATCAAAAGGACATTGAAAGGTTTTGAATGCGCTGTAAGTGGCTTTGGATTAAAGCGGCCCCTGCATGCATGAACATGAACATGAACATAAACATAAAATAAACATAAATATGAACATAAACATGAACATAAACATAAAATAAACATAAACATAAACATAAAATAAACATAAACATGAACATAAACATAAATATGAACATAAACATAAATATGAACATAAACATAAATATGAACATAAACATGGACATGAACATGAACATAAAATAAACATAAACATAAATATGAACATAAACATAAATATGAACATAAACATGAACATAAACATGAACATAAACATAAACATAAACATAAACATAAACATAAATATGAACATAAACATGAACATAAACATAAACATAAACATAAATATGAACATAAACATGGACATAAACATGAACATAAAATAAACATAAACATAAATATGAACATAAACATAAAAATGAACATAAACATGAACATGAACATGGACATGAACATGAACATAAAATAAACATAAACATAAATATGAACATAAACATAAAAATGAACATAAACATGAACATGAACATGGACATGGACATAAAATAAACATAAACATAAATATGAACATAAACATGGACATGGACATAAAATAAACATAAACATAAATATGAACATAAACATGGACATGAACATGAACATAAAATAAACATAAACATAAATATGAACATAAACATGAATATGAACATAAACATGAACATGAACATAAACATGGACATGAACATGTTAGTGCGTCGCATGTTGCATTTGGATACATAAAGCTGATTGCAGGCGCTTGATGCCCTGCTGTGGAAGAATTGAAGAAACTGTCCACAGCACCTCCTGGTGGTCACACGGCTGTACTTCAGTGAAGGTACAGTCTGCAGTAAAGATGCTCTTATTTCTGAACAGATCTGAAATCTGTTTTATAAATCTCAGATATATGTGGAAACACTGGTCTCTTGCTTCTCTGCTACAGAAAGCGGGTTTGGCAGCCTCACAGTTGCATTGCGCTTGACGCAACCTGAGCCATCTTTCTAAACGCAGAAAATGTTTAAAAGGGTGAGAGTTAAAGCACAACACCCACAAACTGTGCTGATTTCAGAACAGTGACGCTAAACTTAGCCTAGAGGTTTACTGGTGTTTCTTGTTTTAGACCTGAGGAAACAACTAAGTAATAATGTGTTCAATGTAATCAATGTGTTGTCAATACTGTAACACTAAAATAACAGTCCAAACAGTGTCAGCTGAGAAAGATGTCAGTGCAGTAGGATTGTTTGATTATTATTGCAAACAATTACTGGGATTTAATGCACTTTGTCATTTTAATTTTTTTTAAATCACTAAATAGAAGCCATCGCTAAATAGATGAAATATCATTTGCAACTTAACACTAATACACTTGTAGTTGTAGTAACATAAATAAACGTTTGCTCAATTATAGCCCACAGTTTAATGTTTAATAATATCCAGGAATATAATATCCGGGAATATCCAGTATATTATATGATCATTTGTTTGACTCTTTCTGCATGTTACACAGCCTCATAACTGTTACCCACACACTCCTTTCATCACGAGGAACCTGAAAATCCACACACGTCTCAGTTGATGTTATCATTGTGACGTATGTGTGATGTGTTTGTTTCATGACACACAATGTGACCGTGGACTCTTGCACTGCAGCTAATGATTACATGACTGAATTAACTGTAAACTAGTAACGATAAAAGCCAATATTATGTAAAAGAGGAAAAGAGCAAACTAGGGGCTGTCCAAATGAGCCAAATCTATACAAAACATTCAATCTGAACGTCTTGTTTCGTTTCTCTCTCTTTCTATTTCTTTACCTTTGTTCTTCTCATCATGTACCCACATGGTTTCTGACTTCCTGTATCTGCACACACATTCAGATGTGCACAGCTGCTCTATGAATAGCAGTATCATAGGGTTGTTGGGTTTCTAAGCAAGCTAAATGACAGACACATCATTTTGAACGACCATTACCAAGTAAGTGCCTTTTTAAACATGGTGTATATATTTATATCATGGTAATGCTACATTTTCATTTACAGTTTTTTAAGGTTTATCAGATTTAGATGTGCCCTCACAAATGTAAGATTAAGAGGTGGTTTCTGTCATTTGTGTGTCAGAGTTTAAGAAACATTTTCAGTGCTTCACAGATGCATGTGATATTTGTATTCCGTTTAAAACTCATTAGCGAGTCCTGTTGACATGAAATAGAGGATCAGGGTGTGCTGACTTGTGGTTTCTGCAAACTCTGCTGAAAAGAGAAAGAAAGAGGAGAAGAGAAAACAGAACCACATTGTTGAAGGTGCTTTTCTAAACTGAATATTTTACAAAGAAATCAAGTAACTGAAGAGGTTTCTTCAGTGTGCTAGTGTTCACTATGACTGTAAATCATTAAATCATTTTAACAGGAATTAAAAGTCTTAAAAAATATGAATTAGAATCTAGTCTGAACATACACAGACACACGTTATTATCTTCTGTTATATATGTGTGTAAAAAAGAACTAGGAAAGAGTTTCCTGTTTAATATGCTGAGGGTGTTGTTTTCAGTTGTGTGGGCATAACAGGATTCATGAATTTGAATGTAAAGACTGGAACTTAATCTGTGATTAAGATTTAAGAATTAAAGATTTTAAGAATTAAAATCTGTCATTTCTGGTTTCTTTGCTCCTGCCACCCAAACAGATGGAGTTTGCATGCAGTCATGTTGTGTGCAACTGGAGGTCTGAGAGCTTCGCAGAAGATGGAACTAAAGTCTCAAATCAAGGTAAGTCACAGGCTGTAAATGTAGTAATGACCAGAATATTAACAACAGTTCATCACAAATAATGTTGTTGAGATGAGACATATGTATGAGATAGAGTTTCTGAACAAAACTAAAATTCTCTACAAGAATGAAAATATGCAGGGCTAGTTGTCACACGGGGAAGTTATCACAAGGGCTGATATCATATTGTACATTAACCCATTCGGCTATAGAATGAAGGAAAATTAACTGAAAGTTAAAATGAAATGTGTTTTTAAGATAAGAGTATTTTACCCCACGTCATGTTGAAGTAAGCTGGCACGTGTCTGAAATGAGTGTACATCCAGAGTTTACATCCAGAGTTTACATCCAGGCAATTGTGTTGGAGTAGGTTGAGGCAAAACTCTGATTTAGTTTCCGATTCTCCTAAAAACATTTAGACACAAGTAACCAGTAACCCTGTGTGCTTCATATAATTTTATGTATTTGGAAGGTTCCCCCTCCACTCTGCCCTGCGGTCTGTCCAGAGCTCAGTCTGTTTCAGAACATCCTTACGATAATCGGGTCGCCATCGTTTCCAGTGAACCAAGTGAGTTGCTGTTTTTTTAAGAGTACAGTTAAAAGGCTGACATTCACATTTTTGTGGGTGTGAATAACCGAAGACGTTCTGAAGGGAACTGATGAGAAAACACTCAGGGCTGTATGTGTACGTGTGGGTTTTAAGGTTTGCTTTAATTGTTTAATTGTGAAAGCAAATTATTTTAAAATATAAATAATTTGTTTCTAAAGAATTTCTAAAGTGAAACCAGTTTGGATTGTAATTTTTACAGCTCCTTCTTTGGTTCCACCTCCTGTTCCGCCTCGTACCACGAAACAGAAACACAGACTGTCTGTTTCTCTTCCACCCCCAATACCACCCAGAGGTGAGAACACCATCTCACGTCCTTTCTGAAACACATATCAACACATTTATTCCATTATGCACACAAAGAGCTGCGATTACAAATTGAGACCGATAATTAAATGGTTTACTTGAGTTTGTTTGGTTTTGTGTTCTAAAAAGTAAATCTGTTACACCTTTTCAGTATGGTTCTCTCTCTTTTGATGTTCTTACAGGTTTGGAAAACAGTGAAGAGACTCGACTTAAAGCTAATGTTAACGTAGTGTCACTTAAAGTGGGGAACCTTGTGGACATTAGTAAAGGTGTTGCTAGCTTATACCTGCTAAACACTGAAATTCTTTTCATAGACATATCTAGTTCCCATATCAAATATATAGTTTCTCATTTTTCCTCATTTGACCGGCTCACTCACTGTATCCTTAGATTCCACTATACAGAGCAACCAGAAACCAGTGCATTGTGGGAAATGCAGTGCCATCACCTCCTCTGCAAGCAACACAAAGTCACACCAGAACTCAACAGTAATTTACAGCAACATGCAAAGAAGTTGCAATTTTTGTTTTGGTCAGATATATGTTTGTGTTTATGTAACATCAGCTGTTTTCTGCCCATTTTGCCACTAGATGTGGTGCTGTGAGTTTTGTGGTACAGAGAATGTCTATCCGCAGACTGCACTGAAGGGAGGAGGAGCACGCTTTCCCCTGCGTGCTCCTCCTGGCAGAGATATACTTTACCTGGAGGAGGAGGATGCAGACTATGAGAATCTAGACAACATGCTTATTGTCTTCTGTGTAGACATTTCTGGAAGTATGAGCGTGACGGCTGAGGTGGCGATCAGTTTTGTGTTTTATCTTTGATTAAATCATTATGTGTAAGCACTCTCCTTTGTTATGTTATGACATCACTGTCTTTCTCTTTTCTCTAAGATCTGTCCTGGTAATAGCATGCGATCACCCACATATGTTTCACGGATGCAGGTAAGAGGGGGGTGACTTTCTCTTTACAAATTCGACACTGTCTGCCTATATAAACACCCAGAGCACTGGCATATTTTTCGTGACGTTTCTCCCACGGTTTGGGTTCAGGGAGTCCAGGAAGCTCTTCAGATGGTGCTTTCCAACTTAATGAAGACCTCACCTCAGCGGAGAGTGGCACTGGTTACATTTAACAATGAGGTAAAGAGGAGACAGAGACAGATTCTCACTGCCGTCACACTCTCACTATGAGAAACACATGTAATATAAATATATTCCATGACACAGAGGAGCAGGAAGACTTCAGTTTATATTAGTTTCTGTACTGTAATTAATCATAAGCAGAACACAGCATGCTGGTACAGAAGCTGTCGTGCCTTTATCACCTGCCATTCCAGATATGCAGAACACTGTCAGCCTCCTGTTCTACAGGAGAATTAGAAACAACAAACAAATGAGGGAGATATACGTTCCTCTGAAAACAAAGCTCTGCAGATCTGTGAAATGTACTGACATCCTCACCAGTGATGACTGAGCTGTGTTCATTCCATCATGAAGAAATAAAATCAACATCAGCACAAGATTAGCAACAATTAGCAAGAAGATATTTTATAGAAGTAGATAATGAAGTCATACCAGAACATTAACAGGTCCTGCAAAACGTGTGACATTTTTAAACTTATTTAGATTTTTTGAGCTGTTGTTTGTGGTTCTTAAGGTAACAGTGTATGGGGACGGTACAGGGGTTCCTCTCACTCTGAGGGACTGGGCCCTGCTGGACTATGACTATGTGAAGAATGAGGGGGAGAAGTACAGCACACCTCACTGCATTGCAGAGACCATCCAGCCCCTCACTCAGAAGATCAAGGAGTGAGTGAAACCTCATCCAGAAACAGTTTAACAGCCTGACGGCGCAGAGCAAGCTTTTAAAGTTAAAGCTGACAATGCATGTATGCGTCACTGCACACAATCACTGAGTAAATTACTCTAAATATATTTATATAAAAATATATCTTCTGTGGACTGTGTAGTACCATGAAATGTTTATCCAGTTATTGCATTTGGTCCGAATGCAATGACAGGATGTTCAACTTGCTTGTCATATAAAGTATTTGCATACCTCTGTTTGTCCTGCTTGTGCAGAGATTGTATAGCTTGCTTTTGCCAGTCTCTCTAAATTTCCTACCCTACCTGTAAACCATGGTAACCACAAGTTATCTATGGTTTTGCTACAGTAAGCATAGTTCAACCAAGGTATTTATAGTAAAACTTTGTCTACTTTTACTATAATAAAAAAAAAAGTAATGTAGAACCTTCTTTGTTGAAGCTGAATAGGATCATACTTTGTTATTATTTTCCAATTTTTTGGGGGATATTTTTAAAAACCAATTTACTCCTCTCCTCAAGACTCAGAGAGCATGGAGCTACAGCACTGGGACCCGCTGCACTCATCTCTGTTGCCATGGCATCACAGTTCACAGGATCAAAAGTTTGTATTCATAATATTCTGACAATTAATCAGAATATATATATATATATTTCAAAAATGAATATATATACAACAATTTTAAGTATTCTAGACTCTTAATGTATATGTATATATACATTTTATTTCTCTTAACATTTACACATATAATAGCTGCTTTATCGACTGGTTTAATTGTTTCATCTTCTGTGTTTTAAGGTCATAATTTGCACAGATGGGCAGGCCAATATAGGCCTGGGCCAATTAGAACAAGAGTCATCTCATTGCCCTGCCCCTTCCCCTTATTTCTACAACCAGTTAGCCTGTTATGCAGCAGAAAAGGGGTAAGTGACTAGAAAGCACAAATCTTACAGTATGTGTCTTCTTTAAGAAATAATATATATGTAAATGATGGCTATGAATGTCTGTGTGTTGCTGTGGCAGTGTGATAGTTTCAGTGATGACTTTCGAAGGAGAAGACTGTCGTCTGGCAGATGTTGGAAGGCTGGCGGATCACACTGGAGGCAGAGTGAGTTCTTGCTACAATTTGTCTACAATTTGTCAAGCTGCTATCCGATAGTGCAGACTGATTTTGGATCATGTTTTAAAACTCTGCACAGAATGTCTTTCTCGAATGCAGTGACACGTCACACACATTTGGCAAGTGTTCTCATGGTTTTACAACATTTTGGCTCTGTAGTTTATTAAAACTACAATCAATACACTGCACTACTGTTAGTTTTCACACACTTTTTGCACATCCTAAACCATGTGAACAATGCTTGTGTTGTGTACAACCTGTAGAGGCTTCACTTGTTTTTAGGGTACTTTGAAGTCTATTTTAGAGAAACTGATTCTCGTCATCAGTTTCACTCACACACAGTTTAAGAAAGCGCAGGGGAAAAAGGATTTGGTCTTCAGTGTTTTCTCTTTGAAGTGTATCTGAGTTTTGTGCACTGACAAAATGTTAACAGGAAGCTGGTGCACTCATTTAACACCAGTTTATAATATGAGTATATAGCATTTATCTGTGAAATAAAAACTGTATTTTTATATACAAGGCAAATGAAAATCAGTAAGAAATCTATCATAATGTGTAACATTAATTATGATGCATTCTAATTCACCCCTTCTTTCAGATAAATATTGTTAATATTGGTACCGTCGCCACAGAGATTCAGAGTGCCATAGCTGACAATATCGTAGCAACTAGTGTCATGGCAACACTGCTTGTACCTGATGGCATGCAAGTATCTCTTAGTAACAGTCAACCTAAATACACAATCACACAAACACTGTACCTGTACATTTATAAAGCAGTACAGCCATGCATTCACACACACAGCCTCATGTCTGTTCTCTGTTTATCACAGGTATTTCCCCTATGAGGAGGATGATCATCGGTTAGTGAGAGAGATCGGTAATGTTACAGATAAAGTTGAGATCACCTTCCAGTTTGCAGTCAGACCTGAAAAAGTCGAGAGTAAGCACAAAATTCACCTACAAGCAAAAGAGAATTAGATTTAAAATAATTTTCAACTGATTTAGGAAAATCAATGTAATCACATTACCCCTAAAATAATAAAATCCTACCCCAGAGAAATTTACTAAATTAAAGCTACAATTTGTAACTTTTGCCTCTCTACCACTGTCTCTGTTAAACATAAACATAAAACTGCAGGTTACTTGCAGATTTATTCCTTAACGTGGATGAAAAGTTTAAGTTGTAAACAACTGCTGTAAGAACAAGATACAAACGCTGCACCATTCCCACACCACACACATAAATTTGTAGCCAAATCTTCTTTACTGTTTACAGACATGACAGTCAAACTGACATTTTCCAGGACATCATACCCATTTGTTTAACCAATAAAGTTATGGATTGCAGCTTTAATTGGCATATCATGTAAATCATTTTATTGACAGCTGTAATGAAAAACTGACACAATGCTGAAGAATTAGAGAGAAGGAAGATAATCAAGGCGTCTAAATGTGTTTTTAGGTTTTCAAGGACGCGACAGAGTTCCTTTTCAGCTGCAGTTGAGTTTTAGGACTCGAGAATTACAGAAAGTGACGAGAGTTATCACTCAACAGAAACGAGTGACCACCAGCAGGTAAAATCACAATACAGTAGCCATTAAAATGATACTATAATAAAGTTATTCATTTGCATCAGATGACATGTCAAACAGAGACTGGTAATCCAAACCACAAATCTGATTAACAAAACCATCTAATCCACAGACTGCCTCCTTGTTACTACAATAACTTCTTAAAAACAACCCAAGCCACGGGTCATTTCTAGTTCTAATGTGACATTTTGGAATTAAAAGCAGAGGCTTGGAAATGAATAGTCTATTTCAGACAGACAGAACAGACAGAATAATCCCTAAAGGAATACATTTAGAAAACTTGAATCACACATGCAAACTAATATTTACAAAACATGTTTTACAACTGGAAAAATGCCTGCCAGATTTGAGATGCTGTTTTACTTATTAGGTGACCTCTGGATCTAACAGTAAACATATCTGACAGGCACCCGTGGATCTATGAATTATTATATTTAATATTTAATATTAATATTTAATGCATATAAACTGGGCTCTGAATTCGTTAAATGTATTGTGTAAATATGAATTAAGAATGTGTAAAGTGCTTCACTCAGTTGCTTGTTTTTCAGACCTGTTCACATTTGTTGAATGTTGAGAAACAATCACATTAGCAGTCTCGTGTTACAGGCACGTGTCTATGGGAGAACCACAGCCTTGCTAATGCCTGTGGCTATAAGATGTTTTAGTGAACACAGACAGGTAATGACATACAGTACATGATCTTCTTCTCTGCATCTCTCTTTTGTTGTCTATAGCTGGGTGTGGGCAGGCAGTTTAAATATGTCTGTGCTGGCCGTTCACTGTGCCCAGCTGTGTGCCAGGCTGACTATGGAGGGCAAAGTAGAGGAAGCACAGAGACAGCTCAGAGCTCAGCAAGACCTTCTGAAAGACATCAGGTACTGAACAGCTTCAGACACGCACGTTTTCTAGCAGGTTTGTGTGGTTGTCTGTGTGTGTGTGATTGTCAATCTTTCTGTTAATCACACAGTGAGCAGAAGCCGAATCCTAAAGAGGAGGGTGTCTATGGGAACTGGATCAGTACCATGAGTATGATCTGTGAAGACCTCACCACAGTTAACCAGGTTAGACCTCAATCAGCCACACCCTGAGTCAACCACTGTATGATAACTGCTAAAAACACAGTATTATTATATTATATAATAATATATTATAAATATAATAATAGTGATTAACATAGTATATTATAATTAAATGGTTTTGTGCTTAACGACATGCGTAACATTTAGTAATATGATTAATGAGAGTCATTTATAATAAATAAATTCTAACATATACATTATGTGTCTGAGTAGTAAAAGAGTAGTAAAGTAGAGTAGTAAAGTGTTATATATGTATATATTTACTGGATATTGTCACGATTGTAGATTTTGTAAAAACAAACAACCCCAAGGTGAAGTTTGTTGGGAGATGAAGGAAAAATGCTAAGAAAGGATCAATCATCAACAACATACCAGATGTATCTGCTACACCTGACTACACTACATTTTACACTTCTGAAACACAGTTTCTTGCTTTGTCCCTGTTTTTTGGTTGGCATACCACAGTCAGGCCAGCTCTCATGTACACTCTCACATCACATACTTGTAGATATGTGTCAGTGACTGATGTTTAAAATCTGCTCAGCCCAACACTTCAGCATTATGAATGAATCATCATGATTGAGTAGTAAGTCCTTGTTATGACAAACATGACACACTTTGTTCTTTCTAAACAGAACACAAAAGAAACTGAGGCCACAGTAACATGCCGAACATCTTCTACTGCAGTGAGTTGAATATCTCTCTCTATCTTTATTTATATGTGTGTATGAGAGAGAGAAAGAGAGAGAGACCTGCTCCATAACTTTGATCAATAAGTGCATCTTGATTTAATTCACTGAAAGAAAAAACAAAACCCTTTTTATGAAGAAAACTGTCTCTGTAAATATTCCGAATGATTTTAAACATATCTAATAATACGTTTATTAATATGTTCCTTTGAGTTTATTTTTCTTGCTAAAGACACTGTACTTGTCCTGAGGTTACTGTAATATTAGCTGAGGATGTTTACATCATTTACATTTTACTGAAGTTGAAACTAGCCAGTTAAAGAAAAGATGATACATTTCATGTTTTAGTGAGGACGCTGATATTCAGTCCGTCGTTTGTTGGTTTATGGCTGCATGCGACTGCAGTTCTGCAGGTGTTTGTTAATGGTGTTACTGTTTCTGCTTTTAGGAAGAGTCAGAATGTCAAAGTCTTTTCATGAAAAGATTTAAGCCCTCAGGGGCTCAGTTTTATAAAAAGAAGAAAAGTAAAGAGAAATACAGAGGCATTTGTGTAGTCTGCTAATTCATAGACCTGTTTATCAGCAAGCTGCTGATAGCGCTTCATCATCATGAGCAACATGTTCACATGATGACACTGCAAGAATTCACCACGTTACACACATTTAAACAGGTGAATGTTGACAAAACAGATTCTGTGTTATAAAGACAGTGCTCAGAAACAGAATGATTATATCAAAACTAAATGACGGTGAGGAAGTCTTTGCAGTGGTGTCTGAGAAATGATGTACACGATATAACTGCTGTTTGTGTTTTCTCCTCCAGAGTCTGTCAGACGAGGCGGCCAAAGTGGTGTACCAGATGAAGAGAGCAAAGAGTGTGACTGGTCAGAGAGACAGAGAAAAAGGCACAGGGCTGCCTTATTAGAGAACTCAGCTCACATAATGCTGACATTTCATGTCTGAATCAGTGATTAAAAGTTAATTTAGATAGGCTGCTGTATCAGTCACAAATAATACGGCTTGAATTTATACTGAACATAATACCCTAAAGTCTGTCAATCCTTAAGACCCTGTATGTCTGAGCAACTATGTTCTTTTCATGCCATGTATGTAATCACATACAGTATGCAGGGCCAAGGGAGTGAATTTCACAGGCAGTTCCAGTTCAGAATGCAGAAGATGTCCATATTTTATCCACATAATAACCTACAAATGTTACAGTAATTTCATATTTAAAAAAGGGAGATTGTCTGTAGCTGTGATTTAAATGTAAAAAATATTTCCCAAACAAGGGTTTCTAGTGAATCTGGGCCATTTCCACCACTGCCAGTTTGTGTCTTTAGCTAGTCTGATTTTAGTTATTTTCAAATCAATTACATGTATCTCAAACTATCACCTAGGATAATAAATAATGTAATAATAAAGATAATACAGTGAAATAAAAGTTTCAGACTTTCTCTTTGCCTTACAAAACAATCATTCTTCTGAAGTCAGACCTTTATAAATATGTCTGAAGGGAGTATGTTGTTTGTAGAACACAAGACAGACACAGACAGAAGTGTATTGACAGGAGAAATGGTGAGAACTGGTTAGAACCAACTTCAGCAATGTTGTACGTGACAGGGTGCCCAGATCACTTCATGTTTCAGTTTATTTCTTATCTCCTGCTGATGTTCTTGTCTTCTGTTTGTGTCAGCTGTAGAGCAGCCCTGGACTCAGATGCCATTCTTAAAATGAAGTGATTTTATCTGTCAGATAAGCCTCTGCGCACACAGTTTGTTCCCATAAACCTCCACCATCTGCTTCTCCCTCCACCTGTTTGTCTGGTAATTTAAAAAGACATCATGTCTTCCCGTAATGAGGTTTAACCTTTCGTTTACTCCACATAAGATCTTAGACCAGCTGTATGGTCATGATATTCCCGTGTCAGTTACATTAAAACATAAACAACTGCTTATGTTCCTGTATACAAAAGAATCATTTGAACACAATCTGACAGTGAGGTGGACCTGAATCAAGCATGTAATCTGTGATGGAATCTCACCTGACAGGTCTGAACTCAGTGTATCTTGCAGAAAGAGAGAGAGAGGTTAGAAGGGAGGAGTAGATCAGTGTACCAAAGGCAAAGCACATGTACAGATTTTTCTCTCACACACCTGGACCACTGAACCATCTGGATACAACACGAGCAGCAGAAAGAAAAACTGAATAAAGAAGGTAATTTACATTCTGTTCTGAAGCTATTCTAACACCATAAATATCTTTTGTGACTCTTTCTATAGATTCATATGAGTGCTGTTGAGCAAAGACAGAGATGTGAGATGTGAAAACACTTCAAATACAATTTTTGTATTTTATGGATTTCTAAACCTAGAATGATCTGAGCAGATCCTAAATATGACAACATGCAGCAGCCCCAAAACATATCTGGATACTTAAGCCACATTTCAATGCACAAATGCCATTACTGTTAGATGATAAAATATTAAAACCTTTGGTGATTCTTCTAAAGAAAGCAGCACAAGAATTATAGTAAAGAAATACAATTAACCAAATGATGGTCATAATGTATTAAACTTAAAAACAGTGAAAACTGTAACACTTTGCAATGTGCATAATGCATAAGCTAAAGTGAACAAACAATGAACAATAGTATTGTGTGTGTATGTGTATATATATGCATAACATTAACTGATAAACAGAAGTATTGTTCGTTGTTTAAATGAACTGTTTTAACTAATGTTAACAAATGGAACCTTGTGTATGCATGTTTATTATTTCTATACAGATTCTTAACCACTTCACAAGAACACAGAGACAGAAAACACTCAGGAACTAAAGAACCAAACACTAAAGCAGACAGATCTGAAGGGTGATACATGCAGTGTTGATTACTCACACACGTCCACACTTCAGCCAGTAATACCTCATTCCTGTGTGAGAGAGTTATAACACTGTTTTCTTTATCTGTTTGATTTAGTGCAATTTAGAACAAAAATGTCTCATACTAGATTATTAATACCATAATAACATTCCACTGATTTGACTGTTTGCATTTGTCTGTGAAAATGATCATAAGTCATATGAAATTGTCTTTGTTTTATTGTTGAATGTTTTCTGTCTTGCTACAATTGAAACTAAAGTCAAATTGCAAAATTCACTTATGCAGACTGAAGCACTAACGTTCACACATGAAAACCACATGCAGGACAAAAGACATGTTCACTGTCACTGTGTCGACAACTAAACATGCATTGATTCCATGTCAGTTCCCTTCACATTTTGCTGTCCTCTCCTGTCATTCTCTGTGCAGTCATGCCATTCTCCAGCAGCTTCCTGACTGAAGAGCAGCTGCTGTGTTCCATCTGCTTAGATGTGTTTGACAATCCTGTATCAACACCATGCGGTCACAGCTTCTGCATGGCCTGCATCAGTCACTACTGGGACTCAACCAAACACTGCCAGTGTCCACTCTGCAAACAAGCCTTCAAGAGAAAACCTGACCTTCACATTAACAGAACTCTGCGAGAGATCACAGAACAGTTCAAGCATATGACAGGCCAAACCGGAGCCTGCGGGAGGTTTGGGGCATGTAGACTGGTTGAGGCAGGGGGGAAAACACAGGGCTCAGTGGATGAGACAGAAAAGCCAGGCCACCTTCCAGGTGATCTCTTCACTGAAATGAAGCAGAAATTCACAAAACATGCCAAGTTTCATGTCTGTCATCACAAAACAGCACCTGACCAAACTGACACAGCTACCGGCCAAACTACCGAAGACCCCCAGACACCCATTTTAACCAGACAGGTATCCCTGCGGAGGTTCACCATGAGCGGCGCTGGAGATGCCATGAAAGTGCCTCTTTGTCCAAAACACCACAGAAACCTGGAGCTGTTCTGCCTCTCTGATCTGGAGTGTATTTGTGTGGAGTGTGGACAGACAGAACACCAGTCACACAACATCACCTGTGCTGAGAAAGAGTGGCACAGTAATAAGGTAAGAATGAAGGAATATTCTGATAACACACAGGTCTTCATCTAACTCATAATGATAAAGCTCTGACATCTCTCAGTTCTCATTTAAAAGACCCAAGAAGGGAGCAGCCTCAAGACTTACAGGTACTGCAGTTAGGTGTTTGTGTACTATAAGGTTTTTCTGTTATAAAATGCACATGTTGTGAACCTGCATTAAGCCACACTTAAAATTGTCATATTTCATTGTTGAAAGAAAATACCTAAACAAAAATAATGAACTTCACTGTGATTAATACATTTTCCAGTTAATTTTAACCAAAGTGATTTGCAGTGGAAGTCAGTTCTATTGTTCTAGCAATGATTGTTACCTTGTCAAAAACCAAACGAATTGTTTACTTAAAATGTAGTTGTGCTATATTTCTTTAAAAATAAATTCCACTTGGTTTCATATTTTTGTTTGATAAGCATTTTCATTTTTAATTGTGGCCGTAAGTGATAAAATACTTTGTCTGCTGGATTATACATAATTATAAGTAAGAATGATAAATACAAAGTATTTACATGGCTTGAAAAGCACTTGTTTGTAACTGAAGTGTCCTCATATCATTATGCATCACTGGTTATATCTGGAGCACTTCCTGTTGCATCATTTCCTGTTTGTTTTGGTACAGCTAAAGATAAGTATAACAGAGACTGAGATACAGGAGATGACCAAAAAGAGACTGCAGAAAGTGGACGAGATCAAACACTCACTGATAGACATCAATGTAAGTATCACAATGACACAATCATCCCACATTATTAAAAATGCCCAACGGCTCAGAAGGAAAGTTTCTTCCTTGAAACACAACAGCTTTCCTGTAGTTTTAACAGAAGAGGCTTGTGCTATTTGCAGATCATTGAGTCTGAACTCAAGGGATGCATGAACTGATAACATATACTTCTGTGTAAGTGTGGATAAAAGTATGTGTCAGTGAAGTGAATTGAGATTCTAGAGTGTTACTGACTGACAGCTTCAGTCACTTTAACTTTATGGACAAAAGATCAGCGTCAACATTCTTTTCAATCTTCCCTCTTGTGTTCCATGGAAGAAAATTTACTAAAAAAGGAAATAAGGGTTTGGAATCACACAAGGGTAAATAAAACATTGCCAGAATTGAAACTTTTTTCTGAGGAACCTTTTCTACTTTTCTTAATTTGTTCTATTCCTCCACCATCTACTCAAGATGCTTGCCGTGCATGAGACACAACGCAACATGCAAGTTTTTAAAGCTCTGATGACCTCCATCGAGTGCAGTCAAGCAGGGCTGTTAGAAGTTATTGAGATGAACCGTCGTTCTGCAGAACACCAGGCTGAGGTGATGATAAGAGAACTGGAGCATGAGATCACCCAACTGAGGGACAGAAGCACTGCGCTGGCTAAAGCGGCCCAAACTGAAGACTACATCACTGGCCTGAGGGTCTGTAGTAACATTTCTTCACAAGCTCTAAAACTGCAAAGCTTTTTATTAGTAGAAAGAACAGACTGAAGAAAATAAGCAAGATATTACAAACATGACAAACTATTGACAAGCAATCTATTGATTTTCTCCAACAGAATTATTCTGATTTAAGTGTTCCACTGCCAGTGAAAGACTGGACAGGCGTTTCATTGACCTGTGACCTTGGATCAAAATCCATTTACTCCTCTGCCTGTCAGCTACTGGAACAGTTCAGGGAGGAACTTCAGAAACTACCGACAATCTGTGAGCTTTTGTTCACACCTGTGAAAAACTCAGCAACAGCTCTATCTAGTGGCAGATGTAGATATAACTCTATGCATATTGCAAACACCTTTAGCTACTTGTACGGTCAGTGTGCTTAACACTTTTATTTCTGTTGTAGGCCTTCCGGTCTCCACAGACCAATCACCAGTAGAGCCTCCCCCAAGTAAGCCCTTCCTCAGTTCTATCTATTATCTAATAGTAGTTCTAATTATAGTTCTAATCTATTATCAAACTATTGGTTCTTGACTGTGTAATACATTCTAAGTTGCATAAAATTCATTTTTTTATTTTTCAGAGGTGAAGAGAATACAAGAGTATGCAGGTACAAGTCAGAGATTAAATGAAGATTTAGTTTTGATAACTTTATCTCTTATATTGAAAGTATTTTTGATTAAATTAACTGGATGTGGATGTGTTGATCTTTGTAATGTATTACACGTGGTTTATATCACCTTATAATAAGTAATGAACATTTGTGGTCATTTGAAAGGGTGACAAATGTAAAACTTGGTGGGAAAATGTTGCAGAAGTTGCAATACATTTGCTCTTACAAATTCAGATGTATTTTAACCTGAAATTTTGGGGTTAAAATGTTAATGTTCATGGTGTTTGTCAACTAACATTTTCTAAGGGATGTTGATTTAAACATTCTGCTGCTTTATCTCTGCCTTTCTTCAGACACTGTTAGTTTGTAATATTATATATTCAGGGAGTTTTAGTGAATAAATCATTGCAACACACTGTTTTTACAGAGTTTTTTACAGCTGTCTTTGATCCACAGATGCAGTTTTAGACTCACTGTGACATTTTAAAGTATGTAGTACGGTCACCAGTTCTGTGAGAATGTGATAAACAGTGGCAGCCCAACAGCTAACTACAAATATTCTAAATGTATACTTTTATAACGATTTTACAACTTTTGTTGTCCAGAGGGGCATTTGTATGTATTCTGCTCTGCTTTTCTAGATATGTTGTAAAGTTATCTAGTGTAGCCTATCTTCTGTTTTAACTTCCATTATATTTATAGTATTATTCAAATTCAAAATTTCAATTTAGATTGTATATAGTTTTGCAACTTGTATGAGGTAGTTATTTCTGGACTTCTTCAACCAGTGGACGTGACCCTGGACCCCAGCACTGCCCATCCTCGCCTCATCCTATCAGA
Organism: Chromobotia macracanthus; assembly: GCA_036877525.1. Taxonomy (NCBI): domain Eukaryota; kingdom Metazoa; phylum Chordata; class Actinopteri; order Cypriniformes; family Botiidae; genus Chromobotia; species Chromobotia macracanthus. The sequence continues at coordinate 638,432 of JAZGTH010000049.1, read as the reverse complement.
GGACAGGAAGAAGGTGTGGTGCAGTGAACGGCATCAACTAGTTCCCAACAACCGTGAACGTTTTGACCGTGTGGTCTGTGTGCTGGGATGCGAGGGCTTCTCCAGTGGCCGACACTACTGGGAGGTAGAGGTGGGTGGAAAAACTGACTGGGATCTGGGAGTGGCTAGCCATTCTACCAACAGGAAGGGTAAGATCACCGTCAGCCCCAGCAATGGCTACTGGTTTCTTAGCTTGCGAGACAGGAACAACTATGCCTTCAGAACTGAGCCTTCCACTGCCCTGTCCCTCATCCAAAAACCTCAGAAGGTGGGGGTTTTTGTGGACTATGAGAAAGGTCAAGTGTCCTTTTATAATGTGAATGCAAAAGTGCACATCTACACTTTTATTGATAAATTCTCAGAGACCATTTATCCGTTCTTCAGTCCCTGTACCAACAAAACAGGCAAAAATGAAGCTCCGCTGGTGATAACGCCTGTTCACCTCAACTGAACAGTGACAGAGAGAGAGTGAGAGACAGAGAGAGAGAGAGAGACAGAGAGAGAGAAAGAGAGAGACAGAGAGAGAGAGAGACAGAGAGAGAGAGAGAGAGAAGAGAGAGATTAATTGTGGGCTTCTGTCTGTTGGATTACAACACTGAACATAATTTTACTTTGACTGCTATAAACAAATAAATCTGCTTTTATCTTCATAAATCTTTTAAAGTGATCACAAATTTAAAGGCAGTTGTGAAAAAATAATCTGTTACAAGAAGCCTGTTACAACAAACTACTAAAATCTAAAATGAATGGTCATAATTGTGCCAATATCCTCTACTTATATATATATATTATATTCTTTATATAGTTATATATTTAGAAAAAGAAATACTTGAATAAAAGACCAAAGCATTAGTAAATCCATACTGTTTGGTTTGAATATTGTCCAGCAGTCTTTATAAATATCAGCATTAAACATTCATTTATATTTAAAGCACACTGCCGGAAGTGTTCACTAGAGAGTGCTCTTCATGACAAAATCATTTCAGTGTCATCTGGCAAGTTACTGCACGTACATTTTCTCCTTTTCTTCTCTGCCTGTCTCACCTACCATTCACCTCTGATCAACTTTAACATCACACCTTCTGTCTCCTTCCCTCAACAGTGCGCTGACAACTTCCAGAACACGTAACATTACACGCTCGTGTGTAAATAGCATTGTAATCGACATGAACTGTCTTTACGTTGTTGTCTCTCGGTAACTCCCAAAGCAAATCCTAACGGGATTTCTCTGTTCACTGTGCTTGTTGAATCATGTCACAAGTAACTGTCGGAGAGGAAATAGCTGAAGGCTGCCTGCGGACAGAGCTGCAGTTCTCCAACCCGCCGCAAGGTGGACTTTTCACCTCTGACAGGGAGAACATGCTGCATTTACATTTACATTTCATGCAATGAAATGTTTTCTTAACGCAAACACTAGCCTAAATGTTTCTTCACAACCAAACGGTTCCTTGTTATGACTTTAAAGGCTAAACGTCTTACAGCAGACTCGTCTGATGGCCTGTTTTTTCTTGTCAATGATGCGGGGCTTGTTGTCACACAGGAAAATTGTCACGGGCTGAATCTCAGCAGCTATAAGGATTTGAGTCTAAATCTAATTACACAATGCTTTAAAGCAGTAATTGTAGATATTGTTTCAAGATATTGTTGCACACATTTGGAGCTGCCTAAATCAGAATGTATCATTTGTTAATGTCATTATAATAATCAGATTTTTTGTGAATTCAATCCTCCAAACTGACATTTTGATTTGACATTGTTGTTACAGCCGCTGCATAAATAAAGTGAATACAATAAACACTCTGTGATGCAGATCAAAGATCAAATATACAGTGAAGATCAATTTTGACTGAACGGCTTTGACTAAAGGGTTTCATGCACTGTATTTATATCATACACTCATATTTGTGTTGTGGCAGTTTGTCAGTGTCTTATATGTTAAATTTTATACAATGTGTTTATTAATGTCTGTTAAAATTGACATTTAAAAATAAATCCACCTTAAAAAATAGTCTGACAACTAGCTCTGGTCTCACCTTTGTCTAAATTAACCTGTATGTATTGATTGTTTAAATGTTTGTGTTGTGCTTTTCATTTTTGGTTCACTTTAAAAGGCATCACCTGCTTGTTTGTTGGTTTGTTTACACCATTCTGAGGTTTAAATATTATGTTTAATTCTAAACATGAGTTTGCAGATATTAAATTGTGTAAAGTAGTATCTGCAGATATGTGAACTGCATTCAGTTCATGAAGTTCATTCAGGATCATGGAAAAGAACATCATATGAACTTTAAGTTCCATCATAACAGAAATCACTGGTGTAACAAGACAAGCAAGACTTCACGAGTGACATAACAAAACACAGAAAACGAGAGAGAGATTAACTATAAGTATTACTATCTTTCAATAGTAACCAGCATTCCTCACTAATACACTCCAGAATGTGGAACTGCGAGAAGAGTTTTACCAGATTCCCTCACCAAACCGCAAATTGGTTCTGGTCAACAGGTGTGACACACATTAAAATAATTTCACACAAATATTGTCACAGTGATGCACGCCTGGTCACACCTTTACCTGGCAGTGGAAAAACAGCTTATAGATTTAGTTAAAAGTCACTGGCTGTCATTCTTCAGAAGTGAATGAGGTGAAGCAGGCTCTGAGAGTATGAGAGTGATAGAAATGGTCGTAGGCTGTCTGTCAGGTTAATCCTGAATACTGACTCTTGCCCTCCTGCCAGTTTCACTTGCATAGCAGCCTAACGTTTCTTTGTCTTCATGCTTATTGAGGTTATAGTAAAGTTTGTGCATAAGTGAGGTTGTGGCTGGACTGATTTAGATTTATGGAAATTGAGCAGTTATGAATCAAGTTTCTGGGAAATGTCTACTAGTTTTTTAATAGTAAGCAGTAACGATGATATTTGATGGAGCAGTTATCTGGAGGGAAGGATGGAGAGACTGATGAGAAAGTATAAAAAACTTCAAGTCAACTGTTCTGCCTCAACCGCTCCGACAGCCCGGACAACATACCTGTCATTCTGCACACCTACACACTCCTTCTTTCAGTCACTCTCTTTCTTTTTCATTTGCGCCATCATCTCTTTATCTTTCTGCCTCTTTGCTCTTTTTAACCTCTGTGTCTGTTTTCCATTTTTAAATTGTGCTCCCCTCCCTGTTTTTTCTCTATCTAGGTCATTAGTTAGCATACTGACATATTAAAGGAAATCACAGAACTTAAAATGTGGCATTTGTAACCTGGAAGATTTCTATACATGACCTGAGACGTGACCTATTTCAGTTCAGCACCAGTGAAACTGCTGAAACTTCTTTTGGAGTCGTGAACCGGCACAAAACTGTGGCCTCTGAGTTCTTCCCTAATTGTTTGATTAGCATCAGGATGGACAGTTGTTTTATATACCTTAAACTAATTCAAATCCATCAGTAAGGTGTGAAATATGAGATGTTTCTATCATTTTTGAGCTTTAAACATGATCTCATGGTGTAACTGCTTAGGAGAAACATTAAAGAAAATTCTCAGTAGTCTCCAGGTCTTAGGCAGGCTCGGCTGCATGCACACTGAGTTTCAAGAGGTGTTTCGGTCGTCGGTTCGAGCGTCACTCTGGTTTCTTAGACTGTTACCTGCACACTCACGTCGGTGGCACCTGGAAGCGGATTGTGAGGGAGGGAACCGGTTGGACAGGTAAGCGCAGAGGCCGGACTGGGTCGGGTTTGTTGTCACCGTTATATTGAGACGCATGCGCGCTGTTACCTGTTTCCTCATGAAATGTGTACCTGCGCTTCAATCAGCCTTTGAAATTCGTTTCTTGTCCGTCGGTCGAGCAGTTTGGATTATTTAGCTGTTCACAACATCAGCGTCCATCCTGACAGCGACATTTAGCTGGGATTTGACGCACCGTGTTGGGCAGATTTCCGAAGAATTCTTGGCGAACTCAGAGTAGCGGAAGGCGGCGGAAGGTGTAACTGAAGCGGGCGATATAGAGGGAAACTCCGCGGAAACCTGTACAGGTACAGACCGTGTGGAGAGGGTGTGATCCCGGCCAAGAAAACACTTCTGTATCACTCTGTCGTGGTGAGGTCGTCTGCAGAGGTCCCCAGTCTGGACGGTACCTCTGGTTTGTGTGTAGAGCACTTTTCACAAAGTAAGCTGGTGTGAAGGCGGACTGAGAGGCAGCGCAGAGCAGCAGCATGCCGAGAGCTTTTCTGGTGAAGAAAACGAGTGTTTCACCCGGCAAGAGAAACTGGAGCGACCTGCCGGATCATGAACGCGGTGACATTTATATTCCAGGTGAGAAACACGCATTTTATAATCCTGATCAGCATAACGGTACAGATGAGATCAAACACAAGAGTTCAGTCACAGGTGGTCAGGTTCGAGTTTTGCGTATTAAAACAGCTTGACTTTAATTTAGGACACTGCATATTTTGGTAACTAGGCCGATCTTATTTAAATTAGACTAAATGAAATGCCACATATGCCATAATCGACTGCATTTATTTGCTTTTAAAGTGATTTATAATAAAGCGTGTGCATGCTGACCTTCAGACTCATCCGTCGTATAAAACTCCCTGCAACACACAGCGGTACCAGTTTCACCTGCACTAAACCTCGAAGCGTTCAGTATAAAACAATGCCATTACATCGCTTCATAATGTTTCCATTTCAGACGATAAAACCATTTAAAACAGCTTTCTTTAGACCTCTTTAATTGTGAGTTAATTCTGTTAATTCATTGTTATGGCACTGTTTGATTTCTCTGGCTGCTCGTGTCGCTCACGTAACGGAACAGAAGCGCTCATGTTGGGCCTGTACAGGTGTGAACTCAGATCAGTAATGTCAGTGTAATCACTGAGATGTTCCTCTAAACGATCAGCTATCTAAAAGCGTGAATTTCCTCGACACTGTCTTAACTGGACTAACTCGTAACAGGCGTTGATTCTTCAGGTATGTCAGGAAATTGATGTTTCATTGTCGCCATACGGATTACGGAGGTTATTTGTGCAGTTACTTAATCCGTAATTAAGTTGGTTCTGATTTTCTCCTGTTTCAGTGATGCAGATAAATACAGTAAACACAGTGATGCAGATAAACGCACTATAAGATTTTGTGAACCATAACCTCTTTCTTTCTTTCTCTCTTTCTTTCTCTCTCTCTCTCTCTCTCTCAGCCCGTGTTATGGCTCTGGGTTAATGTTTACAGCGGGGAAGGAAATAACGGGTTTCGCCGCACTGGCTCCCTTTTCCCGCTACACCTTTAGCAAACACACAATAAGCGAGTGTACCTTTCACCTCACTTTTCGATATCTGCTAAACAAACCTCGAACACATGCATTATATTTTTATCCACGTCGCCTACCCATTTTTATGACCCAGTAGTTTAACCCAATCATGAACCCAAAAACTGTTGTTTAGTTGTCCTCAAAGATACTTGCATAAAATAAAAAACGGATATATGCTAAGCATGTTAAGATTAGTGTTGTACTACATAATAGTGAATCAATAATACACATAATACATATTCTGTAGTTTATGATTAATGCATTCAGTCAAACACGCATTTTCACTCACACATTTCCAGCAGCATGTCTGATGCTGTATGTATTCGTGTGCTCTTCATGTCCTGCTCTTCCTCATGTTATTATTGGGTGTGCTGATCTACACACATGCTGCTGATTGTGAAGGGAGGGGCTGGAAAACTGCAGAGCAAAGAAGCAATCACTGCTATATACCTTTTATTCCACATTTCACTCATGTTAGAGATATACATTAATACTCTTGACCTAACTGTGCTTGAAAAATCTTTCTGAAAAGGAACAGTTTGCATACGTCTCTGTAAATTGGGACAAGTCTAAAACTGGACAATATGGTGGATGTGAATAAAAGGTTGTTGCATGTTACCGTTAGCTACAGCACACATCAGATATTTGCATTTTAATTTGCAACCCAGCAGTTTGGCCACACCAGAATCAACAGATTCTTTGTTCTGCTACTATAACTGTTAATGACCGTCTGAAGTAAAAGCAGTGCCATGCAGCTCAGTGTTTCGCTCCTGTCCTCATGATCTCTACAGTAGAAACATAATGTGTAATTGAAGAACCACTTAGTTATAAACATGATAGTTTACCAGCAAACATTTGCAGATTATACATCTGATGTATTGTGTTGTGTGGAGGTTTGTATAAAGGGAGCTTGGAGCCTGTGCCTCTAGCTCAGCTGGTCTGACTGGTAAAGCAGTAACAGGAGTGGTTTGACTTCAGCCGGCACAATACACTCACACACTCATACACACTAGCCACCCACCCACCCACACTTGCATTCTCACACACCTGGCCCAGAGGCACAACTGTCCCCCTTTGCCTAAAGAGGCACAAACACACCCAGTTTCTGATTGTCTAGCAATCACATCTTTCATCTTAAAATATGCAGTGTAATCCACACTCCTTCACAAAGAAAAGATGTTCTAAAACAAAGCTAAACTGGAAAAAAGTGTACTCTTCCTTGTCATCATTTGTCACTGAAATTTAAACAATAATCCACCACTTATGTACTACACAGATAACACAGTGCAAATAATAATGCATGACTTACTTTTTCCAATCAGAAATAAATGTTTAGTTTGTGCTTTGGGATGGATAATTCAAATGAATAACTTTAACATGATGTAACAAAGTACAATAGAAGTTTGTATGAAACACAAGTAATAAAAGGCACAATAACAGAAGCATGTTTTTTTCTCCTCCAGCCTCGATGTCTCCCTTTGCTCTCCGAGAGGAGACAGAAGCCAGTCCAGCAGAGGTGGCCCTGTGCCTGTCCACACGCATGGAGCACAGCATGTATACAAACAGCAAGATGTACACACATGACCCTTGTGCAGTGGTTCCTGCAGCTGAACTCCCATCATGCACTGCTCTAGGGCAGTGTCCAGAGACAGAGCACATTCGAAGCTCACACAACAACACATACGTTCGCACTAAAATAAAGGTGGGGCCTCTGGTTAATGTTGTTTACTTTTACCATGTTGATCTAAGATCTAGTTACTGCAGTTATGACATAAGCAGTCATATTGAGCTATGAGGCTGTTGTTTTACTCTTGGTCATAATTGATTTGACTTTGTACGTTGCTTGTGTGTGTATGTTAAACTCATATCACTTTACTCATCAGAATGTTTACAATACCATTCATTTTGTCTTTCTATTTCTCTTTCTTTGTTAACTCACTGCAGGTGACCACAGGTGAGCTTCCCACAGAGACCCATCCCACTGTCCCTGCTATAAAGACAGGTCCACCTGTTTCTATAGCAACACCTTGCCCTCTGTCTGTCACTAAGTTATCTTCAGTGCAGGCGGGCGGTGCCACCTATGCTTGCCAGGTGTGTCCGAAAGTTTTTCAATTCCAGCGCATGCTAAACAGACACCTGAAATGTCACAGTGAGCAGAAGAGACACTTGTGTGATTTCTGTGGAAAGGGCTTTAATGACACCTTTGATCTCAAGAGACATGTTCGCACGCACACAGGTGAGGAAGTTTCTCTACTGTTTGGATAATGTGAGTGTCTTTGTCTCAGCTGACTGCATTCTCTTAATTACTGGCAGAGAATGTTTTAAGATTTTAGTAAAACTGTGAACAGCTCCTGTTTGTGACCTTTATGAAACAAATTTGCTCTTCTCATCTTCTGTTGCAGGTGTTCGTCCATATAAGTGTAATCTCTGTGAGAAAGCTTTCACCCAGCGCTGCTCTTTAGAGTCCCACATGAAAAAGATTCATGGTGTCACACAGCAGTATGCTTACAAGGAGCGCCGCACCAAACTGTATGTTTGTGAGGAATGCGGTCACACCGCATCTACCCAGGATGCATTGCAGCGGCACCTTTACAGTGAACATCCAAACAGTACACACTTGCGGTCCAAAGGTGCACGAAGACTTTTATCAGCAGTGAACAGTTCCAAAGAAGAGATGTCTGAACCTGGTTCCCCTCACTCCCTTACAAGTGATGATAATGTAGGGTCAGGAGGACAGTAATTAAAGAGATGTTGAAAGAATCATTTTTATACACATTTTGATGATATCGTTTCAGTCAAAGTACAGACATGAGGGTGGGTGGATTTATAAGTGACGTCACCAGTATGTACATTTTTAGAATCATCTGTTATGTGTTTGGCTGTTTTTATAGCAGTAAACTGAGATTAAGATTTTTGGTGGAAAATACAAAATGTCTCCTGCTACTGTATGTACTACTTGAGTTTACATATTATTATATTAAAATGTATGAAATGAAACACCACTCAGGAGAAACAGATTAATGTATGATAATAGTTGAATGTGTAGCAGTGTTTCACACACTAAAGTAAAACTGAAATGAACTGCAGGAGCTCATGTATCAGTGCTCTGCTGTTTGGTGCTCTCTACCTGTTTGACATAAGGGCTTTCTGAAAGGAAGATTACATGTGTTTTGTTCATTATTACTGTGGTCTGTAATATATACTTGCATAGATTTATCATATAAGAGATTAAAATTTTTCTTGGTGTAGTTGTATATTTTTCTGGGTAGGTTTAAATGTTTTCGCTCTAGATTTTATATGTTTATCTCCACATGTAACAGCCTTCCGGTAACAATTGTTTTTTATTTTGGGTTGCATGAGTTGTTTTGTACTTTTTGTATTTCTGTGTAAAAACATCATACATGCAGTAATATTTAATTTCGTATCACTGTTAGATGAATTTCATGTTCTGTGTATTTTCCACACACACCTCCACAATAAATGTTTTGCTGATGGTTATAAAGAAATGTGATTCATTCATTTGTCACGTTTCAGGGACAGGCAACATGGCATCAGACACTGAACTCTTAAACATTTAACGTTGATATTTTAAAGTTATTTTTATTCGTGACTGATAGATCATCAGCCGTTACAGAGGAGATATAGAGCATTCCCATGAGAGAGAGACAGACTGCAGGACAGAATGAGATTCAGTGGGTGGATGTTGGCAGATTCCTGATCCGTGTTTGGTCTTGTTCATGGAATTCAGTGGCTGTGTCATTGTGGGCCCATCAGGCTTTAACGGCTCAGAGCGGCCTAACCCTTTAAAACCGTTACTTTAAACAACACCAAGAACTTCAGAACCACCCTATTCAACATGAACATGATACAACCAAGTTCAAGGGTTTCTAGTTTACAAAGGAGTTGAAGGGAACTGGGGCTCCAGTTTTAGTAGTTGGGTGATTTAATTTGAGTGCAATTGCAAAACATTCACTTCACATCAAACCACAAAACAGTGGATATTTACTCCCAAAACGCTGTACGTGTGTGTTGGTGTCGTGTTAAACTACAACCTTTACACGCTCCATCCTGCGGGCGGCGCTGCTCGCGTCTGCCTGACGGAAGTGACGCAGTACGAGCGCTTGAAAACGGGCGGGGAGCAGCTCGACCTGCGGGAGTAATTCAACACGATCACGATCACGATCACAAACACAAAGGCGATTAAATCGATCATATAAAGTTTTATTTCAGCTGTAACAGCACGTTTAATGTGAAACTGCACAGGCCTGATCTGGGTACGGATGTTTAGCATACACGCACATCTGACATTTAATTCCGGATGGAAACTGCCTAATGTTTAACAGTTAATACGTGTGTAATGTTGTTTCAGTATTGTTGTTTCAGTAATGTTGTTTCAGTGTTGTTGTTTCAGTAATGTTGTTTCAGTGTTGTTGTTTCAGTGTTGTTGTTTTCAGTAGTGTTGTTTCAGTAATGTTTCAGTAGTGTTGGTTGTTTTCAGTAGTGATGTTGGTTGTTTTCAGTAATAGTGTTGGATGTTTTCAGTAGTGATGTTGGTTGTTTTCAGTAATAGTGTTGGATGTTTTCAGTAGTGATGTTGGTTGTTTTCAGTAATAGTGTTGGTTGTTTTCAGTAGTGATGTTGGTTGTTTTCAGTAATAGTGTTGGATGTTTTCAGTAGTGATGTTGGATGTTTTCAGTAGTGATGTTGGTTGTTTTCAGTAGTGATGTTGGATGTTTTCAGTAGTGATGTTGGTTGTTTTCAGTAGTGATGTTGGTTGTTTTCAGTAGTGATGTTGGTTGTTTTCAGTAGTGATGTTGGTTGTTTTCAGTAGTGATGTTGTTTTCAGTAGTGATGTTGTTGTTTTCAGTAGTGATGTTGGTTGTTTTCAGTAGTGATGTTGTTTCAGTAGTGATGTTGTTGTTTTCAGTAGTGATGTTGTTTCAGTAGTGATGTTGTTGTTTTCAGTAGTGATGTTGGTTGTTTTCAGTAATAGTGTTGGTGTTTTCAGTAGTGATGTTGTTGTTTTCAGTAGTGATGTTGTTGTTTTCAGTAGTGATGTTGTTGTTTTCAGTAGTGATGTTGGTTGTTTCAGTAGTGATGTTGGTTGTTTTCAGTAATAGTGTTGGATGTTTTCAGTAGTGATGTTGGTTGTTTTCAGTAATAGTGTTGGATGTTTTCAGTAGTGATGTTGGTTGTTTTCAGTAATAGTGTTGGATGTTTTCAGTAGTGATGTTGGTTGTTTTCAGTAGTGATGTTGGTTGTTTTCAGTAGTGATGTTGGTTGTTTTCAGTAGTGATGTTGGTTGTTTTCAGTAATAGTGTTGGATGTTTTCAGTAGTGATGTTGGTTGTTTTCAGTAATAGTGTTGGATGTTTTCAGTAGTGATGTTGGTTGTTTTCAGTAGTGATGTTGGATGTTTTCAGTAGTGATGTTGGTTGTTTTCAGTAGTGATGTTGGTTGTTTTCAGTAGTGATGTTGGTTGTTTTCAGTAGTGATGTTGGTTGTTTTCAGTAGTGATGTTGGTTGTTTTCAGTAGTGATGTTGGTTGTTTTCAGTAGTGATGTTGGTTGTTTTCAGTAATAGTGTTGGATGTTTTCAGTAGTGATGTTGGTTGTTTTCAGTAGTGATGTTGGTTGTTTTCAGTAGTGATGTTGGTTGTTTTCAGTAATAGTGTTGGATGTTTTCAGTAGTGATGTTGGTTGTTTTCAGTAATAGTGTTGGATGTTTCAGTAGTGATGTTGGTTGTTTTCAGTAATAGTGTTGGATGTTTTCAGTAGTGATGTTGGTTGTTTTCAGTAATAGTGTTGGATGTTTTCAGTAGTGATGTTGGTTGTTTTCAGTAATAGTGTTGGATGTTTTCAGTAGTGATGTTGGTTGTTTTCAGTAATAGTGTTGGAGTTTTAGTATGATGTTGGTTGTTTTATAGTGTTGGATGTTTTCAGTAGTGATGTTGGATGTTTTCAGTAGTGATGTTGGTTGTTTTCAGTAGTGATGTTGGTTGTTTTCAGTAGTGATGTTGGTTGTTTTCAGTAGTGATGTTGGTTGTTTTCAGTAATAGTGTTGGATGTTTTCAGTAGTGATGTTGGTTGTTTTCAGTAATAGTGTTGGATGTTTTCAGTAGTGATGTTGGTTGTTTTCAGTAATAGTGTTGGATGTTTTCAGTAGTGATGTTGGTTGTTTTCAGTAATAGTGTTGGATGTTTTCAGTAGTGATGTTGGATGTTTTCAGTAGTGATGTTGGTTGTTTTCAGTAGTGATGTTGGTTGTTTTCAGTAGTGATGTTGGTTGTTTTCAGTAGTGATGTTGGTTGTTTTCAGTAGTGATGTTGGTTGTTTTCAGTAGTGATGTTGGTTGTTTTCAGTAGTGATGTTGGTTGTTTTCAGTAATAGTGTTGGATGTTTTCAGTAGTGATGTTGGTTGTTTTCAGTAATAGTGTTGGATGTTTTCAGTAGTGATGTTGGTTGTTTTCAGTAGTGATGTTGGTTGTTTTCAGTAATAGTGTTGGATGTTTTCAGTAGTGATGTTGGTTGTTTTCAGTAATAGTGTTGGATGTTTTTAGTAGTGATGTTGGTTGTTTTCAGTAATAGTGTTGGATGTTTTCAGTAGTGATGTTGGTTGTTTTCAGTAATAGTGTTGGATGTTTTCAGTAGTGATGTTGGTTGTTTTCAGTAATAGTGTTGGATGTTTTCAGTAGTGATGTTGGTTGTTTTCAGTAATAGTGTTGGATGTTTTCAGTAGTGATGTTGGTTGTTTTCAGTAGTGATGTTGGTTGTTTTCAGTAATAGTGTTGGATGTTTTCAGTAGTGATGTTGGTTGTTTTCAGTAATAGTGTTGGATGTTTTCAGTAGTGATGTTGGTTGTTTTCAGTAATAGTGTTGGATGTTTTCAGTAGTGATGTTGGTTGTTTTCAGTAGTGATGTTGGTTGTTTTCAGTAGTGATGTTGGTTGTTTTCAGTAGTGATGTTGGATGTTTTCAGTAGTGATGTTGGTTGTTTTCAGTAGTGATGTTGGTTGTTTTCAGTAGTGATGTTGGATGTTTTCAGTAGTGATGTTGGATGTTTTCAGTAGTGATGTTGGTTGTTTTCAGTAGTGATGTTGGTTGTTTTCAGTAGTGGTGTTGGTTGTTTTCAGTAGTGGTGTTGGTTGTTTTCAGTAGTGGTGTTGGTTGTTTTCAGTAATGTTGTTATGTTGTTGGCAGCTGAATCGTGTTTTACAGGAGGTGCATCTCATGTAATGATGCCAGTTGATGAGGCACGTCTGGGTCGGAAGCGCCCGGTCCCGCCGTGCCCGAATCCTCTGTTCCTGCAGTGGTTAACCGAGCTGCGTGACCACGCCAAAGAGAAGGGCCTGAAAACCCAGTACGTGTACCAGAAGGTGAGCTGTTAAACTGGGTTTAAACAGAACGTGTGATTTAACTGAGTGGAAATAAGTAAATAAATCAAAGTATTCATGTTCAGGCAATTAACTCTTTGAAGAAATATCCTCTCCCGCTGAAAAACGGGAAAGAGGCGAAGATCCTGCAGAATTTCGGCGACGGGATATGCAGGCTCTTGGACGAGCGTCTTGCGAAGCATTGCCGTGAAAACGGTGAGGGACTAAAAGTGCAGTTTACATTTTCTGTTTACTGTATCAACAGTCTTTCTTTATCTTAAATAGACAGTTTCATCCCAAACTTTGTGCTCTCTATTCCCTTCAAAGGTTCTGATGCCCAAATCCATACAGCTTCTTCATACCACAGAAGTGACATGTCCTCTTACAAGCAGCCGGCAGATCCTCACACGGGTACTCGAGGAGTTAGTGATGAGCACATGGTAAGTCTGAGGATGTAATGATGCAGGAAAAGATTTTTATTTTTAAAAAATAAGTGATCACAGCAGTGTTTCGTTGCAGAAACAAACACAAAAAGATGTATTAAAGAAGAATGCAGCCAAGAAAAAGAGGGAGTACGTGCCACAGAAGAGGTCTGGAGGTTATGCTGTATTGCTCACATTGTATAGACATGTACAGGTAAAGCTAACACACAGCTACAGGGCATCAAAATACAACAATAGAAGTCATATAACTTCTCCTTTGTTCTGTAGCAGGCCGACAGTAAAGGCTTCATGTTTAGGAATGAACTACAGACTGAAGCACAAGTTCTGTGTGATAAATCCTTCACAGTGGTGAGAACAGTACAGTCCTGCATGACAGCTGCATCACTGAATCACTGCATTTACTCTATACATGTTTTAACTCTGTATGTAGCCTGATCTTGGTAGCAGGTACACTGCCTGGTCTTCAGTGAGCACTCTCATTCAGAAAGACCTTCTGGTGAAGACTCACAATCCTGCCAGGTTAGATGCAAACAGTGAAAGAGTCATTTCAGGTTTTAAGATGTTCAATGTCTGCTTTTCCTGACCTTTCTCTTGTCCTCACTAATTTCAGGTTTTCGTTGACTGAACAGGGTCTGGCTCTAGCTGAGAAACTGGAGTCAGAGGAGAGAGGGATGGATAAGGATCCTCAGGAGGAAAAGAGGGAAGAGGAGAGTTCTGGGGATGGGCAGGAGGTTGTGGATTTGACTTTGGAGGAGGAGGAGGAGGGAGAGAGTTGGTGGGTATTCACAGGTTAGCTGTTGCTTGGTCTGAGGCATTCCTGTTTTTTTACTGTATAAATACTATTAGACTATTTAGTTTATTTTTTCTCAGGAAATTAATATAGCTTACAGCTACAGGTAACTCTGTAGTGCCAGTATTGTTTTAAGTGTAGGCTTTCTCAGTTGTTGTGTATCAACTGTGTGAACTTTCTTTGACTCATAGCTCCAGCTCGTCTTCAGGAAGGATTGTCACAGGTCTTTCTGTGAACCAGGCCAGAAACCTTGTCTCTGATTCAGGTGTCACAGGAAGATCCCAGGCCATAGAGACAGGCAGAACAGCAGTGAGCTGGAGTCTTCTCCCTGGCTCTTATGAAGTTGTGTTATGTGTCGACTTCATCGAGACAACAGGGTGAGAGGAAGATGGGTTTTGTGTGGTAGATTTAACTTAAACTCCTGTAATACATTGTGTTGTAAAGAACAGGAAATAGCTGTTTGAATTTGAAACTCAACAGGGGAAGCAGTGCTCGCAAACAAGAGTTGGTCAAGGAGCTGCAAAGAAACCGTGTGACCTTTGACATCAGGAAACTGAATGTAGGAGACTTCCTTTGGGTGGCACGTGAGAAAGTGATGCCTGTGCTTGGTAAACAACACGTCCCCCTCATTTGGTATTTGTATGTTTTTCGTGACACTTTACTGTTCAGTAACCAGCAGATGGCAGTATTGCTCTTCTCCATACACTCACCAGAGTTTATACTACTTTGTGAAATCATTTGAATTAAAAAATATATGTTTGCCTCTGAAGCAGTTTAATTATTTGAATACAATAAGAACATAAAGACAGTATATTAATACATTGAAATAACAAGAAATCCATAATAATGTACAATTTTCTGAGACATTTTCTGTCTTCCTTCAGGACAGTTGCGTCCTCCACCTGGAAGAGAGTTAGTGCTTGATTACATAATTGAGAGGAAGAGGATGGATGATCTGTGTGGAAGCATTATAGATGGACGCTTCAGAGAGCAGAAGGTTTGAACCATGACAAATAAAAATAACTTGTAACATGGTTCATTTATTTGGTTTGTAGCACCATAAAGATTCCAGTACAGTTTTTCTCTTCAGTCTGTCCTTCCTCACTCACAGTTCAGACTGAAGAGGTGCGGTCTGCGTAAACCCATTTATCTAGTAGAGGAGTGTGGATCAGCAGCAGCTCACCTCAGTTTACCTGAGAGCACTTTACAGCAAGCTATAGTCAATACACAGGTAAACACCAACTACTCCAGGCTGTATAAATAACCTGCACAGAGAAATGGATGAAGATGTGATTGTGGTTGTCAGGTGGTCGATGGCTTCTTTGTGAAGCGTGTACAGGATGTGAAGGAGTCAGCCGCTTACCTCACCATCATGACCAGATACCTCCAGAAACTTTACCAGGTGTGTTTTAAAGTCAAACAGTGAAAGATCTGCAGCCGTGGTGTTCAGCATGTGTTTGAGCCTGTTCTGACATTTTAATTTTTTGAATCGTTGCTCTTTTTTAGAATTGCACATTATTCTGTCGCTCCAGAGAACTGGAGGACGATGGAGAACATGACGTGGCACAAACTGAGAACCTTTCCTGTTCTCTCATGTCCTTCACAGAATTTAACTACGGGGCTGTTAAAAACAAGGTAATGTGAAAACAAATAAGGGACGGAGGAGGGAGTATTTCACTGTTACACCTGTTATGTGTAATCTGTTCTGTCTCACACAGTGTCAGACGGTGAGGGAAGTTTTTGCCAGGCAGCTCATGCAGATCAGTGGAGTGTCTGGTGATAAAGCAGCTGCTGTTATTGAGCTCTACAGCACAGTCAGCAGGTGTGACGCACTCGCACCGTTTCCAGTTAAATCACTCATTTACATTCCATCACCACACATTCTTTTCATTAAATATCACAGAACTGCATTCACTGTGTAAAGTAAATGTTACAGTAGTGAGCACAACCCCGGCGTTTTACAAGCTGATTAGTGTTCTCATGTCATTTTACCAGTCCTCTTAACTGTTCACGTGATCTGAACATTTAACACTTGTTTTTTTATTTTTTGTTTTTTTACAAATCTCCCCCAGTTTATTGGAAGCGTATGATCGGTGCTCCAGTGAAACAGAGAAGGAGAAGCTACTATCATCTGTCAAGTGTGGAAAACTGAAAAGGTTTGTATGATTATAAAGATATTAGCACTGTTTCTCGTGTTATCTGAACGGATCATTTAAAGTGATTTCTTACATTTTAAAAATAAAAATTTCTCCAAAGAAAATCGATATGTATTTTTTGTGTAATTGTTTCTTTTCATTTCTTTTCAGAAATCTTGGCCCAGCTTTAAGCCGCACTATATATCAGCTGTACTGTACACCAGGGCCTCTGTTATAGGCTTCCATCAGGGTTCTTATAAAACCAGATTGTTTGCATTAAATCTAATAATTGCATTGTCATTGTTTCTGTACATTTAGTAAATAATAAAGGTGTGCATTTAAAGGAAGAATACGAGTGTGTGTGGGTTTTCAAACTTGCTGCCTCTGTTATTGTCTTTTATTTTTGCAACGCGATTAAACGCTTCGGATCAAACACTGCGGACGCGCTGAGTCAGTCTGAAGCAGAACCGCGGGCGGGCCGCTGGAGTAACGGAGCGGCTGATTCAGGGCAGGTGTGTGACATCAGCTCACGTCCTCACAAGCGCTCAGCAGAGACGCGAGCGGGACGTGTTCATGTTTTACGGGCTGCGTCCATCTTACCGACGGGTGTGTGTTTCCATATCGATGTTTTCTCACGCCGTCCTCCATGTTTCTGGATGTAGAGCCATAGTGAAAACATCAACACGGTGAAGGTGATGAAGCTGACGGCGAAACGGTGAGAACCGAGAGGCTGTTTGAGACGCATCCGTCTGATGTGTGATGGGCAGGACAGAGAGCGATCCGGACTGAGAGCGATCCGGACTGAGAGCGATCCGGACTGAGCGCGATCCGGACTGAGCGCGGGCGGTGATGCAGCGATGATCATCCGGCAGCGGATGGGCTAACTTACCCGCAGGGAAGAGCAGGTCGTGTGCCGCCACATCCTGAAGCGCCCCCGGCCATCCCCGGGGAGTCTCGTGGGTTCGAGGACGGAGGAAAGATGCAGGACGCGACGGTGGATGCAGAAGAGCCCATACTGAACGGGGCCGGCAGGGAAGAGGTGAGACGAGGGCGTGTTTCTGGCCGCAAAGCCTATAGAAATATTGTGTTTTACTAAACTTCTGTACTGTAATAGCACAGCAGAGTAGTGTTAAATATATCCGACACAACGGGACAAAGCCTCTGTGCGACATTATTAATAAGAGATCGGTGCTGTATTGTCCGTAATGAAACACAACACAACACAACACAAGTCAGTCTGGTGCCTTCAACCCTGTTTTCTGTCTGCACTGCAGTCACTCGTTTCTCAACTATTTGTGCCTTTAGTACGTGATGGTTCAACAAACATTACAAACAAGCACTGCCAGTGAGGGGACACCTCCACTTGTACCCTGTTATTAACAGTACTGGAACAGTAACATGGACGAATGTGATATTACTGTGAGACTGTATGTAACTGTATGTGATGTGAGAGGTCAGAATATACACTGAGTTTATAAAGGCGTTTAAACTGATGTAAGAGTTTGATATCAAATGGTCAGCCAGAGCATGATTCACATTTTATTTAGAACAACTTTAATTTAGAAACATCCGAGGCTTACAGTGGCATGTTTATAGTACCTGAAGAAAAATGCAGAAGAGATTATTTCTGCAGATCAGAGATATCAGTGTGGCATTTGTAGCACATTACAGAAAATAGAAATCATCAGATATGTATTATAAAGTGATTTATTGTTCTCATGGTGTGTGCCGTTACTTCTTGTCTTTTCTCTCAAATCTCAGTCGTGTGGTTTTCTTGAGGCTGTTGTTTTACATCACTCGGCGATGTCTATTCCTCACTCACTCTCTGTCTGTATTTAGCTCTTGGCCATTAACATCCATCATGCTCTTCACTCTTATAGGTGCTGTCTCACCGGACAATATCTGATTAAAAGGGGTCTGTTATTTCAAGGCAGATAATGACTTCACTTAAGTCAACAAATCTGTGACAGAGCTCAAGACCAGAGTCAGCACTGACCTCCAGGCCTTCTGTATTACCAAACTTCAGCATTTCACTTCCCGCTGTTCATTCACTGGTGCCGAGTTAACCTGCAGTCTCTTGTTACATGAAGATCAATAGAAATGGAGACAGCCTGAAGAGAGACGTGCCTCATATCAGACATGCAGTTTTAAATTCATTTAGATGACAGCCGGATAACGTGCTGTTTCTGTACAGTTCAGTGTGCTGTTAACGGATTACACAATTACAGATGCTGAGAGTATAAAAGTGACATCGTCTTTCTGTACAGATGTATCATATTCTCTTTCCTGCTGTTAGTACAGACTTTATTAACCAAACCACAAATCCAGAACTGAGTGTAGGAATGCAGCAGCAGTTGTGGCCTTTGATGACTGACTGACTCTCAGGATTTTGTCCAGGACAGAGAGAAATGGAGGGAATTTTTATGCAGTTGGAAGGGGCACATTGAAAATAATTTGTCTGAAAACTGAATGTGTATACTAAGTAGAACTATTCGGAAATACAGCTATTTGTGCTGATGCACTGAATGGGCCATTTAATTGTTTAATAGGCCATTACACATGGACATGTGTGTGTGTTAAGAGTAAATGCATGGATGGAATATACACATTTCTACAAACCCTAAAATCCAGAATGAGCTTAAACAAGCTGTTTAAAGTGTTTTATTTCTCTTTTCCTGTGATGTTTAAAATAACACAGCGTCTTTTATAAAACACAAGCCAACATTTCTGACAACAACTGAGGTGCCCAGTCAGTGCAGTACAGGAGTAAAGATCCACTCATAGTTACACATCCTCACACTTCTTTATCACCTAAAACCACACGTATTTACTGTTTATTTCACATGCAACGGTATACACAGATAGCGCGTGTTTATCATTACATATTCTGTCATTAATTCTTTTTCAAAAGTAATACATGATTTTAAATACCTTGATGAATTGATTGATAAAATAAAATAATGGGCCTGTGAAATTGGATTGAGAAAGAATGAATGATTTGAAGAATGATCTAAAAAGGCCTTATTGGTGTTTTAGATGACTAACAGGGTGTTAATTGACTGAAAATTAAAGTCGTAGACTATATACAATACGAATCAGCAACACGACATCCGTAATGCACAGTAATGAAATAATGTTCCATAATAAAACAGCGGACACAGCTGCTAAAGGTTTAGCATACGTTCTCATCCATTGCAACTTAATCTGGTTTATGTATTGTGTTGTACAATTTTACATTTTAAATTTTAATGTTCATGTATAATCTATATCTTAAGTTGTTAAAGTTGGTGGCAGGTTAACAACTTTGTCAGACAGAATCTTCAAACAGAAATGATGTTTGTAAAATGTATTGTTAATGTTTTGTGTTCTCACTTCTCTGCAGCAGCGTCCAGTGAAGCAGTCACTAGCTGCCTCATTGTGTCGAGAGTCTCACTGGAAGTGTCTTCTCCTCACTCTGCTCATGTTCGGCTGCTTCGGCACACTGGCCTGGTGCAAGCTGTACAAGGTTCAGGTGCTTTCTCCAACAGAGCCAGAAGCTGCAGTCATTGAACCTGGAGACCCCTCGACAACCTCAGCTAGCGCCAGTATCTACATCCCAGATGAACTGGAATTTGATGGTCCCTGTTCCAGTGGCTACATTTATATTCCTCTTGCTTTTCTGGCAATGCTGTACGTGGTCTACCTGGTAGAATGCTGGCACTGTTACTCCAAGACAGCCATGCTGGCACAAGCAGAGGTTGCGGAAGTGTATGAGCGTGTGCAGAGGCTGCAGCAGGCAACACCCTGCATCTGGTGGAAGGCCATCAGTTACCACTATGTGCGACGGACAAGACAGGTGACACGATACCGCAATGGGGACGCCTATACCACCACACAAGTATATCATGAACGTGTGAACACGCATGCAGCGAGCTCAGAGTTTGATTATGCACGGTATGGTGTTAAGGATGTTTCAAAGGAGCTAAGGGGCCTAATGGATTACCCAGCTGTACGCCTGCGCTTCACTAAATGCTTTAGTTTTGCCAGTGCTCGGGCAGAGGCTGCCTACTTGACCCAACGTGCACGATTCTTTGGTGAAAACGAGGGACTGGATGACTACATGGAGGCACGGGAGGGTATGCATTTGAAGAATGTGGATTTCCGTGAGCACATTCTAGCCTTCCCTGACCCAGCCAGACAGCCCTGGTATGCCAGGCGTAAAGTTTTCTGGCTAGCCTCTGCTCTGCTTCTGTCTTGGCCACTTCGGGTTGTTGCTGAGTATCGCACTGCATATGTGCACTACCACGTAGAGAAACTGTTTGGTGATGCTGATGATAACAGTAGGGGAGACATAACTGAGAATGGTGGGGGCAACGAGAATGGAAATGGAGGAGGCATTGGATCAAGCTATCGTGCCATATCACGTGTTAATACAGTGGATATGACAGAGCTGGAATGGCACATTCGCTGCAACCAGCAGATGGTGCCCAGCTACTCTGAGGCCCTGTTGATGGATCCTGGTTCAGCTGCCAACCAAGGGCCCAACACTCCTCCAGGAGGACAAGGCACTAACTCCACCACAGGTGGCCCAACTCTTCCAGTGGCTTTTACCTCGGCTTACTTGCTTCAGAGCTGTCCTCGCTGCCGCCGCACCACTAGCAGTGCTTCCCTTCCTTCCAGACTGAGGGGCCCAACAGCAGCTCTGCTGAATGGAACAATGGCTGGGATGAGGGCTAGTGGGTCAGGAGGTGGTGCTGGAGGTCCAGGGAGGCTGGTTCTGAGCAGGAGTGGCTTCTCATTGGGGCGGCTCCAGGCTCCTCGTCCATCATCCCTCTTTCACTCCCGCAGTGTTGGTGGAGGACTAGCAACCAGAGGAGAAGAGGGAGGTGGGGGAGGCTTCCTTGGTTTGGGTTCTAGACAGGATGAGGAGAGCAGAAGAGTCCTGGAGGGAGAGGAGGATGAGGAGGTGGGACATGAGATTCAGAGAGAGGAAGAAGGTGAGAGAGAAGGGGAGGAAAGTGAACAACAGGAGGAGGTAGAGGAAGAGGAAGCAAGAGAAGGAGACAGACCTCCTACATACCAGGATGCGTTCTTCTTCCCTGTGTTGATAGTGCATGGAGAGGAGAGTTGCCATTCAGGTGGGGATATTTCTTGAGTAACTCCTAGAGCAGAAAAGAAAAAACCGTGAAGGACAAAAACAGTGTCAAAATGATGGAAAGGAGGACAGAATTTGTCAAAGGGTCAAAGACATCAGAACAGAATTATCTGGAGAGTGATGAGGCATGAATGAGCAGGAAAGGTCAAACAAATAAGCAATGTTAAAATAAACATAAAATCTATGCAATGAAGAAATAGCAAGAGTGTGTTTTTAAAATATAAGGACATAACAAAGGAGGCAAGAGCTTTAAATACACTGCACCTCCTCTGACCTTACTGTACACATAAAATTCACCATTGTACTGTATATCAGGAAAGTCTTCCAAATGACTGAGAACAAAAACTATGAACCCTAAGGAATGTTTTTAAACTATACTGCACACAGCTACTATACAGCTGTCCCAATAAAATCGTTCTGTTTCCCCAATGAGACCAGAACCCCCTCATTAAACTTGAACTGAAAAGATTGGGATTTACCTTCTAAAGGAGTTTCACCATCAACATGTAATTGATTGGTGTCCCACGCTGCATCTGCCATTTACAAAACTGATTTTTGATAAACCTAAAGGATTCCATTGTTATTGCAGGGAGTTAAATTGTGTTAAGCTGTTTCAGATTCTTACTGAAGTCTCATTCATCTCTACAATTTCATCCACTTAATGTAACATCAGTGAACGTATTTTTCACTGCTAATTCTTGATTGTTGTGAAGTGGCACTTTGTGTTGGTGTTTTATATTTACAGTTTGTTAGTCAACAGTTGTTTATTTGTACAGCAGCAAATCACCAGTTTTGCCTCATGAAGTGCTGGAGACACAGGAGCACCTCTCAGAAATAATGGTACAGCATGTTGCCCTCCATCATAGCTTCTGTGCTTGTCTTTGATTGGCTCAGGTGTCACGTGTAAATAGGCCAGTCACTGATGAGACTGCTTAGTGTGCCAAAATACATCATCTGCTGGTAACTGCATATGAGTGGGCTCTTGTGAGACTCATCTTTGTAGTGAGCTCATTGCAATATACACATGTGAATGTTTAATGGTCAGAAAATGTATACAACACAAACCCTCCTAGCTGTGTTCTGCTTTCCAGATTCAAATATAACCTGTAAGCACACATTCACAAATACACATTTCAAGCCAAAACAACAAACACGCATAGTGCTAACAGAAGCCTACAGCATGCAGTCATGCTCTCATTTACTCATAAGCAGCGCAGATAAATGTTGCAACTTTACTGCAAATTATTTAAAACCGCTTTAAGATGAAGTTCTTGAAAACTGTTCAAATGTTCTATGTGAATGTTGATCTACAGTGATGTGGTGTTTATGTAAATCACAAGAATGTGAAGTGTCATCAGTATTTGACTGTGCAGTGTTTCATCCACACTTAAAAATAAAAGTGCTTTATGATGCCACAGAAGAACCAATTCAAACTGTATGATTACATGAAGAACCTTTAACATCCGCAGAACCTTTCTAAATCACAAGGTTCTTTGTAGTAGAAAAATTATATGGTAAGAAAAATGGTTCTTCTAAAAACTTCTGACTGAATGATTCTTTGGGGAACCAAACATGGTTCTTCTATGGCATCACTGAAGAACCTTTGAAGAACCTTTATTTTTAAGAGTGCATTCAGTTCTTGGTAATACTCAGTATAGAGAAAATCTAGACTCTCAGAATACATGAATTTCAAAACAGACAGTATTTAATTAATACAAAAATACAAAAAAAACCATTCAATAAATTGCTGTCCTTGAAAACTTGGAGAATGGTGAAAGTTTTTGCTTTATGTAGGTTGAAAAAATACAGGCGTCGTGAGGTAGGTTGTATGTTCGGCAAATGTATGTTTTGAAATGAATGCTTGCTTTTTTTAATTACCATTTGAGACACATAAAACATAAGAATCAAGAATTTTCCTTTTAAAAGTAGCACTACAACAGAAGCAATATCGTTCTTGATTAGCATTCATCATGTTTTCTTGGAATAGGCTAACTCATTGAGTTTGTGGGATACAGTATATTTTGTTTATTCGGCTTAAACAGAGACTTAATGTGTTTCCTTTAAAGAGTATCAAGCAAATTGTTGCTTTGATTCCTCAAATCTGAATTATGTTTTACACTGTAGTAAAGATGTGAAGATATGTACATGTGTGTTGGGGCAGGAGGAGAAAATGACTGTCACAGCTAAAGATCATTAAAATAAACAGCTTGATCTGTTTGGTGTCATTTGTGTCCTGTATCAGCAATCAAACCACCAATTATATTAAAGTAGTTATATTTCATACGTCATATTTGTTTCGTACAACTCGTGTGTTTTTACAGTGTGGGACAACACGGTCATGACGCACTGTGTCAGAAATGACAGATGTATGTATTGCTATATGAAATAACTGAAATAATGTTTAAAATGTAATTCTAGCAGAATACTGTATAGCAGTATGAACTGCACTGCATACAATTATCAAAATAGTACATGAAACAGGAAGCATCAGTGTCACATGTAATGAATTTACAAAAAAATATATCACACATTTCAGGTTAACTAGTTTTGTGTGTCTCTTTACACTATTGATAAATGATCTTGCCTTTTATCAGCTCCAGCACTGCTAATTCCAAAAAGATGCCATTGTTAGCATAGCAATAGCTATGAAAAATTTAATCAACTTAAAAAAAAACCTGTCAGCCAATCACAGTCAAGAATTTAACAACGTCATGATAAATACGTCTTGTTGACCTTGACATAGTGTGTAGTGTGCCGCCATGTGGCCAATACTGGAATTACATGTTATATTAACAGCTCCCTTTAATATGAATTTAGCTGCTCGTAATACAAACTTTAGTGTATTGACTCCTAGAAAAGTCTTCAGTATATTGCGTTTATTTTAGATGGTTATTAATACAAACGTCTCAGTGTTTCCCTGTTTTGTGTGTCTGTCTCTATCTCTCCTAATCCTGCCTGTTTAATTTGAGGTGAAGAAGATTGAGGCCAGACGCTGGATTTAACTTCAACTGCAGCAGAAAACAAGCAGGACAAGACATCTGGTAAGTCCTAACTTATCTGACAAACATGCTAACTAGTATAACTTGAGGGTTTGTGCTATTTAACAACTTTATAAGATAACATAAACCAATACGTTTGTTTTATCAAACAAGGCTTTATGTACAACCAGACATTTAACAGCAGGACGTCATTACACGGCTCATGTATTTATCTGGAACTCTGCTGTGTTAATACGGTCTTCATCAGAAGCTAATGATTGCAGTCAGCAGGACGAGACTGATGAGAGAGCAAGAAGCTCCAGTGAAGCTCCAGTAAACCTTCAGTAAACGTCCAGTAAACCTTCAGTGAAACCTTCAGTAAACGTCCAGTAAACCTTCAGTAAACATCCAGTAAACCGCTTAAACCCAGAGGATCAAACTGCAGTGATTCGGGACACAACTTAACTGCTCGCTTGTTGCATGCTGTAAATGTGGAATTTGATTTTGGTTAAGATAGCCCACGTCATCTGTAAAGTAACGTGACAAGAGTTCCCTGGTTTTCTCACATTTTCATGCTCTTAACATATTTCAGTCCTCACACAAATCCAAATCCAAAATCCAAATTAAACTGAAGTTTGGAACAGTAACAGGTCACAGATTGAGGACTGAAATTCTGCTCTTTTGTTTCTTGCAGCCTGTGTTGCATCAGCTGCATTTGTGACCATTATCAGTGTCATCTTTCATTTTACTTCAACCTTTAATACCATTACCAGCACTGTTTTTCATTTAGGAAGCGCAAATCTAGTGAGATTTATGCTTGTGAGCAAGTGTTACATTACAGACTTGCATTTTGCTCGTTTAAGTCAAAAAAAGGCATTTTGGAGTATGATGGAGATCTCTGCTTTTGCACCTCATGCAGTGATACACTAGACAGCTTGCAGATTGCTTTCGAAAATGTCAGAACAAAACCATTCAAAAAGGATATTTATTACTATTCGAAAGCAGAAAAACTAATTGCTCACCCAAATCATTTTAGTACTAAAAACAACTCATATGTATTGTGGCTGCTTTTTGTTTGTCCTGTTATTACTGGCTTCACCTCAGTTTATATTGTCTCACTCATGACCACACTCACCTCTCCTCTCTCAGGTGATAACTGTGATGGCGAAGGCACAGACTGATTCAGTGGTGTACAGTGTGGAGTCCATGCTGGTGGACGCTGTGCGCATACAGACGCAGTGCAAGGAGCGCAGCACCGAACTTGCTGCAGCTGCAGCACAGCTCCACGAGGAAACCCAGAGCCTTCGTGAGCAGTGCGAGGCCACACAGCTAGACATGGCCAGACTGCGACGAATGCTGGAAGATCTGCTGGACACGAAACATGCCTATGAGGCTCGTGAGAGACAGACCCGTAAACTCAGCAAACAGCTGTAGAGAGAGAAGAAAGCAAGACAGCAAGTGACACAGAAACAAATTATTGTAAAAATAAATAGAAAAACGAAGAGGGAACAGAAGATTACAAAAAAACGTATATTTTCAACAGTGCAAAGAAAGGCAAGAACTTACCACAGATGTCCAAGTTATTTGGAGTTCAGAACATAAAGATTTGCAAATAACATACTGTAGGAGACAGTCCCACAGGAGATATTGTCATTGTTATTGTCATTCTAAACATACAAATAAAGGTTCTTGGAGGAGCAAACATACAGTCTCTAAATAATTTAAAATCATCTCTAAATAAATTGCTCAACACCATTTATTAAAACTCAGATTTTATTTTTTTTTAGTAGATTCCCTCTGGATCATGAACAGGTGACCAGCATCAGATGAGTATCTGGTACTTCTCACTCAACCAGAACAAATCTCAGTTCAGCTGAAGTTTCTGAATGGTTTCATTTAGAGATGATGTACAAAACTTCACAGCTATAACCATATTCATCATTGAGCATTATCATAACACCACCATCATCAGGCAGCTTAAACACAGAGAAACAGTCACACAGCACTTCAGGATACTGGGATGACACATTTAATTGCTTGTCAGATAGGTTCAGAGTATACAACAGATTTCGTATTCATTCACATATCAGAGCATCCTTTATAAGCAGTAGTTAGTTATAAAACAAATGTGGTAAATGTATGAAATGTGAACTGAGGAAAATGTTATTAGATAAGCAGTATAAAGCACTAAACCACTAAAATAAACATGGGTACTCTGCTGCTAATACAGGCTTAAGGGTTAGGACAGGGTTAGGACTTCAGTGCAGTGGACAGCACCTCAGATTTGGCACCTGGCCTGCAGAAAGCGGATACCATCACAGGCCAAATGATGGATTTATGTCTCGGTCATCACAAACACACATACACACACAGTCCTACCCCCCGCAGCTGTGTGTCGCAAAAGCCATTACAAAATGACATCTCTACCGGACACAAGATTAATATCCACACACCCTCAGAACGACACTCTCAAGCACTTTTGACCGTGTTAGAGGATTCCAAGGACTACGAGTAGGAGAAATGTTGAACTGTGGAAAATGGCACTAATGGGAGATTCCTGGCTGACAACACTAGCACACACACCTCGTAATGGGATTTATAGAGTAATACATAGAAATAGACAGCAGAGGGCGAAAATGTTGCACAGAGACGCTGTTAAATTGGCTTTACTTAGTAAGTTAAAAGTTACAGTACAGTGGGTTGACTTTAGCTCAGCTGTTATTTTATAACTCCAGAAATGACTTAGTGTAGTAAATGTTTAGTCGTGAAATATGACTGGAACTGAAAACACACAGAATTGAAAAATCAAATCAAATGACGTGCACAACATTTTTTCTAAAGATTCAGGTGTGCATGCTTATGTATAGTTGATGACTTGTGAAAACACTGACAACATTGTCAGTTCTGATGTCTTTACAGAAATCTGTGTCTCAATCAGTTCAGGTCACACCCCCAATCTGGCAACCGCACATTCTCACCTGCCAGGTCTGTGCTGCCAGCCGCAGATCAGTAACCATGGCAACTAACCCTTGGCAATGCTAGCGAACAAAATCAAGACCGTATACCAGAGCTGCCAAAAACCTCTCTGCTCATCTAGCCAACTGTTCACCATCAGTGCGAGCAGGAGTGAGTGTGTGTGTGTGTGTGTGTGAGTGTGTGTGTGTGTGTGGACTGAGAGATTAACTGTCTCTCTGTTCACTAAGGACGTCCTGGTCGATTGAAGAAAGGTTCTGTTTCAGAAGAGGTCGCTGATGGGTCCATTTCTCCTGACCTGAATTCAGACCCTTTTTTGCGCTGAATCAAGACCAGAACAGCTATGATCATCCAAAAGAAAAAATTCACCCATACTGCTGTCTGTGAGAGAGAGAGAGAGAAGACAAACAAGCTTTTGAAAAGTGATGTTACATGACTAAAATACAGAAATCCAACTAAACTATGAAAAAACTGAAAAATATTTAAGTGAAAAGAAATCTGCAGTGCCACTGCAGATGTGGGATCACTGGTAATGTACCTATATTCACAGAGCAGAGCTCAAATCCAGCTTGGACAATTTCTTTATTACCAAATGGTCAATTTGTAAATGAAGAAGGTAAAACATGCTGAATGCTCTTGCACTCCATTTTTGTGAGCAGATGTGTAGTTTTGTTGTGTTGATGCATGTGTAATGAGGGGAGTGTGTACCTCTGCACTGTGCAGTCTGGTATAGAACTGACTCCCTCTAACAGGGCTCACCCACGACCTGTTTTGTGCTTCTTCACACCTGTGATTACATTCACACTTTAACAGTTAATACATTTATAGTGAGTATATGAGGATATAATTAAACTAGTTCTGTTTGTCAGTTGCTGTTCTCATGGCTAACACCCTATGTACTAATCAGATACAATTACACGTATGTCTGTGTTACCTGGTTATACTGGTCACTGCCTGTTGCACCGAGTCACACAGTCTGTCTCTGCCAATTTTCAGAATACATCCCGTCACCAAGAGGAAGAAGAGGAAGACTCCACACATGACAAGGGTCAAATTCATCCATAATTTCTCTCTAGTACAAGACAGACAACAGGCTTCAACATCACAATGTTGTCAAAAAAAATAAGATCATTATTTATCAGACAAAAACAAAGTGGAACATACAGTTTATTATTATTTGTACCAAACCATTAATCTGTCAAATTTAAGTAATATCACATTTTCCTCAAAAGTGCTTAGTTTAGCAGAACATCAGTACCTTCTGAGTTTGTGTTGATTAATATGAAAGTCCTGTAGGAATCTAATCTCTGTGAAACACGACACAGAAGTGGACACTTCTAAACACAGCATGTGATTAGTGAAATGCCTGCACACACCTTTTCACTTCCGTGTCGACACAGCTGGTGTAGATCCAGTAGAGGGTGAGAGAGAAGCAGCAGACGGCCACACTCACTGAGATGGCAGACACGAAGTAACAGAGGGACGGTGAACTGGAGGAGCGCACAGTGATGGAGGAGGAGTTCAGATACACGGAGCCGTACAGCATACACTTCCCACCAAAACCGCCCTGTGTCAGTTCAGTGGAGATACAGAAAACAGAGACCTCTGGTTATTACACGACTTTGAAGTGATCTGATGTTCTTCACAAACATTTGTGCTCATCTGGCCTCAGTAAGGCTGTTCGTCATGTGACAGAAATTAGCGGAAGATTTCAGTCTCGTCACTTTCTGTCGCACTTCCGGGTTTAACTTTCGGACTTGTCGGTTCGTGATGGTTAAATGTTACGTTTCGGTGTTATCGTGGTGTTTTTATTCGGTCATGTGACTGTTACAAGCGCTTTCTTTTACAAAACCTTATTCTGCAGCAACAGAAACAATACCGAGACACATCCGGCCGTACAAAGCGCCTTCAAACAAGTTACACTGCAAACTTTCAGCAGTTTGAAACAACATCTTGTCTTCTTCCTCAAACAGAGAGCAGACACCCGAGTGAGGGTGAGACGGCCGGTACCTGAGTGAGGGTGAGACGGCCTGTACCTGAGTGAGGGTGAGACGGCCTTTACCCGAGTGAGGGTGAGACGGCCGGTACCTGAGTGAGGGTGAGAGCGGCCGCAGCGACGATCCCGCAGATGAAGCAGCAGCCGTACAGCAGCAGCTCGAGCAGCAGCAGCCGCGGCAGCGCCATCACGGAGGCAGTGCAGCGCGTGCACGAGCGTCTCGTGACCGCGCGTGAGCCCGCGCGTTAAGCGCTGTCGTGTTTATTGAACTTGTGTTAAAGTTACCGAGTTATAAAGTTCAAGTCTGACAACCTTCCCAACTGAAGCGCAACAACACGCCCCTCCACACCGAGACTGAAGCGTTTCTGACCGGACTTCTGTTTGGCTTCAGTAATGGTCACGGATTCAGTTTGGCCCGCAGGGTTTTACTACCCTCACACGTGACTTCTGCTCTGCTCATAATGTGTGTTGTGTAATGAAACTCTTTATTTCATATTAGTTTGTCAGAAAGCAGAAAGTGTTTTACGTTTCTTTATTACACATTGATCATCACAGTTCCACAGAAATCTAGCAACATTATATAACGAGTAATAAGTAATATAAAAAAGTCAACAAAAAGCCATCCCGGCCTGCTATTGTGATTAAATGAATGATCAATATTGAAACAGCAAGAAATGAGAACTTGTTTAACATAATTCAGCTCTAACTAGAATGATGGAAGGTAGGTTATCAATTTGGGAATGGTTAACAAGTAATACTTTTGAGCATCATGATAATAACCACATATACAGTGTACCGTCCCCCTGATCCTGCTTCATTTTGTACATTTTTATTCTTGGACCTCTGCCACTTACTCAAATTGTTCACTGTTCATACTTATCTGTGCACAATTATCAGTCTGTGCACGCAGTACGTTTATGAGGCTGCGTGATGAACTCTATTCAGCCCATCCGGTACGTGTCCGTGGGGCAGCCAGGCAGGCGAAAGCTGTCAGGCACTGGGCTGTCTAATTTACAGATGATCTTATAGATGGCCTTCTTCCAGCAGGGATCAGCATCTCGACCACTCTGTATGGCAGAGAAAAACTCCCTCAGGGCTACCTCAGACACCTCCACAAACCTCTCTGGAACCTTCAAAGAGAACATGAAATTTATGCATACAGTTTCTCTAGCTCAATTCATAAAAAAGTACCTGACTGAACTCTCTGGATAAAAGCATCTGCAAATACACGTATGTAAATGTACAATTATGTGGTTACATGCAGGACCCACGCCTTCAAACATGCACACGTGCATACACTGACCTGGTAATCATTGCTCTTATTGTAATGCATGTTAAGAATGCGATACAGCTCAGAGTCCCGGGCCAGGCGCAGTGCTCTTTCCCTGGCAGATGCAAGCCGCTCTCTGGCTGCCTGACGGGCAAAACGCTCGATCTGGATGTAGAAGAACTCACGGAAGTTACTGAACCACTTAATCAGCTGGGAAGTGACACAGCGATTGAACTGTGTGGAAAAAGCATCAAAACAGAATAATTTTAAAAGATATACAATTAATGTAGGTCACCTAAATACTTTGTTACGACATTTCAGAGACAACATGAGTTGAACAGAATACAAGCTAGATACAGCTTCTTTCAGAAACATATTTTTTCTTTAAAAAATGCCAATCATATCCATAATAATATAAGTTTAATTACATATTCTAACCGAAACCTTTTCAAAGGGAAACTGCTGTATATAGGTCAGTGTGAACTCACTCAATAAGTCATTAGCCCACATAATTTGTTAGTTATGCCCACACAGAAAATACCACATCATGTTTAGGACAGCTCTACGGTGAATGTGCTCTAGTTGTAAGAGGAGTGTAGTTGTAAGACATCACCTTGACATCAGGGAAAAATGTTTTGAGCGTGCTGGAGCTGGGGTAACGTGTGTAGAAGAACATGAGCTTGGCTTTCTTCAGATGGCATGGAGAGAGACCTTCCTGAGAGTGAAGATGGTTAAGGAACTTGTGCTTAAATACCACACAAACAAAAGTCAAAATAAATCATGAGCACAACTGAAGCTTCCTGCTTCACATATTTTTCTTAATAAAAAGGATATTGACCCAGCAGCAAGATAGAGTGCTGCATCTGCTCCATCCACCCCTCCTGCTCCACCTCCACGCATCCCTCCTTCCCTCACGCTCTCTGACAGAGACGGGTCCAGCTGGCCCAGCAGGGGGAGGGGTGGGAACACAGAGCTGTGTGAACGGAAGTCCATGAAAGGTTCGGATAGGCAGTCCTTATGAAGCGGTAAACTGGAGAGAGAGCGGGCAAAAAAATTCTGCATGGTGTAGTGCAGAAGGGGCAGGGGCACAGGGTTATCTGGAGGGTAGGAGGGCAGAAAGTGGTCTTTGCTCCTAGGGGGCAAAAGTGCTGGGAGAGGGGGCTGGGCTAAGGGAGTGAGACTGGGATTGGTTTGAGGGAGGAGTAGGTCTTTCTGTCCACTCTGAATGATAGGGCTCCTCTTGTCTTGAGGACTCTTTGTGGTGAGTGGTAAAGCTTCCACCTGCTCCATCACTTGAGCTACTCTGTCAGGCCTCTGCCTCTTGTCTGAAATCAGATCCAATGCCATACTGGTTTCTTGGGGAATATTGGCAGATGTGACAGAGGGGGGGTCTGTTTCAGCATAGAACCGAACGACTCTATCAATAACCTGAGCCACCACACTCGCCAGTTCCTGCTTTAGAGCCTGAGCAAATTTCTGCCCCCCTTCTGCGCTCTCCCACTCACCCCTGATCAGACTGCAGCCCAGCCACACTTGATCACCATTTAACTCCAGGTCCAGGTCCATAGAGGTCTCTGGGAATATTCCAGGACTCCCATTCTGATTGCTTTCAGTGTTTTTCTTTGACGGGCAGTGTGGGGGTGAAAATTTACCACTGATGAGAGGATCATCGCCACTGGAAAATATCTCTGCAACCTCTTCTAAATTTAATGCTCCATTCTCCTGTTCCTCATCTCCTCCTCTCTCTTCATCTTCCTGGCCTCCATACACTCGCCATACTTTCTGCTGAAGTTCCAGAAGTTTCCCTCTGGTCTCCTCCAGCTGAAGCTTTAGCTCTTGTCGTTGCCGCTTCCTGCCCTCCCTGCTCTCTCTCTTGTTGCTTGGTTCAGCTCCTTTTCTTCCATCCATTTTAACTGAAGCTCTACTCTTCCTCCCTCTCTTGCCTGCTCTATCCACCTCTTCTTCATTCCTTACAGCTGAGTTCATTCTTAGCCTTTTTACTCCTCCAAAATCCTGACCCCAGTCTTCAGGCTCCGGAGCAGAATCTTGTCCCCTCTCCCCAGGACAGCGCTGTGAGGATGCGGTAGCCCCGAGTGCAAACTCTGTCTTCCCAAACACATCCTCCCCACTGATATCATCATCTACCAGCAGCCCAGGGAACAATCCTTGACGCTGGCGGAAATTACCCCACCTCTGGGAAGCACTATTGGGGTGCATTAGAGGGGAGAAAAGAGGGTGTGACGAGAGACTTCCTGGTGTAAATCGGTGGCTTGTGAGGCTGGAGTCTGGCAGGCTGCGATACAGGTCGAAGGGACACATCTGGGATGGCTGCTGATGAAATCGGTCTGAAGGGGAATCCATTTCCCACTGGATTCAGAACCTTAAAAAACACAATTTCAATTTTCAATCCACCCTGATATGAGTAAATCTTCTATACATAAATAAATATGCGTTTATTTGGATCCGTTTAAAATCATTCAGTCTCTCATTGTTATCATCATCATCATCTGTGCTTTTTCCTCTCTGCATGTGTGCGTTATCTGTGCACCAGCAGCTGTAGCCTCTGTTTGTTCAGACTGTTGACTTTATTTTACTCATCCTTCTCTCACACACACACTCTACAGAGCACAAAAACAGCACAAATGGACGGAGAGACAATAAATATTTGAATGAGATTACTAGTCCGAAAGTCGGTATTTTACTTACGGTAATGCAGACCATGAACTAAACTGAGATGACAGACAGGCAGACAGACAGACAGATTAAACTGATGATTATGTCTTTTCCACGCTGGCTCTAACGCCGCAGATGTCATCAGATTACTGTCCGATTATAAAGCCGTTGAAGTGTCATGAGAACATGTAACAGATGGAGGCAACATCCTCACGGATAAACGCTGAAAACTGATTTGGGTTCATTAGTGACACTAACAGAGGACACACACGTCGGTCTCATGTGAAGTCCTCTGGTTACACATCAGCTTTCGCGCACGAGCGGACGTGTGTGAAGTCTCCGCGCGTGTCGCACATTCATTAATACAGACGAAGCGCCCGAAGAATGAGAGGAACGACCACTTACACACGCTCAGTCCGCGCTCCGGTCGTCCGCGCTCCGGTCCTCCGCGCTCTCCGGTCGTCCGCTCTCCGGTCGTCCGCGCTCCCGGTCGTCCGCGCTCCGGTCGTCCGCGCTCTCCGGTCCTCCGCGCTCTCCGGTCGTCCGCGCTCTCCGGTCGTCCGCGCTCTCCGGTCGTCCGCGCTCGTCCGCTCGCGGTGTCCGGCGCGAGCGTCAGTGACGCTCCGGCTTCAGTGACTCGCTCATCCTCGCGCACGCCGCGCGTCAGCCAGTGAGCGTCGGGCGCGAGGGAGGATGTCGCCCCTCCCTCCTCTAGGTTCGCGGAATACTTGATTACAATAATAAGCTGTGCTGCTAACATGTCACATGACAAACAATGAGCGCTTCCATCTGCAGCAACTATTCTGATTTCTGTACTGCAAAATGGTGAAAATAACACCTAAACAACACTATATAGCTACATTTTAGTTTTTAACATCATGGTATATTTTGTGGCCTGCTGCCTTGGGTAACTGTCACTAACACAAGATAAAAGAGTAAAATATGTATTATTTTATATAGAAATGAGAATATAATTTGAATCACCTCTAAAAACAACGAGCATTACAATAACCTCAGAAGAACAACATTGCTGCACTGCACAGCTGTACCTTCAGTTCAGCTGTTCCATTTCACTACACACACACAACTGTACACAGCCAACTTTACATTTCTCTTTTCATCTTTGTTCATGTATCTACAGGCACAGAGTTTGAACATGTTAAATGTCCTGCACAGTGGCTCATGAGTCGCTCTACTTTTGTTCCCTCTTCTACCACACAGGACAGAAATGAATCTAAATCTAAAAAACTGAACCAGAGCTCTCAACAATCAGAGTCTCCTCCACCACTCAATGTGTGAAGGCTGATTATTGGTCCCTCCACTCCTCTTCACAGCACCCCTTCTCTCTCTTTCATTGTTTTCATCACTCCGTCTCTCCCCACTTCACAGAAATACCCCTCAACCAACCAAACTGTTCACAATAACCAGTGGCTACTGTTGTTATGGAAACAAGAAATGTGACACAAAGCTTTATTAATAAAAGGTGCTTGGGGCTAGAGAGATGTAAGTAAACAAATGTAATTGAAATGTATTTTTAAAAATGACTAAATATTAGATAAATACAGACAGGACATTAGCACAGTCTGTGTACTTTCAAAAGTGGTGTTTATGCTGATAGTCTCTCGTCTGTGTCTCATTTGTAAGTCACGATTTTATAATATTAACATTATTGATACTATTAAGTAATGCATGATGATAGATTCCTTGATAAATTCCTTATCGCTTAATGAATTTGCACTGTAAACATACATACACCTTTCATAAGGTCAAGCTGAAAGCCTTTTGAACTACATTAACAACTCACTGAACCCTTTGAACTGAAGCCAAATGACTGACAGCAAACAATATTAAAATGCATGAGCAATTCTAACAAAGAGCTCTGAAACACACCAAAGGGACACAGCCATTTGCAAGCAGTGTTTTAAAAATGCCACACGAATGTGGTTCTTTTCAGATGGTGCGAGACATATCAAAATGTCTCATTTGAATGAGTCACGATCAAACATATTGTAATATGAGTCCATAATATGTGCAGAATGAAAATGTGGCATCCAGGGGAGAGAGAGAAGGCAGAAGTGGAGACAGACGTTTGAGAGGGTCAATGGACAGGCAAAGAGTTTGCCCATTGTTTCTCTCTGAGGGAAAGTGTGTATGAGTGAGTGAACACTCACACATTCAGCCTTGGGCAAGGTGACTGTGGAGCGACACTGAGTGACAACTGCTGCTCAGCTAAAGGAAATTCAGTCTGAAAGAGCATAATAATGCAGTGAATCCTCAGGATTTAAACCACAGACGTAAAACCCTGGGAAAGACAATTCCACACAGTCAGATTTTAAAAGGGTCCTATTACCTATTTTAACTTTTTCAACATTAGTTAGTGTGTGATGTTGCTGTTTGACCATTACAAGATCTGCAAAATCACCCCACTCACAGTTCACTGAGGGAGATACAGAAATCACTTTGTAAGAACTACAGTAAACGGCACATTGAACTACAAATAGGTACTGTCATGTTACAACCATCAGAAACTCAAATACACAAAACGTGGGCAGCTCTGGTCACGCTGCTTTAGTGCTGTTTTGCCCTGATACTAAAACTCCTTTGCTCAGCCTTCTTAAGACAAGACTAATGTTAAGCTGCACACTCACTTCTGTTTACTATTCTTGTTCTTTGTAATACATGCACATTTAATGTGTATTTGAACCTTATTTTTGAATGGTTTATAACATTGCACCTGAAAAAAAATGTTTCATAGGGGAATTTTCCTAATGATATCACATCCATTTTTCAAAACCAGTAGCCTAATTTACATAAAAAATGTTTCAGTGATTAGAGGTAAACATCATGTAAAATTGTTAATTTAATTCAGCAGTCTTTGCATCTTCCACAAGATTTTTGGCAATAGTCCTATGTGTAATTCTGCAGAATGGAGATAAAAAAGGTTGAACAAAATGTGGAGAAGGTAACCACTCCTAATTGGAAAATACTGAAAAAACAAACAGATGTTTAGAACTGTTTGAATGACGACGGACAGTTTTGATGTACTTTCTGTGGAGTTCTGCGTGGGTCTGGGTATCTGTATCGGCCATCAAAAAACGAACTAAATAAAAACAAATTAGTCGACCACTAATAGTATCTGTAGCATCACTGGATGCTTGGTCCTGCTGAGCGTCATTTTACACAGATGTCTGAGTGAAACTCTTCACTCAGGCTCTGTGTTGACCTTGTGTTTCAGGAATCTGACTGCAGTAATGCACATGATTTAAACAGAGAGTGTGTGCATGTGTCTTCAATGGATTGTTCTTGTCCTCTTAGTACTGCAAACAGATTCTTTGATCTTTGACCACAATGACTCTCACCATGTGATGGAGAACCTCAGGACTACAATATAATGCACCGACTAACACTTTCATCCCAACAGATATCACAGACACACACACATTCTCACTCACTCTCGCTCTCAGTCTCTCTGCAGTACTCAGGTGGCAATTATCCTCTTTGGCTGGAGTGTTTTGATGGTATAATTGCCATGGACACTGAGGAGAGAGGGATTGGTGAGTGAGAGACAGAATGAGGGATAGAGAGGGAGAGAGAGGGACATCGAGAGCCGACACTCAGCATGCTAATGCCCAAACACACTCCATCTCCCCCTTTTCCTTTTTGTCACTCTCACTCATCGCTCACACACACACACAGGTGCAGTAACCTCTCTCTCCATTCCACATTCTCTCCAGGCAGCCAAAACAGCAAATACACAAGCCCAACGGGAGAGAGAGAAAACAGCAGTAGGAGGGGAAAAGAGAAGAATATTTTCCATCCACTGACAATAGAGATGATCCGTGCTCATCCTCTAGTTTCCTCTTTCAGCTTTCTGTAATCCTTTCTGTCCTTTATATTCACAGTTTACTTTTGTTCTAAGTCTGGAAAGACAGCCAAGGTGTCTACAGCAGCATTACGCACGATGGTCCTAGGAGATCTGGATTTATCTTCCAATAGTGGCTTGATCTCTGGATCTAGGGACTACTACAGTTTAGGGCAAAACAGCGACATCTGGAGGTGTATTAAAGCAACTGCACATAGTCAATATGAAAACAAAAACAGCCTCATGACCTTTCTTAATATACAACCCTATTGTATTGTGCATGATTCATCAATGCATATTATTATAAAAAAATGCTAGACTCTGTTATGCTTCATCAAAATGCAACCATTTGCTTTGCCCCTGAAACATCTTACCTTGTCAGGTCACCTAGACAACGCAGGCTGTTGATCAATGCAACCCCGGTTTGCTCCAAAATATCTAACAGAAGTAAAATGGTAAAACTGGCCACAAACTGACAAAACAGGCAGATTCCAGATTAAGACAATCTCTTCATTTAGACAAAAAATGACAGTTCAACCATTGGCTAAAATAAACTACAGCTGAAATCTGAGAAAAATCTCAGCAGATGTTTACAGTTCCTCACACTGATCAGAAAGTGTCACAGAACATTTTAAGATAAAACAGAGTAAAATCAAGTACAAATCAGGTGTTGTGTTCTTACAGTGCAGAAAGTGTTATGCTTAGAACAGAACTGACCACATCCTGCTGGATGGTGCTGCAGGAGTGACTATTCAGGTAAACCGAAATGCAAGTGTGGGAGTCAAGTGTGTGTGTGTATATGTATGTGGGTGGGTGGCGAGTTACACTTAAGAGTAAAATTGTGGCAGAATTGTTTGAATGTGTATGTGTGTGTTAGTCAAAATTCTGTCCAAAGTGTGTAAGTGGGAGTGTGCTTGAGTATCTGAGGTTCCATGAAGTTTGAGTTACTGTGTGTGTGTTTAAATGGTTTCTCTATGTGTTGTGGTTGTGAGTGGGAGTCTGTACGGACAGAAGTCTCTCTGCATGCTCTAGGACTTCAGCAATCTTCCTCTTCACTGAATCTCTCCTCTTCAAATCCACATCTCCTAGTGAGAGAGAAACAGAGGGAGACGAGGTAAAACAAAGAGACATTTTGAGCTTTAGTTTTCTGCTTTCATTTAAATATTTTGCACTGCATCCAAACAGAGCTCATTTCCTGCTGCATGGAAACAAAACATTCCATGCAGCGTTGTGTTAAGAGCTACTCGAGTTCTGCCTCTTCAGTAATGTAATCATGGCAGTGTCATTAAGACTAGAGAAATCTGGCATTTGGCTGATTAATGATCTGTATTCTGCATAATAGGCCCATTTTTATGTCTTTATCTTTACTTAGCTAGAAAATTATCACAGTATGTCCAGATATTAGGACAATTATGATATCAGCTTCACAGTTTCTGCCTTTTTTGGATGTGTTCTAGTAGCTAATTACTGAATGCTG